>OX457040.1:42940636-43343136 GCA_949752735.1 Lumbricus terrestris
ATATTTCAACACGGCATAAATTTTAATGACTCCAAACTGGCTTGGGTCTTTGGGATTGCTCGTTATTCAGCACGTGATCGTCAGGGTATAGGCTATACCGCAGGAAGTAAGGATTTCTGTCCGCGCGTGTGTTTATACTCTATATAGGCCTAGGCCAGCAGTATATTTTACGCTGCATGTATAAGCTTACACATACAGGTAACGTAGGCTACACGCGACGCTGACTGAGGAGGGTGAATTAGAGTCAACTGAAATCTGAACATGGTGAGCATTGGTGACACCTGACCTGCTGCTTCAAACGTCGACACCTGCTGCAGATTGTCATTGTGGCCCACCAAGGGTGTGGCTCTCGCAGAAAGTCGACTGATCCTCCAGTAGAAAGAACTCAATGGCATTGGCGACGCTCAGGAATTCCTGTATTATTGAATTGCAAGCAAGTATGACGAAAGGCTCAGGCTTAGGTATTAAGACATTTCGAAGTAAGCTTATACGAGTCCTCGTATGGAGTGTGATTTGCATGAACGTTGAAAGATTTCGTCAGTGTTGAAGTTATAAGCTTTGCGTGTCTTTAAGCAACTGGTTGTAGAGAACTTTTCTGCCAAAACCGACACTACCGGATATCTAGTGCGAAGAGGCAAAAAGTCGTAAAAGTTTGGCAGAATGGAAAAGAACAAGTCGTGATAACCCGTTTCAAAATGTTATTTTGATCAGATTCGTAATATTATTAGGACTACTGTACAATAAGAAGAAATCCAGGCAGACCTACACTGTTTATAGCTTACAACTTCACACAAAGAAGAGAAGTCACGTGTGGTCTAAACCATGATCTTTCTTACACCAGGGTCTAAACTCTTCTAAAGCTTATACGACGAGAAGACGACTCAAAAAAGAACCAATTGAAGCGCATCTGCAGTTTCAACAACTGTTGTTGTTAAAGAATTTCATAAGTTAATTTGCTGTGACGAAGTGAAGGAGGAGGATTTCAGTCGCAATGGCGGAGTCCCTAAGGAATCTCATCCAGTGGACGGCATCAACATATTCGATCCGCGAATTTCTGGACATCTACGAAGCTCGCCTTCCAATTCTAGCACTAGTCAAGTCAGTCGGTGTCCCTCCGAAAACCGCCCACAACCTCACGACTACCGAGGTATGCAAATAATAATATTTTTTAATATTCTTTCTTTAATGGTTTTTTCTTTATTGAAACAATCCGGTTGACAGACCACAAGCAGGTATACAGTGTGGCCTACACTTTATACCCCGCAGTCGATCGAGCCTTGGCTACGATCGACTTTGGCTACGATCGACTTGGCTCGCGCGACGATCGACTCGATCGACTTCTTCGAGTCGCCAACCTTTCGATGACTCGATCGACTTAGTCGCCTCGCCGACGTCTCGACGACACGATCGGTTCGGCCGACGATCGACTCGATCAGACTTCGTCGACTTGGTCTAGTTTGTCTCTTGCTCACCTCTGCAGTTATATGATCTCAAAATGGCCGTCTTTAATGTCATGATTTGTCATTGTAATCAACGACGAGCAACAACATCTCCATCAGGACCGAATTAGCAAGGAAACTCATGTGACCTAGGATTTACAGGCATAATGGATCTAATTGTTAACATGCGCGATGCTAATAGCGAGTCAAATGTAATGTATAGGCATAATGTAATGTAAATCTTCGAGAATTTCTCAGCGCCCACAAAAGCCGCGTAAGGGAGACCAGTTTATTCACGGGCGCTATATCAAATCAAGTCCGTAACAGCCAGAGCTGTCTTTTTCGTTCCGGTGTCAGGTCAAAATCCGGGGAGGTCAAGCCGAGGAGACAGCATAGTGCTACGGTGGCGGTGGTTGTCGATGATGGCATTGATGGCGGTATAGTTGGGTGGTGGAACGTACCTGATTATAATCGGGATATGAAAGCTTGAAGAGTTCGGTTTTCAGTCGTGAATGGAAAGCAGCAGAGGAGAGTGCAACCGCGGAGGAGAGGTTGAATATGGAGGGAGGTTGGGTAGAAAGGAGAATGAACGAATAGGCGGAAGTCTGTTGGGAGTCCGTTCCAAAGGGCTGATGCAGCATAGACTAAGGAGTGGTTGCAGAATATCAGAGAGGTTTATATTGGAGGCCGAGAGAGAGAGAGAGAGAGAGAGAGAGAGAGAGAGAGAGAGAGAGAGAGAGAGAGAGAGAGAGAGAGAGAGACAGACAGACAGACAGACAGACAGAGAGAGAGAGACAGAGAGAGACAGAGAGAGAGACACAGAGAGAGACAGACAGACAGAGAGAGAGATGATGATGATGATGAGCGAGTAGACCTGGGCGGTTGGATGGTGAATAGTTGACGAATATAGGAGGGCTGAGAGGTTTGAAGAGCGTTTTAATGTCAGAGAGATAATTTTGTAATCGATGCGCTAAGAGACTTCAGTCAATGAAGAGACTTGAGAACAGGGGTTATGTAGTGATGCTTGGGAGTGTTGGTGACTGCGCTGGTAAGAACATTCTGGATAGTTTTCAGCCGTTTTATTTGAGCAGAATCGATGTTACGAAAGAGTAATTACAGTACTGAAATTGCAACCATGCAATCAATCGACCAATGGATCAGGCGATCTTGTAGTCGAGAATTGGGCGCATGCAGTCGCGAGGCCGCGGATGCGCATGTATAGCAGGTGCGGGATAGCTGGGTGATGTGGTCACACCACTCAGCTGTGTAGGCTACTTGTAGACTTACACTTGTTACACATATGCGTTTGACGCATTCATTATATACCAATTGCTTATTTTCTTTTCTTTTTCCAGATGATTTTCGTCGGTCAAGTGTTGAAGGTCGAATCGGCAACTGAAGGTCAGAAGAGGTTGATCATAGAGGTTGTTCCACAACGTCTCTCGCTCAACATTCCTCTCGACTGCCCTGCCAAGTTCGATATACCGCATCTAAAAAGTACGACCTACTTCACAATAAGCTTATATGAAATCTATATAGGCCTATGAGTGATAGCAATGTATGTCACCGCACAGATAAGAATTACCCGTATGATTACAGCCACGATGTGTTGATGAGATGGAAGATAACGCTGCAAAGATGAGCGATGGGCCTAATGGAATATCGACAATCTTCTAAATCAGTTGTCTGAATTCCTAATTGAATGCAACACGATAAAATTGTTCCCACATGCGTAGAGCCTATTAAATGCGCAATGCCAACAAGATAGACTCTAATGTTTAATTTCGAGCGAGATCTCACTGTATAGACCTATAGAAGTATGGGGAGCCATGATGAACTTCCGTCGATGATTTATATTCGTATCTTAATCATACGCCAAATCTCCATAATCATTAAAATTATGTCGTACGAATCAGCTTATAATTCACAGGCGCTCAATCACAGCAATCTGCGAGGCTGTTGAGTCATCTGGATGCCTGTGTCACGAAATAGAGTTTCCGTTTCCCCCCAATGAAGAAAAGTCGAAAAAGTCACTTCCGCGTGTATTTTTTTGCAAATTAATTTTCATCTGCTTTGTTTTGAACAATGACTCTAACACTAGACTAACAGGTATGTTTATTCCTACTAGATACATTTTTTGCTTTGGTTTTAGAGCACTTAAAACCTTTAAAACACTTAAAAACGCTCAGAGTCACTAAATAAATTCGAGTTGCCTTTCTCTGAACATTGCTTAGGACACTTAAAACAATTAGAGTCACTTCAAATTTTGATTAGAGCACAAAATTTTCAATTATACGCAGTTTTAAAAAAGGGGATATACTGGTTCACCCCCCGGATAGTCTAGACCAGTTAATTCCATCCGGAGAGATAGATGAATTCATCCCCCCGATAGCTTTCAGGGGGATACTCCGTTTCGTGTCACCTGCAGTGGTGACAGTGTGGTCAGCACTGTTTACAACTTACAAGCCACGGTGCAACCAATCAACCGATCAAAGGATCAGAATTTATATAGCGCCCCTTCAGATAGGCGTATAGCCGTCACTGACCGGAGATAACAAGCCAGAGGCGCCACTAACATGTACACTCAATGGTCATAGGACGGCGCATAATTATAGTGGAGGGTTTTCCGGGTTCAAACCCACAAATGAATAATTTCAGAATTTTTATTAGCTTATTCTGTTCAGGCTATAATTCTGTGTATTTTCGGATCATTTTCAACGGACCTCCCCCATATGGAACACTCTGGATTTTTTCTGGCTACTGGTGTGACAGGTAGACAGACGGGTACGGTTGATGGCGTGTGCTGGGGGAGTTGACTTGAAGGACTATACCAGTCTACCATATAATGCTTATGACTATATCACTGGTTTTCTCTGTTGAATCGTTTAGAGAAAAAGCTGAAATTGAACAAGATACTTTCGTCGTCGAAGTATTCGCTGCCTTTGGTTGCTGAGACGAGCAGCAAGTACAGCGCATACTTTGAGAAGGCTGGCGCCAAGGCAACGGGAGGCGATGCTAAGAAGCGCACCGTCAAAATGGTCTTCAAGAAGCTGAAAGAAAAAGAGAGATTTCTTAAGACAAACTTCATCCACGAAGGTAAACTTTGTGTTCCTCTGAACAACCTCTGCTACTGCAATTGTATATATGTTCACTTTTTATAGCGCCCCATCAAGATTTATACTCAGATGCGCTCCCGACTATACAGCGCGAACACTGAATCGGAGTTCCACGCCGAAGCGTATGAGCAATTGCGAGTGAAGGACTTGCTCAGGGTCACTAAAAGGCGGCGGTTTGAGTTGTATTCGAACCTGCAGCCTTCCGGCTCCAAGGCACCGAACATACTTCTACATCACAAAAAGAAAAGGGAACTGGTTATGTTTTGCCGTGATGCAATTTGTTCATCTTGGGCTCTTGACCCTAAACACGAATATATACAGGGTGGGCAAAAAAAGTGATTCCTAAAGTAATTTGCTAATATTTCGGTCAAACGTAGGAATTTTTAAATCAAATTCTACAGGCTTAAATTTCCATATTTAACTACATTGGCCAAATTACACCAATATATAGTTCATAGGCCTACAGTACAAAATTTCTATCACTCATAGTGCGTCCACTCACTGTTTTCTTACGATCCAAAGACATAACGCAGCAAAAAGAATTTTGTTGCACTGTATTAAGTCGCATCTTAAATAGTTGTCATCTTATAACTTTGCTATTGCCAGAGTCCGACAATATAAAATTACGATGCGCTTTATGACTGTAGGCAGCTATAAGTGAGGATGTATGCATAATTATGTCACGTGTGTGTGTGCGTTTTGATTGCAGGAGCTGAAAGTCCACTGGTGACTTTCATTTCGGCAGATCTGCCAATTGAGGTTGCTGTCGTTGAGAGCTACATTGGTCCAGGGACGGAGGAGCGTCTGAGGAGCAAGTACCAGCTGACTCCATCGCCAGCCAAGGTCAAGGTCAATGGGAAGAAAAAGAAACGTTCACCAGATGGCCAACTTGTCATTGGTGCCGGTAGGTCAAACTGTGGACTCCCAGAGATTGCTTGGTTCATCTAGAATCAACGTATTTTTATGCTCAATTGTCGCTTGAAGTAGCGCACAGTTAAGTGACAAATTCGATTCGGAGCCGCGCAGATTGTGTAGAATTACCTGAAACTGCGTTGTCTGTCATGATTGCAAACTTACCTAAGAAAGTGAAGTAGTGAGCTGAAAATTAACGAAGACAGGCTATTATCTGTCTATTCTGTCCTATAGGCCTATTCTGTTAAATGGCACTGCTAATATTGGTCGCACCGATATATATGGGTCTACACGGGGAATAAGTGGGTGGTTGGCTCAACTTGGCTGGTTGCTGCCATATGAAACCAAACAATCATCCATGGACTTGTCCGATCGAATGGATAGGTCTGTAGTAATTAAGACTGTTTGCAAATATTTCGATAGTTTGTGGCTTTTTCTTTGACGTTATAGCTGATCTTAAAAGGACAAAATTAAATAAAACCAGACGCGCATCGACTACAAGCACGTGTAGGATATCTATGAATAATTGGATCAGAACCATCCAATTGAATGCAAACCTTAAAAACGACGCAGCTAAATTTGTATTAAGCATTATGGTATGGACTCACTGTCGTTCTCAGCTGCTAGGCCTATATAAGCCTCGCAAGAAATGTATTCGTTCACGTTAAATAGATGTGTTCTCAAAATTATTCCATGTCGTCGTTGTTGATTGTAGGTCTTTACATTATGATGGAAACAAGTGCCAACAATAATTACATAATCAATAACGAAGATGGCTCTGCAGAGGCATCTCCTCGCTCACCACGTGAGGTTGCTGCTGCGGCTGCTGCTGCTGCAGAAGACGTACAAATCGATGATGACGTCGATGGCATTGAACTCGACGCTGCACAAGAAGACATTGCCCTGAACGCTGATAGGAATTCAAGAGACAATGCAACGGTAGATGCTGCAACAGGAGAACGGGAGGAGAGGGATGCAGCGGATGATAAGGAAGAAGAAGAGGAGGAGAAGGAGGAGGAGGGAGAAGACATTCGCCAGCGAAACGGAGATTTATCTGCTTCTGTTCCTGGTATGCATTACAGCAATACTATTGCAGTATGCATCCTAATATCGGTGCATAAATGATTCTTCATCACCGATCATAATTATCGGCATCATCATCATCATCATCATCATCATCATCATCATCATCATCATCATCATCATCATCATCATCATCATCCTCGTCACCAACATCAACAACAGCAGAAACACGACTTAAGTATTAAAAAATGGGTATACCGTGGCAATGATGATAATGACGATAATAGCATATTAGGTTAAGTAAACCAGTTTAATTAAGGAATTCTGACTGCAATAGCGTTACTTGAATGTGGATGAAATGTCCGTATAGTGTATGCAATGATTCAATAAGGAAGTTTCGTGTATGATGCGTTAAATATCCGCCGCTGTTTTTTTTTACCTGCAGAAGTTTCCGATGTCGTTGTGTTGCAACGTGTTGGTGGAGTGGCGGACGCGACGGAAGAAGTCTCAGCAGATAGAAGGAAGGACGATCCGTGTACAGCGAAAGAAGTTGGGATGAAGGCAAAGCAGAAACCAGTCTCAGAGAGCATAGATCCCAATCAGTCGTCGGCCCAGAGTTACCCAGACCAGTCGAACGTCGAGAAAATCAACCAGATTTCCAGATATGCCGCCGTAAAAAGGCAGTGGACAGAAGAATCGGAAATCAGGGTCGAAGGTCATGTTGAATCGCCAGGAACTGGAATTGAAATGCATATATACGACGAGATTAGGAGACGACAAGTCGAAACTGTAACAATAGACAGAGGTTCAAAGACAAACTTCTTTGACGATCTCAGTTTGGAATCGGAGGAGAGCGCTGATAGTCCGAATTCCAGCGATAGAATCGACGACGTGGACTTGCAGATCAAGAGAGTCGCCCAGGTTGCGCCGGTTTCGCAAGAACTGAAGCGGCCAACGCCGATGCCTAGACAGAGTTTGCGATCAAAGCGATCCTTGGCACAGCAGCTAATCACGGAGATGAGCCTCGGTAGTACAGGCGTCTTCTCTGTTGAGCTTCTGCCTCTTGGTCAGCTTGACGACGGCGACCATCAGAAGCTTCATAATGGAGGACCTCTTCGAAATCAGGCTTTCGTTTCAGACGATGAAGATGAAACGTCAAACGAAATATTATCTCCTGAGGGAAATAAGTATCGGATGAACTCAAGAAGTCCTCCAACTCAGAGAAGAAATCTCTTGGCAAAATCCGTTTCAAGTAACGATTCGTTTTCCGTCTCCCAAAGGAATGACTTCGGAAGGGCACAGCTGGAAAATGGTGTCTTCTTCGGGGAAAGCTTCGTCTCAGTTGACACCAAGAAGCATTACACTGTCGGAATCAGCAAAGATTGCAACACGAAAGGCACCTTCATAACCGCCACAGACAGCTCAGAAGTTTTCAGGACAGAAGATACCACGATGATCAAACCCTGGTCGAAGGCGTCTCTCAGTCAGGCATACAGCCTCGACCGAAGACAAACGTATCAGGCAAAAGGTGTTCGCCTTGGAAGTCAGAACACTGACGACGCAAGCACGCAGACAATGTCGCCCCAGACAATGTCGCCCTCCTACCCAAGCATCGACCGAAGAGCAATAGAAGAGCATTCGTTTACGGTGCCGTCGCCTTCAAGACCCGTGGATAGAAGCCTGCAGCGCGGGACAGTCGTCCAGGTGCCTGGTGGTAGGCATCATCAGCAGCTGCCGAGTGCTACCTCTGAAGTTCACATGGATGAGATTCATGGAAGGAAGGTTCGTAGAAACGACTCCATGATACAGAGAATCATCCTCAATGACAGCGAACAGGCAACTTGCAAAATAACCTCATTTACGTAAGTCGACGTTCATGCTATAGGCCTATGCACGTGTTTTCATGACAATAGTTGTTGTTGTTGTTGCTGTTGTTGCTGTTGTTGTTGCTGCTGCCGTGATTGCCATCTCTGTGGCCTAGGCCCTATTATCACTGTTCATGCCACATACTTTTATTCTTAATATTTGCCTATTTTCAAGCCTGCTTGATTAGGCCGTTAGATTGATATGTTGTGTTTGACGAGCCATTCTGTACACTCTATATATAGAACAAATTTCATAGTGCGAGATTCTTAAAGAGTGTAAAGCTGCTAAGTGGCTGCACTTTGTTCATCCGTATACATACTGCATGTATATATAGCTTACTTCCTATTATGTCGCTTTCGACACAATTCAGTCAGTCAGTCAAGTACATTCATCAGTTCATTCAAGAGATTTATATAGCGCCTCTTCAAGTCTACCTACTCAGAAGCGCTTCCGACCCAACCCTTTCTAAAGAGAACTAATCGATGACAATTGTTAATAATTAACAGTTAATTGATGACTTATGTTTAACTGATTCAAACGTTACCAAACTGGAAATAGTTACTATATTTTACAGTGTGTTACCCTGTAACTTCTCACTTAGGTCAACGCCGAACTCTGATAGATCTACGGATGCTAACGTTTCGTACCGTGTTCCTTCGTTTCGAACTGAGCATGCAGCGCCTCTACCGTCCATTTCTACTCTTCCCCGAAAGTGGACCTCCTCAACGCCAGTCCAGACGCCTCTGACGTCCACCGTTCATCGTCATGTCGTCACGGTTGAACTGCCTCCCTACTTCGAGTTCTCCTCCCGTGTCACCTCGTTCAACCCCGACTCAACTGCAAGGAACCAGATGGTGGACGCGACGCCCTCTGGGAGATTTGTCAACGACGTCGATCATTGGAATTCTTCGAAGTCAACGCCAGATTTATTAGTAGTAAGTGACTTGCGGAGTTGCGGGTATTATTAAGCTGTTATTATCAGGTCTTACATAATAATTATGTAGGCCTTCACCTGTGGGCATATGGGTTGTGAAGGCTATGCACCTCGAAGTGCAATGAATCTGTGAAGACAAAACTAGACATATTGTAAGAATTCCGTGTGTTAAAATTCATTTACTCACAGTGTAGTGGAAACCAAGAATGTTAGCCTACAGTTGACGTCCTTGGAGTCATGACGTCATATATGAACCACGTGTCATTGACTTCCTCGTATAGGCCTACGACTGCGCAGTCATGACATGATGACATTTATATCTTTTCATTTTCGGTGCAACGATCTCCACAAAACAGGAACATAGGCCTATAGTGTTCTCTGTCAAATCTTGATTGGAAACCGGTGACCCTTGTAGCATTGATTCTTAATTGATTGATTTCGTTTCTAAATTACATTTGATATAGTTGAGAGTATATGGTAAATGCGCCACTGATTACTTTCTCTTACCTTCAAGTTCCACTACACAAACTTCCAATTGCAATTGCAGATACATTGCAGTCATTAAATCTGCGGGGCCCGGTGGAGTAATGGATAACACGCTGGCGCAGAGTGCCAAAGGTAACGAGTTCGAGCCCCCGTAGGGCGGACCTGCTTTGTAGGCTGCTATTAGCGCCGATTATTGCAGTCTGTCTATTCAGTTAGTATACGGTAGACCTATAGTTAAAATTTATGTATTCTGTGATCTCCGTTCTTGTGAATTGCTTAGACTGCATAATTGTACGCTGTAACCGGTTGCGTTATGTCAACCGGATTGTTGAATAAAGAGAATATTATTATTAATAATATTATAGACGGTCTAAATGAATTACAATTTCGTTACAGAAACCTCGTGGCAATTCAAGATTTCAAACAGCGGCTCACACGGCATCTGAACCACTTCGTTCAGGTGATTCTACGTCAAGAGGTTTCCAGGAGACGACTGGTTACACAATCAGAATAAACACTCACGAAGACAGACAAGATCAGTCGATTGACAGACGAACCAGAGCGAGACAAAACAAAGAACGAGATGACTCTCACCTGCAGACCCGTGGCAGAACAGAAATGGAAACAGGGGAGAACAATGCCCGAATGGCGAAAATAACAAAGGAGAATGTTGTAGTTGTGACCACCAGAAAAGACAGTGATTTCTATAAATCGAGAAAGACAATTGGACGCAGTAGAACGACTGCCTCGGACGCCCCACGAAACCTCAGCCAACCAGGTCAAAGAGGAGCTGCACGCCTTAAAGAAAGGTTTCTGGACGAGGTGGAAGTAGATCGGTCTGGCAATACGAGTCGACGCACAATGGGGCATTTGCATTGTACTACAAGGACGAGATCACTAGACAGCCCCACTTGTTACCAAAGAGCGGAGGAGAAGGAGCTTCAGTCCCGCGAAAGGAAAGGGGATCTTCCGGAGCAAGCCAACCTTTCTGGTTTAGTAGTGACAACCAGTGAGTGCGTTCTACAATCGAATGAAAACTCACACATGAAACCGGAGCAGAACCGTCATTTCACTTCGAATGGAAACGCATCAGCTGTTCTAAAACACCGCAGTTCTAATAGAATAACGTCAGAACATGACCCTAATAGCAACTTAAGCTCACCACTGCAAGTTCGCCATACTCAGAAAAGTAGAAGGACGCCTGAAGAATTCGATTATTGCGATAGTTCGATGATCCAGCCTCCAAACCATCATCAACAGAGAAGAAGTAAATACAAAGCTGATGAAACGAAGAGTAGAGGCATCGAACAATTTCGAGTAAGAACCTCTGAGAACGCCATTCGTCCCAGCTACGATGTCAGAACGTCGGAAGAAATTCCCCGTTCGACCATGATTGCCCGTGCCACAGTACCGGCTCACAATGCGAAGCGAGGGACGCTGGAGAAACATGGCTCGGATGCGACGACACCCGATTTATACCATGCCAATCGAAAGGAGAATAATGTCATCCATCAGACCAAATACACACGCGCGGACATGAAACAGAGCAGAAATATCCATGCGCCAGAAAATGAATTTGCATTAACGGGAAAGTCGATGGTATCTGTTCGCAACGACGACATTAAGAGGACATCAAATGAAATTGAGAAAAGAGCGCAGAGGAAGCCTCACCATCAACCAAGTCATAATCGTCGAGATAATTATGCAAAAGCAGGAGCCTCAGCAGCAATTATTTCAGGCTACAACGAATACAAGCACGAAAACCATTCATATGGCGCAATTAATGCCAACCAAAAGCATCCCCCAAATCGTACAACCGGATATGCGAACTCAGCTACACCGGTTGCAACAACGACTGAGAAATCCTCTCCTTACCTCATTGTCTCAACTCACGCTTCCGCCAATGGGTCTGCAGCCGAACCCTACCCTCAGCTACCTCTCGGTCAGTCGGCCAGCAACGGCATCAATCAAGTACATGAGATGAAGAAATCAAGGCGGAGACGGAACAAGGAAATAGCTGCCGACCAAGAACTGACCTATCCAATCGACTTGACGGTTCGCGAGTCCATACGCAGTTTGGACAGGTTCCTGAAGGAACAGGATCCAGACGCACAGAGCATCGCCAGCTCTCAGTTCACGGAACATCACGAGCTAATCATTCATCATGACATCACTGGCACGAACAACTTCTAAGCACACGTCTCAGCAAAGACTACAACGAGCTAATCATTCATCATGACATCACTGCGTTTTTTAGACCATCTATTATATTTGCAGTTAATGGAGCGCATGCATAAGGTTGTAAATTGTAAAACACACACTGTGGCAAAGTATATATACGCCACACGGTGAAGTAAGGTTATTTAAACGCCATCTCTCGCTGCTAACAGGCACAGTCTCAGAAGACATTGATAACAGCTAATAACTAACAATCGACGTTAATATAAATAAAGATCATTGGCCGAGCAAAAGACAATAATTCACAACATGGCAGACATAAGAGGCCGATTTCATGGGATGCCAAAAGTTTGGTCCTTTTCATGTGGATCTGACGATGACGATGATAATGACAGCGATAAACAAATATACAGGTCTATTCAATATTGCTTTTGGGTTTGATATTTCTATTGATGTACGTCGTTCTGTATTTGCATACTGTATATGTCTCTCTATATTGATGTTTTGTATTTGTGCTGTTACCTCGTCGAATTCATCAGCTAACAGTTACATCTTTGATCAGTGCAATTGCTTTATAAAGTCTATACGTATTAACACCAATGTGATGTCATTATTTTAACCGCAGTCCGTATAATTATAAGTTGTAACTAACCACTGGGCATATTATAATTTATGGTAAGTTTGTACGTATAGAGTCTACTATAGATGTGTGCTTTTCCTAAACCACTAACCGTCGTCAAACGTCATAATATTATATGGGACAGATTTGACATATATAACTTGCACTAGCAACGTTGTCAATGTCTAATCATTGTACGTAATTGCAATACATGATTTTGTGCAAACAGACATAATTTTAAGTCACAAAGTAACGTTTACAAAATAAATTTCGGACGAATGCAACGATTTGTAATCGTCATGATATAGTATTAACCGTAAAACAATTCTGTTGGCTGTTCAATTGATCGAATAAATTTGTTTACCAACCTTCTGACCTACATGTAGATCTATGATCCAGAAATCTGTTGACGCGAATCCATGGTCCACAATCCAAGTCTATTAACCGGTAAGAAGACTGTTTTGTAGGTCTGTCGCAGTGTCGCCTATACACATCATTCGATGACGCATGCCGAATGGGGTTGACGTAATCTCTGGTGTAAAATAGCGGAGTCCTGCTGCAGGCTTTGGTATATGCCGTAGGTCTATTTAAGAAACTTGCACATTCTAGAAGTCATTGGCCATATAGAAGTTAGGAAGTACTACCGGGGTAGAGTGAATTGAATTAGAGGGTAATGTCGTAATCGTAATCTCCAAACCTCTAAAGCGCTACTCGAAAGCCTTGTGCGGGGCACCAGCTTATTCACGAGCGCTGCGTTGAGTCAAAAGGATTGTCCGTAAGGGTAGTCCAAAAGGAGGTTCGAGGCTGGTTGCCATAGGATCAGAGGGGGCGGAACAGCTACTAGAGCGAGTGTCGTCTGAGTCGGGAATTGGAAGGTGAAGGATCAGACGAGACAGGGTATACGAGTTCTTGAATAACCCTAACTGTAACTTCAATTTCGAATGAAGGGCCCGGGGTGTCATGGATAGATCTATGGCCTATGTTAAAACACGCGCCTCGTGCGTTGCAATGTAGACTGGAAAGTGAGGTGGCGATGATCTGAAAATGGTTGGCTGAGGATGAGTATATTATAGGTCTAGAGCAGTGGTTCCCAAAGTGGTGGTCCGTGGACCGGTGCCGGTCCGCGGAGGTATGATCGCCGGTCCGCGGAGAAGAGTTAAAAATAATAAAAAAATAAACTGTAATTGTTAGTTTATTTTCGAATAATATTGTTGTCCAAAATGTATTCAAATTTCTGACTTAATATTTAAAAATCTGAAATAAATCAACGTGCTTTACTTTAATTTGCCAGACGGCGAATTCAAACAATTTAAAATGTATTCTAAATAATTTACTAAATCGATGACTGCAGTCAGTTTCGAGCATCGACGTGGATTCGAGCCTATTTATGCTGATCTATGGTGAGCAATAACCTAGTAGGCTAAACGCCGGATGCAGAATTAAAATTTTTCTTAGGCTACATAGTATCCTATAAAACTTTTAGTTTAGATATAAATATAGGCTAAACAAATGTCTTTGAATAAAAATAAATGACCAAACGTTAGCAAACAAATCTGGACAGGTTTCGTTAATAGTAAAAAAAAACAGCAAATGATTGCTCAGAAACTCAGAACGAAGATGATTCAGAAGTGGCTTCTTATAATTGTTCGAACAACACGTCCAAGGTGAAAAAGAACCGACAGTTCAAGGGAAAATACGATCTTAAATATCTAAAATATGAATTTGTTTCGAGCGGACATGCAGCCTTTGCTGCTGATAATAAATCTTAAACAAATAAGGCTTCAAGGACATGTAAATGTAAGCTAATTGTAAATAGCCTTATATTTTAGTCTTTTTTTATAACATAGGCCTAGGTCATTTTTGTTTGCCATCGCCATTTAAGCCTACGTTAGTGGTCCGCGAGCTTCACCAAAAATTATTGCCGGTCCGCGGCCTACTGAAGTTTGGGAACCACTGGTCTAGAGACCTCGGGTTATGTCAAGATGCTGCAACGTCTGTCAAAGAACCTTCTGGGTGTTCGGGCGCTGATCGAATGTCTGTGGTCAATCCATGATTTGCGTTGTTCACTAACAGACTTCTGAAGCATGCATAACGGCATTTACCTGTGCTATAAAAGCCAGCAAATGAATAACTATAATATAGGAGCCATGAGCAACAGTATGCATCTGGCGAGAAAGTCTTTAGTGATCGGTGTATATAATAGAGGTTCAGAATTATTGGCTGTGTCTGACGCTGGAAATTATGCCTATACACTTCTCAATCAACCATATTCTATGGAAGTGTGAATAATGCTCACGCTGTACATGTATACCTTAAACATGATTTCCGCAGTCCAGCAATACAAAAAATCCCCTTAATAGGGTTAAATCGATCAACAATGAGCTGCCAGTCTTTTTATTAAACAGAGATTAAGTGTTGACCCACAAATGAGAACTCTGGCAATCAACAATCGATCCCTGAGCTTGTAGTCAAGGAGTCTGTTGGTATACTTACAGTTAGGCATATACCAGTAAGTATAAGTCAAAGTTCTATAGAAACATCATTGATTGAGAAGTGTAATTTCTATAGCTTCAGACCCATTTGATTGAATTATTGTGATTTTCTTTATCAGTTCTTATTAACTGTAACTGGCTGCGGTATGTCAGCAAGTAAGTATACCAACAGACTCCTTGATTATTTATGATCCGTAGATGACGTTCACATGACCGCCAGCGTTTGCATGAGAGGTCTCGATCATTATACATGATTTATCTATTGCATGATACTCTGAGCCGTGAGTCGTGGTTTATTAGTCATTGACTGTAGACTGTGTAGAGGCGAGATCGAGTCGTTATATAGGTCTCACTGCTGGGTGGATTTGAGGAATTGCATGCAACGCTGCCGATCGATGCCATGCATGGTTCGACATGGATAAGCGGATTTCACGGCACTCACCACCGTGGGTCCGTAGACTATGGCGATCTGCCATGGATTTTTGCTCATAATTATGCTCTCAAATTATGCAGCCTTCATGATATCTCTGTTGTTGTTGTTGCTGCTGCTACTGCTGATGCTGACCTCTAATGCGCCGATGTGCCTCATAGAGGGTGCAGCAGTGCGTGACGAAATGGCACCGCGTTCTGCGAGTTCCAACACGTCGTCAGACGTCAGTCTATAGTATAGGGCTTTATTTCTGGACTGCTAACGCCTCCTGTGCGCTGCATGGTCATTTGCTGTACCGGTACCTGGTATTCAAATAGTTAGCTCCGATGGTCACCATGCATCATACAATGAGCTGCTGTGGATGACTATAAACTTCTGCGAATACGTCGTCGGCATTTTGGTGAGTGCAACGCGAGAAAATACGTACGTATAGTAGGAAGGTAAGAGACTAAACAACGAGCATGCAGTGTTGTAAATTATTTTTGAAACTGTACGCATACATGTAGCGCCTATACCTGTATAGATAGCCACTCGATGGCAGAAAACATGGTCCTACCGATCCAAAAGCTCGCATGAAGGTTGGGGCGAAAAGAGGACGTGAGGATAACCTACAGCCCCACATTTATGAATTCCTAGAGGAGAAGGGGTAGGAGCTGGGTGCCCGCGGGGTCATCCTGGTGACCCTCTGACGTTTGAGGTTAATAGGTGCGAACGCCGTAATCGATGTTGCGCGCAAATTTTTTTCACTCGGCAAATTCTAATAATTTAAATTAGAAGGAAACAGATATTATCATAGATTCACCTGTTTGTCTCATCTTTGTAGGATAAGAGCATCATGAGAGCCTAAGAACATAAAAACCAGTCATTCGTTCGGTGAACATGGCGTCGATTTTATCCGAGGAAATCCGACCGGACATGTTGGCCTGTAAGATCTGTCAGTTTCCGTTCAAGAACCCAAAGACGCTTCCATGTCTGCACTCATTCTGCAAGACTTGCATTGATTGGTACGCGAGGAACAATGCCACGAGGGCTCCAAACGACGGCACCTGGTGCATCTTCTGCCCAACGTGCCATCAGGTAAAACGCTCTATTTGACTGTCGGATATGTACTATGCAGCCTAAAGGTAGGCTGCCGGAAACATTCGCGTGCACTTGTACATATCCGATAATCAGAACACACAACTATAGAGAAGTCTATTAAGTTATTAACTCAAGAATTCTGTCTACGACTCTTACATCTGTCAAAGACACTAATCAATCAATCAATCAATCAATCAATCAATCAATCAATCAATCAATCAATCAATCAATCAATCAATCAATCAATCAATCAATCAATCAATCAATCAATCAATCAATCAATCAATCAATCAATCAATCAATCAGTGTATTTTGTAACCAAACATTTTTTATAGTTATAGATTGCAAGTCACATTTTCAAAGGGGAATGGCCACAAGGATTGGCCCTGAAGGGATCACTGAACCCGCTAGATAGGGACATCTAAGTACATGTAAAACACATTATAGGCCTAGATGCAACGGCCGACAATACATGTAGCATTGTAGCTATTAAGTAAGACAGTGAATGATTTCGTCTTCTGGATCAATGGATCGATTGGTGACTTGTCGTATTGGCAAAGATATTATAGTCTACGACTACTGGTATAAGGTCTTTGGTATTGGCGTCTCTTTCGCTGGCTTTGATTTTTACAACGCAGGTGTATGAACTGAACGCGAAAGGTGGCGTGGGTAACCTTCCAGATGCTCACCTTCTCCGCAACCTTTTAGACGCCATCGATTCACGCTTGCCCCGCCATTGTGACCCGTGCGGGCAAAGGCCACAACAGCAGAAGACGATGGCCAAACGCTGCTGCGTCAAGTGCGAGGAGTTTCTATGCGATGAGTGCGACAAGGGACACATGGGATCGAAGTTGACGCAGGACCACGTGACCGTCAGTGTGACACTCCTCAGAGAGGCCTGCCACGTCATCGCAGCTAAACAACTGCAGAAGCCGACGATTGGCGCCAAACTGGTGGCGAAGATTGGTGGATCCGGAACGAAGGACAAGGACACGATCCTTCTCAGAGACCCAGTGTCCTTGAAGGTTTCGAAGGTCGGCGATCTGGTCGTGTCCAACAAGGGCGGCAACCTCTGTATCTTCGCCGAAAACGGAACCTGTAAGAGACTGATCGACCAGAAGAAAGTTAGCTTCCACCACATCGATGAAGACAAACTGTCCCCGCTGCAGGGGAACGGCTGCGCTACTTTCACTGCGGAGGGATACCTGGCCGTGGCGACGAGAAGCAGTGCTTCGTCGGTGGCTGGCGTCATCCGCGTTGCCGTCGTTCGATCTCTGAAGGGTCGAGAGATCGGAGTGTGCGAGGTCAAGGTGAAGGTCAATCGACCGGAAGAGAGTCGACCGCACGGAATCGCCGTTACGAACGACGATCACGTGATCGTATCGGATGCCGGAAGACACTGCGTCTACGTATTCGACTCGGACTTCCGTTTCCGGCGTCAGTTCGGAAGATACGGCGACGGGAAGCGCCAGCTGAAGTCGCCCTTCCATCTGGCGGTCAATCCAACGAGCAACGACGTCATCGTCTCCGACTATGGCAACCACTCCATCAAGGTGTTCACGACGAGAGGTCGCTTCCGGTTCCGGTTCGGAGGGGTGGGGAAGGACGCGGGGCGGTTCGTCCACCCGATGGGCGTCTGTGTCGACCGGTTCGAGAACATATTCGTCGCCGACAGAGACAACCACCGCGTTCAGATGTTCGACGGAAGAGGGCAGCACGTCTGCGTTGTTCTCCAGCAGACGACGATCGATGGATGGGACATTCGACCGATAGACGTCGCCATCACACCGCTGTCCCACCTCGCCGTCCTCCTCAAGGGCATCGAAGGCGTCGACTTCGCAGAGGTACGCATCTACCAGCTCAGCTGCTCACTTCCGCCACCCGAAGTTCGTAACCTCGAGGAGGTCATTGCCACGATACGGGCAGTGCGACCGCAGTCGGGAGATCTACACAGTGACCGTTTGATATCTGCCACAAAGCACCGTGGTGCAAGAGAGGTCACCCATCGGAGAGATGGGTCAACAAACACAGAGGGCGGGGCATTCGCTATAAACCACGAAGATCCATCAGCGGCAAAGAATCGCGGTGTTCTTCGAAACGAGAAGCCTAACACAAACTCGACGCTCTGCTTGATTCTGTAGGAGTCGAACCCAGCAACAGTGACGAGTAGACCTATAGGCATAGGCGTACGAGGCAGGGGTCCGGAGGGGCAAATGCCCCCCACTCCAAATTTCGGGCAAAACTGTTTTTCGGGCAAGCAGACCATGGAATTGACTTTAAAAAGGTCATCAACTTTTCGGGCAATTTCGGATTTCGGGCACGTCTGTTTTTCGGGGTAAGCTGACCGGGAAATGACTAAAAAAAGGCCGTCAACTTTTTTTCTGGGAAAAAATTGTATTTTCCACGAGATTTCAGCATTTTTTTCGGGCAGAACTTCAATATTTGCCCCCCCACCGCTCAAATCTCCCGTACGCCTATGCCTATAGGCCTACGTGCATAACTCCTGAAGATGCGTGTAAGCAAGACGTCTTGTACTCACCTTAGGCCAATTATGCCTTAAAAACCACTCAGGGAAAGTAGGTTTAGTAGGTCACTCTATGCATGCTGTATTGCACAGAGATAATTATTTTAAAACCTTAAAGGAGCAATTTTAATTCTACTGTCTGTATTTTAGGATTTTCTGTTTTACTCTGTAACTTGTTAAGATTTACTTTTGTCGTACAATTTCTTGGCGAATACACGGACGCCTGATGATCTCAAGTTTTTAAAAGCTAACTTTATGAAACTTCAAAGAGTTCGAAATAACTCTGCTCCATAGATCGAGTGTCCCTGTCCCTGCTGCTTGCCCTCGTACTCATCTTCACCAGCTCGTTGTAACCAGTCTTAATTCTTCCTCCCAATAATTCCATCAGAATCCATCTCGTCGTCAAGCATCTCTTTTTCAATGCAGTCGTCTTCAACGTCTCTGCCATATAGTTAACACGTCGTCGTAACTCATATCAACTTTCGGATGTCGTCCGATGTGTCCTTCTGGTCGCAATGGATCAGAATTCTCGTCTTCCGTATCCTGTCGAAGATCCTGTTCGTGAAGAGGAAGACTACGACGACGACGACGACGACGACACGACGGAGAATGTGATGCATCGAAAAGGATTGTGGATTACGTGGCATCAGTGCATGGAAAAGCAGAGATCCAGACGACATCCATGATCCATCCATCACCCAAACTGCAGATGGAGCTCAGAGAGTCTGAGCACAACCAACGGTTATGGAAGGAAGGAATGCCTTTTTAAATGTAGCCTAATATTACTAAGAATTAACTACAATCAGTTTAAACTTCAAAATAAAAAATGAATAAAATAATAGGTTAACTGAATAAACCATATTGTATATAATTAAAAATATTATATGGTAGGTCGTCGTATCTGTGCAGTTATTATTTCAATATGTTCTAGAAATAATATCTCAAAAAGCCTTAAGGTAGTTAGGGGTCGTTACTGATCTGCTGCCTATGGTCCGGAATATCTCTCGTCTTCTCTGCATTTAGGCTACAATTAAGTGTCCAGTGGCAGATGGGCAGTAAATTAAGATGAGGTCGTCTTCTACTTCACCCTTCTTACCTTAGCCACGCTTTATTAACCTAGATTCAAGAACTTTTGAATGGTAAGGTGACCAATTGCAAGACGAGTGGGTTTGCCAACAGTGGCATCACTGGCATCTGTATTAATTGCGAAGTCGCAATCGAGTTCATTTACTTGCATCAATCATCACCAAATTCCAGTCATCACGAATCAAGAACACTAATTAATAATTAATTAATTATATGCGAGATGAGGTGGAGAAACAAGTTGCGGTTGCACGCTGGACACATTCAGAAATCAGACTGACAATACTGACATTCTATCTAAATCTTTGAAAATTAAATGCTATTGACAAACCCAAATGAACTACACCGTTGCATGGACGCTGAATGGACGGCACCAAGGTCTATCGTGTGGTTGGATGGTGTTCAATCTTTAAGCGAAGTGCCTAAAACAAGGCACATCAATATTATTGATACTACAAGCACTGTCACGAAGTGATCATAGTAATAATAATAATAACACCATTATATAAACGTTATGATTATTGTGACGAAGAGGAGGAGGAGCAGGTGGAAAAGGATAATGTTGAATATTATAATGTTGACAATGATGACGACGATGATGACGATGACGATAATGATGATGATGATGATGATGATGATGATGATGATGATGATGATTACGATAATGCTTCTGCTGCCACCGCTGCTGCTGTTGCTGCTGATGATGATGATAATAACGATAATGATGACGATGATGATAATCATGATGCCGCTGCTGCTGCTGCTGCTGCTAAGCTCAATTGATAAACTTACAATTCGGCCGTCAACTCCGAATTCGCCATCACCCGGCCGGCGTCCGACTCCAAACTCACCGACGCCTTCAACTCCGATGACGTCGCCTCTTCGATCGGTATCCAGTCGAACCCTGCAGCAGTCGTCGTGTCCCACTCCGACTCCGACGTAGACTTCAGTCTCCCCCCATCGACTTCAGCATCGCCAGCACCTCCAACTATTTATACGCCGTCGCTCCTCCATCGTTTGCCTCTTCCACGCCGTCGTCACCTTTGCCTTTGACGTCGAATCCTTCTCCATCCAGCGCCTAATGTGACGACGAGTAACCCCCTTTTCAGAGGCAAGATAACTCAATAAGACAGAAAAGCCGACGAGCAGCCTTCGTCTGTAATTTCAGTCTAACCCATAGCTGAAGTTTCCTGTCGTACCCTCCTCAACGAAGTGACGCGAATGGCCAATCCACCGAGCGATGGCGACCACATTCTTCAGCGCACCTTCATAGCAGATGTCCTTCAGCAACTCTTGACCGTTGCGGCGTTGCCTCTAACAAAGCTGCAGTCGCCTAAAAAAAATTCGTTGTCGCTTACAGCCCCGCCCTCGGCTCAACCTTCGCCGTGAACTTCACCTCCGCCGTCGACTACAGAGTCGTGGATAATTCAAACTTCGCCGTCGCCTCAATTTCTGAGTGAACTCCAACTGCGTCGTCGCTTCGCTGTCGCCTCAGAATTCTCCGTCGCTTCAAACATCGCGATGGCCTCCAACCTGCATAGTCGTCTGCTTCCAACTTCGCCGTCGATTTCAACTTAAAATGTCTCCGTCGCCTTTAGCGTCTGAGTCACATCCAACCTCGCTGTCGCCTCCATTTTCGCTATTGCTTCAGACTCCTCTTCTTCTTCTTCTTCTTCTTCTTCTTCTTCTTCTTCTTCTTCTTCTTCTTCTTCTTCTTCTTCTTCTTCTTCTTCTTCTTCTTCTTCTTCATGTTCTCTGCCCCACGGCAGGTTCTAACTTCCGATGGCGCCACTCCTCACGGTGTTGAGTCTCTTTCATAAGCTTACTTCTCGGCAACCTCCAAAGTCGCGAATAAATCAAGCTTCGCCGCCCACTCAGACATCGCGGATCCATTGAACCTCGCCGTCTCCTCTGACATCGATTTGTCCTCAAACTTCTCCGTCGTCTAAAGCTTCACCGTCGTCACAAATTCAGACGTCGCCTCCAAAGTTGACGTCATCGCCAGTTTCGCAATGAAATCGCTTGCAACTTTCGCCGACGGCTCCATCTTCACTGACTCATAGTCCGTTCCAAATTCGACGTCGCTTCGGTCCAACGCCGTCTCCAAAATTGCATTCGCCTCTCAAGTCAAAACTTACCGTAGAATCTTCGAATCCAAATTGTGCCTCCAATTAAAACTTCGCCGAAGACCACTGTGGTCTGCCCAACTTCGCTGTCGTCTCGAACTTCATCGTCGTCTATAAATAACTTCGCCGTAACCTCAAACTTCGCCGTCGCCTCAAACTTCGCCGTCGCCTCAAACTTCGCCGTCGCCTCAAACTTCGCCGTCGCCTCAAACTTCGCCGTCGCCTCAAACTTCGCCGTCGCCGTCGCCACAAAGGTCGACGTCGTATCGAACTTCGCAGTCGTCTCAAACTTCGTCTCGCCACAAACTTCGCCGTCGCCACAAACTTCATCTCGCCACAAACTTCGGTGTCACCTCAAACTTCACCGTCGCCACAAACTTCGTCGTCGCCTTAAACTTCGCCGTCGTCTCGAACTTCGTCTTCGCCTCGAACTTCGCCGTCGCCTCAAACTTCGCCGTCGCCACAAACTTCGTCTTCGCCTCGAACTTCGGCGTCGCCTCAAACTTCGCCGTCGCCACAAACTTCGTCGTCGCCACAAACGTCTCCGTCGCCTCGAACTTCGTCTTCGCCTCGAACTTCGCCGTCGTCTCAAACTTCGCCGTCGCCACAAACTTCGCCGTCGCCACAAACTTCTCCGTCGCCTCGAACTTCGCCGTCGCCACAAACTTCTCCGTCGCCACAAACTTCTCCGTCGCCTCAAACTTCGCCGTCGCCACAAACTTCGCCGTCGCCACAAACTTCGTGGTCGCCACAAACTTCGCCGTCGCCACAAACTTCTCCGTCGCCTCGAACTTCGCCGTTGCCAAAAACTTCGCCGTCGCCACAAACTTCTCCGTCGCCTCGAACTTCGCCATCGCCACAAACTTCTCCGTCGCATCGAACTTTGCCGTCGCCACAAACTTCTCCGTCGCCTCGAACTTCGCCGTCGCCACAAACTTCTCCGTCGCCACAAACTTCTCCGTCGCCTCAAACTTCGCCGTCGCCACAAACTTCTCCGTCGCCTCGAACTTCGCCGTCGCCTCGAACTTCGCCGTCGCCACAAACTTCGCCGTCGCCACAAACTTCGCCGTCGCCTCAAACTTCGCCGTCGCCACAAACTTCTCCGTCGCCACAAACTTCGCAGTCGCCACAAACTTCTCCGTCGCCTCGAACTTCGCCGTCGCCACAAACTTCTCCGTCGCCTCGAACTTCGTCTTCGCCTCGAACTTCGCCGTCGCCTCGAACTTCGCCGTCGCCACAAACTTCGCCGTCGCCACAAACTTCGCGTCGCCACAAGCTTCTCCGTCGCCTCGAACTTCGCCGTCGCCACAAACGTCTCCGTCGCCTCGAACTTCGCCGTCGCCACAAACTTCTCCGTCGCCTCGAACTTCGCCATCGCCACAAACTTCTCCGTCGCCTCGAACTTCGCCGTCGCCACAAACTTCTCCGTCGCCTCGAACTTCGCCGTCGCCACAAACTTCGCCGTCGCCTCAAACTTCGCCGTCGCCACAAACTTCGCCGTCGCCACAAACTTCTCCGTCGCCTCGAACTTCGCCGTCGCCACAAACTTCTCCGTCGCCACAAACTTCTCCGTCGCCTCAAACTTCGCCGTCGCCACAAACTTCTCCGTCGCCTCGAACTTCGCCGTCGCCTCGAACTTCGCCGTCGCCACAAACTTCGCCGTCGCCACAAACTTCGCCGTCGCCACAAACTTCGCAGTCGCCACAAACTTCTCCGTCGCCTCGAACTTCGTCTTCGCCTCGAACTTCGCCGTCGCCTCGAACTTCGCCGTCGCCACAAACTTCGCCGTCGCCACAAACTTCGCCGTCGCTACAAACTTCTCCGTCGCCTCGAACTTCGTCGTCGCCACAAACTTCTCCGTCGCCTCGAACTTCGTCTTCGCCTCGAACTTCGCCGTCGCCTCAAACTTCGCCGTCGCCACAAACTTCGTCTTCGCCTCGAACTTCGCCGTCGCCTCAAACTTCGCCGTCGCCACAAACTTCGTCGTCGCCACAAACGTCTCCGTCGCCTCGAACTTCGTCTTCGCCTCGAACTTCGCCGTCGCCTCAAACTTCGCCGTCGCCACAAACTTCGCCGTCGCCACAAACTTCTCCGTCGCCTCGAACTTCGCCGTCGCCACAAATTTCTCCGTCGCCACAAACTTCTCCGTCGCCTCAAACTTCGCCGTCGCCACAAACTTCGCCATCTCTTTTTCAATGCAGTCGTCTTCAACGTCTCTGCCATATAGTTAACACGTCGTCGTAACTCATATCAACTTTCGGATGTCGTCCGATGTGTCCTTCTGGTCGCAATGGATCAGAATTCTCGTCTTCCGTATCCTGTCGAAGATCCTGTTCGTGAAGAGGAAGACTACGACGACGACGACGACGACGACACGACGGAGAATGTGATGCATCGAAAAGGATTGTGGATTACGTGGCATCAGTGCATGGAAAAGCAGAGATCCAGACGACATCCATGATCCATCCATCACCCAAACTGCAGATGGAGCTCAGAGAGTCTGAGCACAACCAACGGTTATGGAAGGAAGGAATGCCTTTTTAAATGTAGCCTAATATTACTAAGAATTAACTACAATCAGTTTAAACTTCAAAATAAAAAATGAATAAAATAATAGGTTAACTGAATAAACCATATTGTATATAATTAAAAATATTATATGGTAGGTCGTCGTATCTGTGCAGTTATTATTTCAATATGTTCTAGAAATAATATCTCAAAAAGCCTTAAGGTAGTTAGGGGTCGTTACTGATCTGCTGCCTATGGTCCGGAATATCTCTCGTCTTCTCTGCATTTAGGCTACAATTAAGTGTCCAGTGGCAGATGGGCAGTAAATTAAGATGAGGTCGTCTTCTACTTCACCCTTCTTACCTTAGCCACGCTTTATTAACCTAGATTCAAGAACTTTTGAATGGTAAGGTGACCAATTGCAAGACGAGTGGGTTTGCCAACAGTGGCATCACTGGCATCTGTATTAATTGCGAAGTCGCAATCGAGTTCATTTACTTGCATCAATCATCACCAAATTCCAGTCATCACGAATCAAGAACACTAATTAATAATTAATTAATTATATGCGAGATGAGGTGGAGAAACAAGTTGCGGTTGCACGCTGGACACATTCAGAAATCAGACTGACAATACTGACATTCTATCTAAATCTTTGAAAATTAAATGCTATTGACAAACCCAAATGAACTACACCGTTGCATGGACGCTGAATGGACGGCACCAAGGTCTATCGTGTGGTTGGATGGTGTTCAATCTTTAAGCGAAGTGCCTAAAACAAGGCACATCAATATTATTGATACTACAAGCACTGTCACGAAGTGATCATAGTAATAATAATAATAACACCATTATATAAACGTTATGATTATTGTGACGAAGAGGAGGAGGAGCAGGTGGAAAAGGATAATGTTGAATATTATAATGTTGACAATGATGACGACGATGATGACGATGACGATAATGATGATGATGATGATGATGATGATGATGATGATGATGATGATGATGATTACGATAATGCTTCTGCTGCCACCGCTGCTGCTGTTGCTGCTGATGATGATGATAATAACGATAATGATGACGATGATGATAATCATGATGCCGCTGCTGCTGCTGCTGCTGCTAAGCTCAATTGATAAACTTACAATTCGGCCGTCAACTCCGAATTCGCCATCACCCGGCCGGCGTCCGACTCCAAACTCACCGACGCCTTCAACTCCGATGACGTCGCCTCTTCGATCGGTATCCAGTCGAACCCTGCAGCAGTCGTCGTGTCCCACTCCGACTCCGACGTAGACTTCAGTCTCCCCCCATCGACTTCAGCATCGCCAGCACCTCCAACTATTTATACGCCGTCGCTCCTCCATCGTTTGCCTCTTCCACGCCGTCGTCACCTTTGCCTTTGACGTCGAATCCTTCTCCATCCAGCGCCTAATGTGACGACGAGTAACCCCCTTTTCAGAGGCAAGATAACTCAATAAGACAGAAAAGCCGACGAGCAGCCTTCGTCTGTAATTTCAGTCTAACCCATAGCTGAAGTTTCCTGTCGTACCCTCCTCAACGAAGTGACGCGAATGGCCAATCCACCGAGCGATGGCGACCACATTCTTCAGCGCACCTTCATAGCAGATGTCCTTCAGCAACTCTTGACCGTTGCGGCGTTGCCTCTAACAAAGCTGCAGTCGCCTAAAAAAAATTCGTTGTCGCTTACAGCCCCGCCCTCGGCTCAACCTTCGCCGTGAACTTCATCTCCGCCGTCGACTACAGAGTCGTGGATAATTCAAACTTCGCCGTCGCCTCAATTTCTGAGTGAACTCCAACTGCGTCGTCGCTTCGCTGTCGCCTCAGAATTCTCCGTCGCTTCAAACATCGCGATGGCCTCCAACCTGCATAGTCGTCTGCTTCCAACTTCGCCGTCGATTTCAACTTAAAATGTCTCCGTCGCCTTTAGCGTCTGAGTCACATCCAACCTCGCTGTCGCCTCCATTTTCGCTATTGCTTCAGACTCCTCTTCTTCTTCTTCTTCTTCTTCTTCTTCTTCTTCTTCTTCTTCTTCTTCTTCTTCTTCTTCTTCTTCTTCTTCTTCTTCATGTTCTCTGCCCCACGGCAGGTTCTAACTTCCGATGGCGCCACTCCTCACGGTGTTGAGTCTCTTTCATAAGCTTACTTCTCGGCAACCTCCAAAGTCGCGAATAAATCAAGCTTCGCCGCCCACTCAGACATCGCGGATCCATTGAACCTCGCCGTCTCCTCTGACATCGATTTGTCCTCAAACTTCTCCGTCGTCTAAAGCTTCACCGTCGTCACAAATTCAGACGTCGCCTCCAAAGTTGACGTCATCGCCAGTTTCGCAATGAAATCGCTTGCAACTTTCGCCGACGGCTCCATCTTCACTGACTCATAGTCCGTTCCAAATTCGACGTCGCTTCGGTCCAACGCCGTCTCCAAAATTGCATTCGCCTCTCAAGTCAAAACTTACCGTAGAATCTTCGAATCCAAATTGTGCCTCCAATTAAAACTTCGCCGAAGACCACTGTGGTCTGCCCAACTTCGCTGTCGTCTCGAACTTCATCGTCGTCTATAAATAACTTCGCCGTAACCTCAAACTTCGCCGTCGCCTCAAACTTCGCCGTCGCCTCAAACTTCGCCGTCGCCTCAAACTTCGCCGTCGCCTCAAACTTCGCCGTCGCCTCAAACTTCGCCGTCGCCGTCGCCACAAAGGTCGACGTCGTATCGAACTTCGCAGTCGTCTCAAACTTCGTCTCGCCACAAACTTCGCCGTCGCCACAAACTTCATCTCGCCACAAACTTCGGTGTCACCTCAAACTTCACCGTCGCCACAAACTTCGTCGTCGCCTTAAACTTCGCCGTCGTCTCGAACTTCGTCTTCGCCTCGAACTTCGCCGTCGCCTCAAACTTCGCCGTCGCCACAAACTTCGTCTTCGCCTCGAACTTCGGCGTCGCCTCAAACTTCGCCGTCGCCACAAACTTCGTCGTCGCCACAAACGTCTCCGTCGCCTCGAACTTCGTCTTCGCCTCGAACTTCGCCGTCGTCTCAAACTTCGCCGTCGCCACAAACTTCGCCGTCGCCACAAACTTCTCCGTCGCCTCGAACTTCGCCGTCGCCACAAACTTCTCCGTCGCCACAAACTTCTCCGTCGCCTCAAACTTCGCCGTCGCCACAAACTTCGCCGTCGCCACAAACTTCGTGGTCGCCACAAACTTCGCCGTCGCCACAAACTTCTCCGTCGCCTCGAACTTCGCCGTTGCCAAAAACTTCGCCGTCGCCACAAACTTCTCCGTCGCCTCGAACTTCGCCATCGCCACAAACTTCTCCGTCGCATCGAACTTTGCCGTCGCCACAAACTTCTCCGTCGCCTCGAACTTCGCCGTCGCCACAAACTTCTCCGTCGCCACAAACTTCTCCGTCGCCTCAAACTTCGCCGTCGCCACAAACTTCTCCGTCGCCTCGAACTTCGCCGTCGCCTCGAACTTCGCCGTCGCCACAAACTTCGCCGTCGCCACAAACTTCGCCGTCGCCTCAAACTTCGCCGTCGCCACAAACTTCTCCGTCGCCACAAACTTCGCAGTCGCCACAAACTTCTCCGTCGCCTCGAACTTCGCCGTCGCCACAAACTTCTCCGTCGCCTCGAACTTCGTCTTCGCCTCGAACTTCGCCGTCGCCTCGAACTTCGCCGTCGCCACAAACTTCGCCGTCGCCACAAACTTCGCGTCGCCACAAGCTTCTCCGTCGCCTCGAACTTCGCCGTCGCCACAAACGTCTCCGTCGCCTCGAACTTCGCCGTCGCCACAAACTTCTCCGTCGCCTCGAACTTCGCCATCGCCACAAACTTCTCCGTCGCCTCGAACTTCGCCGTCGCCACAAACTTCTCCGTCGCCTCGAACTTCGCCGTCGCCACAAACTTCGCCGTCGCCTCAAACTTCGCCGTCGCCACAAACTTCGCCGTCGCCACAAACTTCTCCGTCGCCTCGAACTTCGCCGTCGCCACAAACTTCTCCGTCGCCACAAACTTCTCCGTCGCCTCAAACTTCGCCGTCGCCACAAACTTCTCCGTCGCCTCGAACTTCGCCGTCGCCTCGAACTTCGCCGTCGCCACAAACTTCGCCGTCGCCACAAACTTCGCCGTCGCCACAAACTTCGCAGTCGCCACAAACTTCTCCGTCGCCTCGAACTTCGTCTTCGCCTCGAACTTCGCCGTCGCCTCGAACTTCGCCGTCGCCACAAACTTCGCCGTCGCCACAAACTTCGCCGTCGCTACAAACTTCTCCGTCGCCTCGAACTTCGTCGTCGCCACAAACTTCTCCGTCGCCTCGAACTTCGTCTTCGCCTCGAACTTCGCCGTCGCCTCAAACTTCGCCGTCGCCACAAACTTCGTCTTCGCCTCGAACTTCGCCGTCGCCTCAAACTTCGCCGTCGCCACAAACTTCGTCGTCGCCACAAACGTCTCCGTCGCCTCGAACTTCGTCTTCGCCTCGAACTTCGCCGTCGCCTCAAACTTCGCCGTCGCCACAAACTTCGCCGTCGCCACAAACTTCTCCGTCGCCTCGAACTTCGCCGTCGCCACAAATTTCTCCGTCGCCACAAACTTCTCCGTCGCCTCAAACTTCGCCGTCGCCACAAACTTCGCCGTCGCCACAAACTTCGTGGTCGCCACAAACTTCGCCGTCGCCACAAACTTCTCCGTCGCCTCGAACTTCGCCGTCGCCACAAACTTCTCCGTCGCATCGAACTTCGCCGTCGCCACAAACTTCTCCGTCGCCTCGAACTTCGCCGTCGCCAAAAACTTCGCCGTCGCCACAAACTTCTCCGTCGCCTCGAACTTCGCCATCGCCACAAACTTCTCCGTCGCGTCGAACTTCGCCGTCGCCACAAACTTCTCCGTCGCCTCGAACTTCGCCGTCGCCACAAACTTCTCCGTCGCCACAAACTTCTCCGTCGCCTCAAACTTCGCCGTCGCCACAAACTTCGCCGTCGCCACAAACTTCGCCGTCGCCACAAACTTCGCCGTCGCCACAAACTTCTCCGTCGCCTCGAACTTCGCCGTCGCCACAAACTTCTCCGTCGCATCGAACTTCGCCGTCGCCACAAACTTCGCCGTCGCCACAAACTTCGCCGTCGCCACAAACTTCTCCGTCGCCTCGAACTTCGCCGTCGCCACAAACTTCTCCGTCGCATCGAACTTCGCCGTCGCCTCGAACTTCGCCGTCGCCAAAAACTTCTCAGTCGCCTCGAACTTCGTCGTCGCTTCCTATTGCCGAGTAACCTCCATATTCGATATCGCCTCCAACGTCGCGGTTAAATATGACTTCGCCGTCGCCTCCAACTTCTTCTGTTTAAGTCGCGTCCGACTTCGGAGTCGATCCAAACTGCGTCGTCACTTAAAATCTTCGCCGTCAGCTCCAACTTCGTCGCAGCCTCGAGCAGACGGCACCTCCAAATCCACCGTCCTCTCTGACATCGCCTCTCCCTCTGGCTTCGCCGTCTTCTAAGCCTCTAAGGCTTCGCCGTAGACACAATTCCACGTCGTCTCCAACTTAGCCGTCACCTCCACTTCGTCGCCGCCTTCAACGTCGATGTCACCAATTACTCCATCGCATCAAACGTCGCTATAATAGCTTCAACGTCGCGTATACATAAAATACAACATCGCCGACTACTCGGGCTTTATCGCTGTCTTGAAGATTTCCGTTTTCTAAAGCTTCGAACGCCGCCGCCGCCACAAATTCCGACGTTGCCTCCAAATCTATCGTCGCCATCAACTGCCCCGGTTAGCTGCCCCACTGTATATCCGTTGCCACCAAGGTCGCCGTCGTCTCGAGCTTCACTGTTTCCTCCAGCTTCGCGGATAAATAAAACATCGCCGTCGTCCTCAGCTTCGGAGTCACCTATAGAGCTGCGCCGTTGCATCCATCTTCGCTGTCGCCTCCAATTTCACCATCAGCTCAAACTTCAGCTTATGGTCTCAAAAGTCGCAAATACATAAAAGGTCGCCGTCGCCTCGAGCTCCATCGTCGACTCATACGTCGCGGATAAATAAAACTTCGCCAACCCCTTCAACTGTGCCCCACATCCACCCGTCGCCTCTTCGCTGTCGCCTCCAATTTCGCCGCCGCCGCCTCCAACTTGGCCGTAGCTTCCAACTTAACCGTCCCTTCCGACATTGCCTTTCACTCCAGGTTCGACATCGTCTCGAGATTCGGCGTCCCCTCAAATTTCGCTGTCATCTCCAACTCCACTGTCGCTTCCAACATCGCCTTTCCCATGCACATGCACTAATTTCGTTGACGCCTCCGACTCACGGTCGTCTCACACTTTGCGCTTGCCATCAACTTTGCCGTCATCTCCAATTCTGCCGTCACCCCAAACTGCACCGTGTAGTCTCCATGATCGCTGTGGCTTCCAACCTCATCGTCAGTTTTTCGATCGCCCCAATTCGCAGTCGCCTCCAATTTCGCCGTCTCCTCTTACTTTACTGTCGTCTCGAAATTGTCCGTCGCCTGGATCTGAGTCTTCGAATCCTTCTTTGGTGTCACCTCCAGCATCACCATCTCGGCATCTCCCTCCATCGTCCCCGACCACCCCGTGCCTACTGTATATATACAGGGTGGGTCTTCAAAACGAACCCGCTATGGGTTTTTTGCCATTATCTTGGCCAGAAGTGAGAATCTCCAAATCAAATTTTATAGGCTTAATGGCAATTCGATCATACGTGTATGTACGTACAATGGCCAAATTGCACAAAGAATTTTCAAACAGTACAAAAGTTACTTCACTTTTAGTCAGTGCACCGGAAGTTCTTTGACGAATCAACCTTAGGATGTCTTTTTATGGACCACCCTGTATATATTCAGTGTAGATCAAAAACAGCACTCTAAGGTTTTTGCCCATTATCTTGCCCAGAAGTAAGAATGTCTCAATCAAATTTTACAGGCTCAAAGGCAATTCATATATAATTTCACCAAAACATTTCAAACAGAACAACAGTTATATCACTTTTATAGAGACGTCCCACTTTTTTGACGATTCAAAAACATAACAAAAAGTTTAAAAAAACACGATTTTATTAAGTCACGTCTCAAATATTTGTTGTCAAATAGCCTTGATATTGTCAGCTAATCATTATTATCAATATTTATAAAAGATAGAGGGTACCTGCATGCCAGGTTGAACAGCACGCGCGACCAAAAGCTTTCCGCTAGAAGGGAGAGGGAGGGGATAGAGGGGGGAGGGGGAGGGAGTGGGAAGTTAGGGAGAGGTGGAGGAAGGGAGAGTGGAGAGGGGAGGGGATGGAGAGAGGGAGGGAGGGGACGGAGGGGAGGTGGCGAGGGGGAGGGGAGGGAGGGAAATGGGAGGGAGTGAGGAGGGAAGAGAAATGGGGGAGGGAAGTGGGGAGGAGGAGGGGAGGAGTGGGAGGGCTTGAGGGTGGGGACGAGGGAGGGGATGGATGGAGTGAGGTAGAGAGGTGGGAAGGGGAAAGGGGGAGGGGAGGGAGGGAATGAGGCGAAGTGAGGGTGGGGAAGAAGGGGATTGGCCGGGAACGCGGCGAATCCTAAAATTCCCGGGCAATGCCGGGTACCCCAGCTAGTATTTTAATATAGCCTATCACAAAGTTAATTTGCTAATTCTAGCAATTCTATAAAGCAATTTAATAGATCTACTTCTTTTAAATCGAACGCTTTAAAACTGTACAGCATTAAAGCGTTTGATATAAAAGAAGAATTAGACCTACTATATCGAACGCTTTAATGCTGTACACTGTTATGAATAGTTAGCAGCTAGAGTGCTAGACTAATTCGATGGGGATCATAGGGCCTACATTATGTCTAAAGTAGGCATAGGCCAAAGACCTGAAGGGACGCTATAAAAATCATAATTTTTACGTTGTTTTTTTATTTTTCTTTCATAAGCCTATTCACTTTTAGTAGCCAATGGATATTTGCATCAAATTAACTTTGAAATGCATAGGGGCCTATATAATTCCATGTTCAGACAAGCTTCCTTAATAGGGAAGTTAGGCATAGACCTATAGACCAACCTATTTTACGCAGAAAATGACGGTGATAAAATTTCTGTCATACATTACGAATCGTTTCTTTTTTTACTTCGATGATCGATTGTCGCTCGTTTCGGGAACTGTTGGGGGTTCGGATTCTTCACCATCTTCGTCGTCATTTGTCGTTTTGTCGTCTCCTTTATCTTCTTCTTCTTCATCGTCGTCAGCCTTTGCCAGAAATGAATAACCGTTAAAGAACAGCCGAATAAAGCAGTTGGCGTCGTTTGGCGATGACGTCAAATTTGGGAATTATGACGTCAATCGACTATTACTTATAGAAGCAATCGATGCAACGGACGGTGTAGTAATAATTATAGACTAGGCCTATCATTGCGAACTCAATATCGTTATGCTAGGTCTACACTCCGTATCCAAATATTACGTAGCCTATATGCCCTATTAAGTGCTATAGGACCTTCAATGTTTCATTATATTTGTCTCGTACAATTATATCAAATTAAATGCAATAGGCCTATAGAGTACGTATACAGGGCATAGACCAACAGTATTTAAAATTTATTAGCACAATTTAGTTGGTCTCACATAATGAAACATAAAAGCACGAAATGTAAAGCTTGCATGGTTTAACCACAGTATTAAAAAATAACAAACAGTAGGGCCTAGGTTAGGCCTACTGTACGTCGACTCTCAGCCTCGATCTGCTGCAGTCAGAATGAGTGACCGATTTAAAGTAGCACGCCATCTTCAGGGCCTACTGCATACGCTTACAGCCGTTCTACACAGACTACACTATACGTGTCCCTATGAAAAGTAGACCCCAACAAAAAGCATCATTATTCGGTCAAAACTTTTAGTACGACTAGGTTATATATTTGTGCCTGAAATTTTAAACACAGCAACAGTAGCTAATTAGTCATATTACCACCTAATCCTAACGCAGTTTAGAAATATTCGTTAGTCTGTCAAGTTTATGAGCGTCTGAGATGCAGCCCCGAAAATGGAACTTTCCAACATGCAAAAGCTGAAAGGTAGGCTAGTGAAGTTGAGCAACAGCTGGTGTTCAAAATGTCCTCCTAGTTCACGGAAACACGACCGTAGGCCTAGACGTTTATAACAGTGTAATAGCTGTCCCGGGAGACACCCATGCAGTTTCATATCCCGCAGCTGTGGTCGCTCAACAGTCCATGCCTCAATTAGGAGTGTACTTAAGTAGCGCAATTGTCGTTCCCGTAGACCTATTGATGACATCGATAACCTTAGGCAGAGCCTTCTATTACTGTAATAGAAGGCTCCGACCTTAGGTAGGAACTCGCTTCTGTATGAAGAAGGGCATACCTTTCCTCACGCTCTTTCATCGTTAGCGCTTCTGGTCACTCATCTAATCAACAAATCCTCACCTGTGGTGTCCCTCAAGGTTCAGTCCTTGGTCCTCTCCTGTTCATTCTCTATACCTCCCCACTCAGCAAACTCATTTCGTCATCCTCTGCTGATCATCACCTCTATGCCGACGACACTCAACTATTCATATCTTTCTCCCCTCGCTCCTTCTCAGACGCACTAAATCAACTACATAACACAATAACTCAGATTTCAGCCTGGATGACCGCTAATCTGCTCTGCCTCAACCCCTCAAAAACAGAATTTCTCATCATTGGCCTACGCGAGCAATTAAACAAACTAGACTATCCTTCTGACTTTTCTCAAACAGACCCAACTCTTCCTACGCCATACTCTTCTCCTGTCCGCAATCTCGATCGGGGTCATTTTTGACAAAAACCTTACTTTTTCTGACCATATCACCCAGTTATCCCGCACCTGCTATATGCACATCCGCGACCTCCGTCGATTGCGTCCAATTCTAAATTACAAGACCGCCTGCACAATAGCCACCTCAATAGTTCATTCCAAACTCGACTACTGCAATTCGCTCTTCCATGAAATAGATTCTCTTCAAATTAAACGCCTGCAAAATATCCAGAATGCTCTTGCCCGCGCAGTCACTAAGACTCCCAAACATCACCACATAACCCCTGTTCTCAAGTCTCTTCATTGGCTAAAAGTTTCTCAGCGCATCCATTACAAAATTGTTTCTCTAACCTACAACGCTCTTCAAACCTCTCAGCCCTCCTACATTCGTCAACTAATCACCATTCAACCGCACAGGTCTACGCGCTCATCATCATATCTTTCTCTCTCTCGGCCTCCAGTATCATCCTCTCTGAAATTCTGCGACCGCTCCTTAGTCTATGCTGCACCAGCTCTTTGGAACGGACTCCCAACATACCTCCGCCTGTTCGCTCACCCTCCTATCTCTCCTGCAGTCTCACCTCCAAATTCAACCTCTCCTCCGCTTGCACTCTCCTCTGCTGCATTCCATTCACGACTGAAAACCGAACTTTTCAACCTATCCTATCCAGATTCCAATCAAGTTCCATCACCCAACCACCACCATCACCGACAACCACCGTAGCACCACGCTGTCTCCTCGGCTTGACCTCCCCGGATTTTGACCTGGCACCGGAACGAAAACGGCAGCTCTGGCTATTGCGGACTTGATTTGATATAGCGCCGGTGAATAAGCTGGTCTCCCTGACGTGGCTTTTGTGGGCGCTGAGAAATTCTCGAAGATTTACATTACATTTTTACATAATATCATTCATTATAATATTTTATAATACATCTCTATGCTATAAACTGGTGGTTCTTTCATGAGCTGTGATTGGTTGAGCTAAAAATAGACCATCTATACCCGGTCGTTTATACCCGTTATATTAGTAGTCGGCGAGAAATAAATAAAAGCTAGAAGAAATTGGCGACAAGCCAGTTTTATGGTTTTTAGTTAGGTAATAACATGAAGTAAAACATACTAAAACCTGCAAAGCGAATCTTATCAGGAAAATTCACAAATTAGCACCAAAGTAGGGCACTTTATGACACACAATTAAGGCCGTAACTCTGTGTACAGTGGGCGGATGTGCACAATCTTGGCGTCTATTTTCTGTATTTATGGCGTCAGATAATCGAATGATAATGAAATTAAGGCTAAAAATAGTCTCCATCTAGATTGTTTCAGCAAAAACCACGTGATCCCACCGAACTGCGTCACAAGTTAGTGGGGCACCTCATGAACGATATCTTGGCTATGGGCTATGGCCTAGTTTCGTTTCCAGGCTTAGCTCTGTTTTCAGGTACTTATAAGCTATTTATTAATAATATTAATTGTTTCGGAGTAATAGACTTGCACACGAACACTTATATTTATTTAAATAAATATACTTTAAAATGCTAAGCAACTTTTAGAGCTGATTATAAGCTCCTTTATTCTTGCTTCGCCAGCGTCCATAGAGATCATGGTTTCTTTGCTCATCCACTTCTAATTCTGCTGTAATAGTTTCATCGGCCATCCAACATCTACTAGCTATTTTCACTACTCATCCGATTTCTTATGACATATTTATCACTCATCCAGCTTGTAGTTTTACTGGTCGTAACTACAGTATGGGGACCGAATGACGACACTAACCCTAACCGACTCTCGCGACGCCTAACCTCAGTAACCCGACCCCAACCGACCCTCACGACACGTAGCCTGAGCCCTAATCGACCCTCACGACGTTTAACCTGACCCTAACCAACACGTCGGTCCCCGATTCTATAGTTTCGCCGTTTTACTGCTGTAACTTATTTGCTTTGAAATAATTTGCAACGCTGAACTGCACGTTTACCATAATGGCTGTCAAAGATGCAACTATCCCATGCATGTGTGAACAGATTGTGGTAAACATACAGTTTGGTATCGTAAATTATTCGCCATGGTATGTATTAAGCATTGGGCGAATAGAAGTTGGGTTGGCGAAAAGAGATGAGACTAAGCCACATAGAGAAACCACATATTTGCAAGTTAAACAACTCAAAATTATGGAGAAATTAAACAAAGTAGGCACTGAACAGTGACTATTACCACAGAATAGATAAAGTGTAGCTTTATCTATTCTGTGCTATTGCTAAGGTTTAGCAACCAAGGATAGCAGGCGATCCATAAGAGGCAGCAGATTAAGTGTTTGGTCTTGAAGTGATACATTTAGAATTTGGATATATTTCCAAAAGATCCACTAGAAGAGCTAGAGCAGAAGTTGTTTGGCTCCCCAATTCAAGAATATCAAAAATTAAACCACGCCTGTTTAATGACAGTGTTCTGTCTTTTTATTAGGACTTCTTTTCATGTTTCGGAAGCATTTCATGCCAAAATATGGAAGAAAATTTTGCTTGTCTTCTGTATTTCTTCTAAAGTGCAGAAAAGCGAAGAATCACATCATAATCATATCTGTGAGAAAAATTTCCAATTGCTTCCTGTTGAGGATTGTAGCAACTGAAGTTGATTATAAGATCAGTTTTACAGCTGAATTTGAAGTTCTAAAAGGTTCTTAAAAGTGATGTGTGAATATATATTCTGTGCACATGCCAGTTGCTATTTCATAGTTACTGAACCTGTTTTCATTGCATGAATCTAATAAACTTTTAAATTAGTTGTTTAGCTATCTAGATACTAAAGGTAGTGCCTTTGAAATGCCTCAAAGCACTACCTTTACCAGCTGATATTTAAGTCAATTTAAAACATTAAACAATCAGTGATCAGAGTAATAGGAGAGTAACTACTGATGGCTTCCCGAAAACATAAACCCAAGCAATGGATAGATGGATAGTGGATATTTTCGTTTATTGATTTATTCTAAATGTCACATCGCATCCAGGTACATTGTTGTATTTTGCTCTAAAGTTGTACATCGTGTATCATGTATTTTTAATGCTTGATTAAATCTGACATCTAGTATATTATATGATATGTTTTAGATAGCAAAGATGAAAGAGTTGATCAGAGAAACAGTTTTAGGTAAGTCTGAAATAGTTGGCTTTTTTTAAATCAATGCTGTATACTAAAGTCAGTGCCAGCTTTAGCAATTGCACTTGTATAATTTTAGGACAACTTAAATATGCTTTATTTCTGTGATATGACTGCTTTAATTTTCTTGTATGGTAAATATTTATCCTGAAGCAGTTTGCACCAGATTTGGTCTTACTTCAGAATCATACATCCATGTACTATGGATACAAATACGGACCCGACAATTTGTTTTACCAGAATCAATTTCTTTTTCATTAATACAAAAATAGTACCCTGTTTTCAAGGCCTTGTGCAGTGATCTTTGAAAATGTGTGTAAAATAAGAGCATTGTAATTAGAAACTTCTGTTATGCGGTGTCTAATGCACAAGACACCATCTGGTGACACACCAGACCAAGCCATAATCAGGTCAATTTCAAGAAGATCAATTTGGAAGACAGAGGCAGACTTTGATGCGTATGAAATTTGAATGAGATAGGTTTTAAGTGGAGAATGAAGTGACTGAGCTGAGCGCACAGACATGGATAAATTGTTCTAAAAGTAGGTCCAGCAACTGAAAAGGATCATTCGTCAGAAACTGATCTTGTTTAGGCATGGTAGACAAAGATTTTCAGATGACCTCAAGTGTTGAATAAACACACCGGTAAGTCTGGAAAAAAACTGATTTAAAAATATTTTGGCTGGCCAGAGATTACAGTTTTATAATCTATGAGCCACATATTGAAAGTAATACTTTGCTGAATAAGAAGCCAATGCAAAAATTTAAGCAGAGATGTTATGGTTCATGTTTAGACGTATTAGTTTTGGCTATAGAATCAAGGAGATTGCTCAACTGATGATCCTGTGTTTACATTATCACTGACATACATGTGACTGTTTTACCCCAGATGAGATATAATTTATTGAGTGCACAGAATACAAGCATCGCAGAGAACCATCCTGAAGGATGCTGCATGAATCGTATGCTGCATTATTTGTTCCATGATATTTATTCATTGAATAACAGAGTTCATTCATCTAAATGTTTTGATCAAATGTTGATTGATTTAGGTAACCTCTTTTGGACACTTTTCCAAGCGTTGGCTCCTATGATATGGTTTTATCCACTCAATGAACTCGAAATCTCCGGCTATGAGGCATTTGCTCTCGTTCTCTTTAGTCCAGTTCTTATTGGTCTTCCATATGTTGGACGTTTCCTGTGCAGTCGGTGGCCAATCGCTCTCTTCAGGTAATTTATTTTTTAAATGTGATTTAAGGTTTAAATGAGAATGAATTAAATTATGGAACTGTTAGTAAAACTTTTCTGTTATACTCTCATCTAATGTAAAGCTAATACCCGATTTATTACTTAGATTTATCACTTACCATTATTATCTCCTGTGACATGTGTTTCAGTGGTTACAGAATAGAGTTTGCAAATTACTGTGCAACACTGCAACTGTAGTATTGTAGAATTTGAAAAGGTCAATGGTCATGACTTAGTGCGGTTTGACCTGTGAGGTTCCTGTTTTGATATTTTCTGTTCATTTAGGTTGATATCCGTTGCAAGTCTCGCTTCCTTTCAGGCGTCTTCAACCCTGCAGCGTCTCGTGATTCTATGCCTTGGTTGTTTCTGTGTGATGATCGTATTTTGTGCATCGATTTTCAGCTCCTCAACCAAGGAGAGGTAATCAGAAAATAATTTTAAGATGAGGTTGTGTTGAGTAGGTTGTGCACCATGTAGTCTGATCATGTAGTATTTTTGCTATTTTTTGGCAAAAAACCAAGGGGATCTTTTTTGGGCGCACCCTGTACACCCTGCTGTACAAAATCTCATAAGTAGCAGTTAGTGGTAATTTATGTGCAGAGAATCGAGGGAAGTGAGTGACTTTAGAATGCTGAATTGTATAAACTTCTATTCAATTATATTTGTTTTTTGCTGTTGATTCACTTGATTTAACAGGACTCTGCATCTGACTGGGACAGCAAATTACTTGGTGATATGTAATTAAATTGCAAATTACTTTGAAGCATGAAATATCACTATAATATTAAAATACATATGAAAATGTAGTTGAATTCAGTGCTTAAGTTGTGGAAAAATAAGTGCCTGAACGCCCTGTGCCTTTCCATACCGTGGTGGCCAAATAAGTGGCAGAACGGCATTCAGATTTGAGAATAAGTGCATGGACGCCGTCCATGACCGTCCAGGCACACTTTAAGCCCTTGTTGAATTATAAATTACATAATTACAAGTATGCAATTTCAATTATGTAATTTCAAGTATGTAATTCAATTATGCAATTTCAATTATGTAATTTCAAGTATGCAATTTCAAGTATGTATTTTCAATTATGTAATTTCAAGTATGCAATTTCAATTATGTAATTTCAAGTATGCAATTTCAATTATGTAATTTCAATTATATAATTTCAAGTATGCAATTCCAATTACATAATTTCAAGTAATGAATTCAATTACTGCTCTTCCCAGTCATTTGGTGATGTTATGCATTTAAGACTTTGGTAAGTTGTTTGTTTGGTATTATCTGTAGGTCTCGGTCTGCCTGGGGTCTGGTGCTTGGTCTTCTGACATTTGTCACTAGTCGTATCTGGTTAACGTCGTTTGTCCCAGCCTGGTGGACATTTCAATCAAACATTATTGTTATAACAATTTCCGCAATTGCAGTCATTGACAAACTTCTGTCGGGTAAGTTAAGTAACATCTTTATTTTATATCCGATTTATAAAAAGTCATGTAAAGCAAGGCTGTAAGTTATTGGCTTTTTAGAAATCGTTTTATGTCAGTTACTAGTATTTCAGAAGACGTTCAGAATGCTTGTTGATAATAATAAGAACAACAATAATGATAATAATGGCAATTTATATGGCACCATTACGCGGCCATACTGCTACAAGGACGCCTTTCAAACATAGACTTTGGTTTCTATCATTTTCCTGCATGACTATAGTAATTGTTTGGCTCTTATCTTTGCCTTTAGCATATACTGTGTTATTCAGGCCCTTGCTAAGTTCAGTAATTATTGCAAACACAGTAGTGTCTCTATTTGACTGTTGAAAATGCAAGTTTGAATTTTCGTTGTATCATGAACAGTTATCATTTTAAATCTACGGCCTGTTTAGTAGTATTTATTCTTGTGTTATTGATATACATTTAAGTAAATGTTCTTTACAGGGGAAGATTCTGGGATTGAGAAGCAGACGAAGTCATCCGTGGGATGGAAGTGGATTCCAGTTGGTTTTGGGTTTGGTAGCTTGCTGTACGTGACGCAGGCTGTCTTTGGCGAAGTATCCGTCATCTGTCGATGGGTTGTAAAGGGTTACCCTGAACCTGGTCCAATGCCTTTTCCATGGGGGTAGGTTCACTTTCTTAACCATACTGAACAGCCTACGTTTCTTCAATTTTCAAGCTTGTTTATAAAAAATTATGATGTACAGAGAAGGAAGACATTATGAATAACTATTATCTTAAACTCTAAATGTCTTAGGTTGTATTCTAAAGCTAAGCATGGTGCATCAGCTTATTCGTGAATGCTGCTTCATGTAAGAAAGATTGTCTAACGAAATTGGAATAAGATCTAAATCCGGTGGCTGGGAAGTCCAGAGAAAGGATGTAGAAGGGCTGTTAAAATGAGTTTTGTTGAGAGCAAAAAAGGTTGGATGGCAGATGACTGAATGAATTAGGGTTGGAATTCTTTAAGGGAGGAGTGCTTCAATCTGAGGTGTGCTTCAATTTTTGTGGAAAGCCTGGGAGTAATTAGTGGAGACACCTGAGGCAGATGAGAGTGGTAAAGTGGTGATGTTGAGTTGATGGATCTGAGAAAACAAGGAATGCAGAAGGAGGGTTGTGCCGCTGTCTGAGTGCAGTGTGACATATGGATTGGTTGGAGAATTTAGGCGGTAACTATGGGATGATGTAACTGGTGTGGTAAGAGTTTAATATTGAAAGCTTTAGCATGTCAATTGTAACTGTAATTTAAGGATGACAAGAAATCTACTTAATGATTATGATTCATATATGTATTGTTAAATCTATAAACATGAAAACATAGTATGTAATAGCTCAGAATGAGAGCACAGTGTTTTTGTTGTTGCTTGTCTTGTAGAGCAGCCGTACTCATTGCCCTCTGCTTTGGAGTGAGTCTGTCTCCATGTGGTCATGTGACTAAGAGTTATTGGTGGTGGCTCATAGGTGGTGCTGGATTCCTCGCTCTTTATCATCTTCCAACTTGGTCTGGTTTTGCAGGTGCTAAAAACGTTAACTCATTAAATAGCATACATAATTACAATGTCATTTTATTTTTGTTTTCAATCCTGACAAGTTTCTTTGCTAAATGCTGGTGCATTTTCTATACTTGCAAAAAAAAACTGTTTGCAATAGATGTTCAGGAATTATATGAACGACTAACACGTGTGTCTCCACCGTGCATGTTATCAGTGAATTGACAGTAATTTTGTGGTCAGGCTTGTTCATAGCAATGTACCATGTAGCGGTGGTACAAGAAAAAATTTCATATAGCCTGCTGTCTTCTATTGCTAATAATGCCTAACTTTATTTGGGTTAGATGTGAGCTTCAAACTGTCCTCTCTTTTTAAAAATCTTTCATTTAGATGTGGTCGGCAAGTTGTCCTTTCTTTGAAAAATCTCGTCGTATGGATGTGATCCTCAAACTGCTTCATTGCTAGTTTAGTAGAGACTGATTTGAACTGCTTCTCAAATAGTTCTATTTCTTCAGTTATTTTACTGAGCTAGTGAATCAAATTCCAGATAATACAGACATTCATGGTTGGTTATACACTAATTAATACATTAAATTTTTTTATTCAAATGGGCATAATAAGAAGAAATCTGACAGCATTTGTGTTTGTTATGTATGTTTATGATTTTGTATGATGGCTGTTATAGAGGTGGGTCCATGCTTTAGTACTAATTATAGACTGATGCCTTGAGCATTTATGATAGAAGTTCCTAGATGGACTTTTTACCCTGCTGATTAATCTATCTTTCGGCTGTCTTCTGTTTCAGGTGGCTTGGTCTTCGCCGTTTTCATAGCGTCCATTTGGCCAGACATGATCTCTCGTCTGGCGCTATGTCCGCCTGCGAAAACCGTTTCGCTGGCTGCTCTTGTTTGGCTTGTGGAAACTCTCTTTTCTGTTTGGACTGTTGCCTACAACTTTGTTCCAGGTGGAGAATTCACTCGTGAGAGAACGTCCTGGCTTGTTGTTGCTGTAATCATCTCACTTGGAATGGGACTCTTTATGGGTATGTACCACACCCCGGTTATACTGGAAATTTGTGAACAAAACATATGGGAAATTAAATAATTGAAGTAGATGTGGTAAGGTCATTTAAATTTGGTCAGGTAATTATTATCTTACATAGGTTGTTGAATATTTGAGCTGAAGTACAAACTTTATGACATTATTGCAGATTTTTCATGCAAATAATGCTCTATTCAGAGTATTGATGCAGAAGTAGATGATAGTTATTCATTGTCCATACCAAATTATCCAAAGTGATTATTAAATAGGTTTGACAGCACTGCTGTTGACGCAACATTTGACACAAGGTGATCGTGAAAATTGATTTAATTTATAGCTGCTCATAGAACACTAGGCTAAGTAAATTGGAGTTGTAATATGTACAGAGGATGACATTGTGAGTGTGCAGTTGCTATCGTACAGCTCTATTCAACAACATTACCAAGGTTTTTTGGGATGATTTGCATGGCTTTGACATTTTAGATTAGTGAGGATTATTTGCAGGACCAAAAGTGAGTGAAAGTTACAAGAATCAAAAGGGCGAAACAATGCCAGACAGAAAAGCCATAATACGTAAGTACCAATGCTCTATGAGTATCTCCATTTTACGATTTTTCTGTACTTTGTTTTAGACTCTGGTTGAGTAGTGTATAAAATTATATGCATCATATTTTGAAATAGTATTCTTTATTTGTGAATAATGGATTAGTTAATTTACATGCATAGAAAGTATGTTAATTTGTGAAGGCCTAAGTTTGCTCTATGAGAATTTAGAACATATCATAGAATATTCTTTATTGCAACCAATTGCTTACCACATTTTGACGTACAGAGCGTAAGCATTCAAAAAACACTGAGCCTATACAGTCTGCAAATTATGTCTCTCAATTCCCATTTAGCTTATGTTACCCACTGAGAATTAACATGATTAAGGACATTAACTGAATTGCTTGTGATATTGTTTATGCTGGAATTTGTTGGTGAACCAGCAAATGGTTTAATTGATTTACTAAATTATAATACTTAAGTAGCATTTCATTGCCTGCCTGCCTTCAGCTTTCATTCATTTGATCTCTCTAAAGTCTAACTTGTAGATTGATAAATCTAACATAGACAGCCTTCCTTGGCTTGATTACCAGTGCTTCCCACTGGTGAGCATCAGAGTAAAGTAGGAAGGATGATTTGTGATTAACCAGTATTTAAATGTTTTTGTTTAATGGTTTTTCTTAGTCTTGTCTATCCTGATTGTGGCTGGTTTGGGTGGATTTTTCTACCGATTGCCAAACAAGAATTTTTCTCATCACCCAAAGGTAGAAATTGTTGTGCCTGTCAAATAGTATATATGCATGGTTAATTATATGACCTGCTGTAAAACTCATACACTGAATTTGCTGCTTCCATAACTTGTCAAAAATGTCTTTAAATGCTGATATCCATCACCATATTTTGTGTTCTGATAAGTCTGTTAAAGTTTACCAAGAGCTTGTATATTACTCCTCTACCTAATACTCCTGATTCTGAAAATTCTTCTATTTTTGTTCTTTCTTTCTATCCCATGTACATGTTCACTATGTGTCTTCTGTCTTTCCAGTCCACCCCTATTCTTCTAGCTATGCATTAATTTCTGAGAAGTTACTCATGAAAAAACCTTTGTAAACTGCAAAGCATTGCGTAGATATCCTTTCTATGCTGTAGGCTTCTTTCTGTTATCACCCACAATGCTCCAATTACATCTTTTGTGATCTTGCCCCTTCTGATACCGTATTGATCCTCTCCTGTGCAGTCCTAGACTTGGTGATAAAGATGTAGCACTTGATGTTTTGTCTGTGCATTGGTAATCCTAATATAATGTTTGTGTGTTTTATGCAGCCAAAATCTGTCGTGACAGCTGCCATATGGACATATCACTTTGGATATGATAATGTTGGATGGCCTAGTCTAGAGAGGTCGGCCGAGATGCTTAGGGAAACAGGTGCAGATGTGATAACGCTTTTGGAGAGTGATGCTTCCAAGCCATTCCTTGGTAACAATGACCTTGGCATGTGGCTTGGAGAGAAGCTTCAGATGTACGTTGATTTCGGGCCATCAACACGAGATCACACATGGGGGTGAGTAGTAGGCCTAGGCTATGCAAGTGGATGTCATATTTTTCTTTAGGTATATTTATGGCTATATGCATCCTGCTACTTATGAAGCACCTCTTCGGAGTCGTCGGTGTGTTACACTTGCTTGGAGATAAGACAGGCCTCTGAATGCTGAGGCACAACGTTCATGCCCAGATGGATAATAGTGTCACTCAGGAGACAGCAAAACGTGGCAATAAATATTTACAAAAATCGAACATGTATTAATCTTTTACCCGTTTGCCCCGAGAATATCCGCTGAAAACGGGCTTAAAATTTAAAAATGAACCGGTAAAGGGTTAAGGAAAATAAAGATGGCATGTTGGAGAGAAAAGTTTGTGAGTGCCAGACGAGTTTGGTAGACATAGTAGTAGTAGTAGTGACTGCGCACCCCATGTCTTCTTGAAGCAAACTGTACTCACCTGTTTGGAAATGTATTGGAAGGAGTGACACATTAGAATTCTGTTAAATCCATCTGTCAATAAAATAGCTTTGATCCAGTGTCTTGTATAATAATTTTCTTCTTATCTTTGCCACCAATTTGTATATTATTTTTGGAAGTGATATTTTGAATAATTGATAACAAATCAGTTTCTTATTTTAGAAATCTTATTTTATCAAAATATCCGTTTGTCAAGTCTGTTCATCATCTTCTTCCATCGCCACACGGTAAGTATCCAATATAGTTAGTTAGAACTATTGTTCTTTTTTAAATTTGGCCCTAAATTTAAAACTAACTCGTGATGTCAAGTTGGGACTAAATAAGGGAATACATAAGTTAGGACTAAATTAAGGAGTGTTTAAATGTGTCTAATGTCTTAATGATGAGCTGCATTGGTTTTAGTACATTGTTAAAAAGCACATGCAGGTTTTTGACCTTTCCAAGATTTTAAATTACCACTGATGGTTGTGCTTTGGAGCCAACTTATGTTACATGTACATTTTTTAAATGTAGTGCATTGCATAACAGTGCATATTGCACATGCATCTATTTTTAAATGTGTATCCATGTGGACACTGTTGCAGTTATGTCTGCTTACAGCTAACACTAATGTAATTAGAATACTTGTAGATGCACTATAATGTACGATGTTATTGCAAAGCACATAATAATTTTACTGTTGTGTATGCATTGTTGCTTTAACACTTCAAAAATGAGCTGTATTGGTTATCTCAGTCTCTTGTAGCAGTCTTGTTAAAGTGTTAACCAGTGGGTGTTTGTCTCGTATTTTAACTCCTTCATATGTAATGAAGTAATGAATTCTGTGTACAATGTTGAATTTACATTTTGGAATTCCTTTTTGAATAGGTAGTGCGATCACTTTGTGACCAGACAACCAATGTATGAGCATTTTGGCGCTGATATTTCCTAATGTGATTTTAAGAAGTTCAAGGGTTCTTGAAAAAGATTTACGCAATTTAAGAGCTTTAATATATAAATTTATCGATACAAATTTGTTTATCATTTCTACTGAACACTAAAATTTTGCAACTTTTATGTGTTTTATTAGGTGAACTTGCTCCGGCTATAACAGCCACAGTCAACATAACAGGTCAACTGGTGGATTTTGTTGTAACTCACATGGGAAATGATCGTGACGTTATCGATAGGGAACTACAAGCCAAGTTCCTCTCAAATGAACTGAAGACTGCGTCAGTACCTATATAGCCCTACATTGCATTTAGTTTTAATTCTATGAAACTATTAGTTACTTTCGATATTGGCTTTTATGTAGCAGGTAAGAATAGGCTTAATATGCCATGTATTTTCCAAATTTATGTAACATAAATATTTGCTTTATATAATTTTTTTTATTAAGTTTTGAGGAATTCCTGACCAATTTTAATGCTAACAATGGTGATAGAAATACAGAAAGTGAAAACTATGCGAAGTATTGCAATTTCTTATTTTTTTGCAAGCAGAGACAGATGAAGTGGCAGATTTGTCGGTTTTTGCTTCATTTCAGTGTGAATCCTGTAGTTTTTCTTGGTTACGTGACATCGGCTCCATTCAGTCGCGACTATCTGCGACTGACGCAGGGTGGAAATGTCAAAGACATCGATGATACAGACAAAGATCGTTGGTGTGAATATATCATGTACAGGGGACTCACAAGGTGAATTGTATTTATCATATCACTGTTATTGTTAACATTGCTTTCAGAGCACGTGATAACCAGGGATGCAAGACAAGATACAAGTCCAAACGAAATTTCTTCAATACTCTGAAAACAAAGTCAAAAGTATCTCTATAATTTTTTCTGATAAATGCAGCAAAAAGTGAAGCAAAGGATTTTATCATATCATTTCACTGTATAAGTATTAAGTGATGTAATATTCATAAATCATTTTGTACTAAACCTATTTACAGTCCAGTAGTTAGCTTCCACTTGCTCAGTTTTTTTGGGATGATCTGTCTGTGATGTTTGGCTGGGTTTTTTCTAAATGGATTTATATAATTTAGTATTCAGATGAATGTGAAATTTCTTACGATTTAGGTTAGCTGCCCGACATCAGTGGTTTTAATTCCTTCATAGTGGTTTGCTTTCTAAAAGTATTTTGTTTCTATATGGTTTGCATTGCCTTTTGTCTTAAGACATTGTTCACCAAGAGTGACTAGGAAAGCAGTGCAGCTTACCATTACAGTGTTAAAGACCTATATAAAAACCAGATACATCTCTTTTTATCATTTGCTCTAAATCTGCTGAACGTGAAGATTTCCTTTCAATAAACGATATTTTAATATACCCTAAGTCTTTGCAGGCCTCTGATGCCATAGTATTTGATGAAACAGTCATGGTTTTATATAATGAAACGGTTCATGTCGATGCTGTTCTTTACTCAGACTTGGATATGCTCGCATTTCACATGGTGGACTTAGTGACACAGAAATTCAGGTTGGTCGCTTCCACATTCCTGACCATCCAGACAATGCGGTCGACCATAATCGCATGGTCAAAGATCCAGCAGACATTGATGAAGACATCAGATTCTCATTAAGGTATCATCTCTTAACCAACCTTTCTATTATCATAGTTTTCTTACAGTCTTCAACCCTTTACCCGTTCATTTTTAAATTTTAAGCCCGTTTTCAGCATATATATACGCGGGGCAAACGCGTAAAGGATTAATCATCATAGAAGATTATGGTAAAATAAAAATGCTGGCATTATGATTGGGGTGTTGACTGACATTACATGTAGGTTAGTTTATGTCTCAAACCTTACAACTTTTAAAGTAAATAACAAAGTATATTATTTATTTAGCCAACTGCACAACCACACTTTGGTTTACATGAAATTAAGCATTATAAAGTATTTTTTTATTAACATTTTCCTTATTAAGTTGTCCACCCATGGGGCATTTCGGTCATGCAGTATGGGGCGTATGGGAGTGATGGAGAGTCTTTAAAGTAGGGAGAAGCAGGTTCAGCACATGACCCGGGTCCGCCAAGGCAGCAGTGAAGATGTAAAAAGTTCTTATCTGCCTTGTTAGTTTACATCCATTCAGTCCATCTGTGCAAGGTCGTTTGTGCAAAGTTGGGCATAGAATGTTGTGGATAAGTGATCAATGAAGTTGTAGTGTTGTTGTAAGGTATGAAGTTCAAATCTTCAGAAGCTTGCCTTCTAACAGTGCTACCAGTTCAAAGGGTGGAAAACTGTGTTGCCCTTCATAGAAATTGAACAGCAGGCGCAGTGCAGTTTGGATTTTATTTGGACATTAACATGTGTATGCATCTGGACATTTATGTACACTTTCAAGAACTAGTTATCATTTGAAGAACTAGTTAACAAGTGACTGACACAGCAAATGTCTAGACATACAGACTGCATTTGACTAGAGTTGACAACATACAGACAAGCATAATTATATTCAATGTAACCGATCTGAAAGTAATACGACAACTGTTGATTATTTCAAGGTTTGGAAATTATGCCGATGGCCACAACTGGGTTCAGAAGCATCGCTACCACATGAGCACACCAAAATACTTTCTACCCTAGAGTCAGTGATTTCTGCCACGAGACCAAATGTTACGTCAGGAACTGCGTCTTCCTACAAGATTAAAATACTATCAATCTTGCTCTAGGCATTAGCAAGTGACTGCAGTATTATTTTAAACGGATGTAATTCGTTTTTCTGTTACTTTTAAGAAAACATGGAAGCTGTTTTGAGTTGATGTGGCATTGACCGTGTTGCTGCCTTGCTCATTTTGATGGTCCAAAAATCGAGTACAACAGCATCATTAGTAGTGGCACTGAAAACATGTGGGCCAGAGATGCATTGATCAGAAAAATAACAGACGACTAGAACAATTCCTTCGTTAAGCAAGCTATGCACACACACACACACGAATTGAAATGAGACGTAGGTAGCTTTACCAATTGGCTGTTCAAAATTTTTTGACTGTGACAGTCAAACCTCAGTTTAGTCAATAATGAAGCACAATAAAAACTACAGTTAAAGCTAATTGTTTTAATTAAACAAGTAAAAATAGTAAGCTGTACACTTAGTCTATGCAATTGATTAGCAAAAACACACCTAACTGCAGCATTTGTACAATGTACATGCAGTTAGACAGATACACTAATGCACGGAGAAGCGATACCTAGAAAAACTGACACACACACACACACACACAAAAAACAGTGTACAGTCAAGGCCCAGACCAATCAAATCTAAAAACTCGCAAGTTCTGCAATGCTACAGTCTGCGGAGTAACAGCATACACTGAGATAAGAGCTGTTGCAAACATCTGCGTCTGTATTACCCTGTCTGCTCGAAATATGACCAAGTTCGTGTACTGCACATCGTTCGCTTACTCTAGCATTTCTTTCCTACATTTGTCACAGCCTTCAAAGAAACTAATACCAAAAAGCACTTTGCATGCACAGTTTTTCAGTGTCACTTCACAGATAGACTTGATCACCGTTTTGACACATAATGCCACGTAATACAGAAGTATGCAAGACAATATATATATAGTCAGTGATTTACAATTAAAAGTTGACAACAAAAACGGCCGATAAAACAAAAAAACGTACCGTACATGGATAGGTATTGCACGCCAATTATGACTAGTAAGATAATACATCTTTGATGAACTGCAGAACGACAACTTGACTAGTGTAAACACGTCACGACCAGAAATAGATTGATTGCACATTAAAAGCTTTAAAGATTTTACAGGTTTTCACAAATCCAACCAGATGCCCACTCAGTGGAAATGTCTACTGGTTTAAGATAACATTTTGCAGAAAAATATATAAAGAAGCAGGTGGCAACGAGACAAGGTGCCTAAAAACTGCAAATATGAGGTACAGCAAATAACTCTGGGCATAACAGATTCGTAAAAGCTAAGTGAAAGTCGACGGACAACAGACTAACATGCCTATATTCTGATAAAAGGCTTCCCAGATGAGTGGACATCCAGCTACATATCACTGAATATGAACTGTCAGATCCTCTAATCACCGTTTTTGGTTGAGCTATATAAACTCTGCATATATATATGTAACGGTGAATCAAAATTCCAGTGACATTCAGAAATAAACATGGCAAGTAATCCCTGAAAATGAAATAAACACTCCACTGAGATGAGAGATAAGATACAACTAAAAGAAGCCATGTCATACACATAACTCAAGAAGGATAATTGACAACCGCAGTAGATCTTCGTTACTAGTCTAGTAGAGACCGACTCGAATCTTTGCATCGTTTCTCTTCCACGCTGGCTGCCTGTAAAAGTCTTCTGGAGACATTTGAAATACAGCCTCGAACTCGTCCTTTGATAAGTGACGCTACAACAGAAAAACATTGGCTGAGAATGTGAAACAACCATGTATGTATGTATGTAAAATAATAATCAATATTTTCTTTAATGAAACGCTTGCAACGCACAGTGCTGTACAATGTACATGTACAAGTTATGCAGTAATCTTAATTAACGTCAGGCTTTAGCTACTAACAGAACAGACAGCTTGCAATAAACGGCACTAATAGCAGCCTACCAAGCACGTTCGCAGTTCGCTCACGAGGCGCGCTCGTTACCTCTTGTTCTCCATGCCAGCGTGCCAACCAATGCACTACCGGGCCCCCAAAATGTATGTATGTTTTACTGGGTGTGTATGTATGAGCACTCGCCATAGCGCCCCTTCAAGGTTACTACTCAGAGGTGCTCCCAACTACAGTGTGGACACTGAATTGGAGTTTCCGCCGAAGCGCATTAGCAATAGAGAGTGGACTTGCTCAGGGTCCCTGATGCAGCGGTTTGAGGTGAATTCGAACGGGGATCGCAACCTTCCGGCTCCAAGGCATTGAAACATACCTCTACACCACCGTGCCACATCAACCCAAATGTAACGCCAACCAATCGATCATTATATAACTTTCAAGCGATAATTGCACGTCTCCAGAGCAAAATATTTAGCTGCACAATGCACATGTGCAAAAACACTTCTGAGGACAAGAACATACCTGTATATCTGTTGTCATAATGCAACATCAATATTTTGCATAGTTGTTTCGACCTACTCTTAATTGCGCAAATAAAAACTGGCATGGCACCCAGATATTTTTGTAAGAGGGGAAAAATGCAATGGTCAATGTTACATTTTGTAGACAGAGCTTGAAAAATGCAAAGCAGGAAATTAAAAACATGGGTATGTATTCATAGAGGTTTCTAAATGTAAATATTTTTCAGTTTCACTCTGGGTAGCATTGCATAATTAGTATTATGACTCGTGCAAAGAAACTGATTAAAAACCAACTTTTCGTCAAAAATAGGTGTCAATTTTCCAAAGGGTGCAAGTGCCTCATCTTACACATAGAGGCAAGATGAATATATCTTGTTCTGCATGTCGGCTGTGCATTTACGAAAGCAGGTGGCCATTCCTCTTCTTCACTGACCATGATCTTTTAACCTTTATCCTTGGCACATTCATTGTATAGCCAAGTTCACTGATGGAGCACTGAGGATCAGACTGTTGAGTTGGTAAAGGACACCTTTGTCTTGGCCTGGATTTGAACGCTTAACCTCCGAATCAACAATCAGTCGCTGAGCTAGTATGCACCCCCAAATCCCACGAACAGATTACAAAGCTTTCCTTTGACTGCGTTCTCATTCAAGAAAACAAGTGACTCGCTGAAACTCAGCAAAAAAGTCAACAAATTTCATACAGTAATGCAGTTCATAATAAAAAATGTTCTTACCTCAAGTGCATCTTTGTCAATGCCAGGAAACTGTCTGCCAGCTTCTGTTTTCAGCTGCTCATATGGGTAGGTCTGCAGCGAAAACAGAAAAATTCATAATCAATGAAAGATTAAGATAAATAAAGACTAAAAACTCAAGATAAGTCAATTGTTCCTGGAATGTGTCCACATCAAAAACTTTGGTAAATTTGTATTGTAACTATAAAATTTATATAATATATAGCACTCTTCACAGAGTGACTATTCAGAGGTGCTCCTATTAAAAATCTACAGACAATCCTTTTTCACGCACAATGAAGCAACCAAAAAATAAAAAGCTTTTAAAAATAAAAAGCCTTACTTTAGCAGGCTCATCAGACTTGTGGCCAGCAGTCAATCGAAAGTTATCAAACATGGATGTGATACCAGTCATTCCAACAGGAAGAGTGGCCGACCTCAGATACGGAGTACTCCGCTGTTGAGAAGAATAACCAGAGAAATCCATTCAAATGCTAATTAATATCAGACATGCTAATTATGCTATAAATGAACAAATATTATTCAATTGAAACATTAAAGAATTTGTGATAAAATCTGGTTAACATCAACATCGGTTAATACTGACAGTGGAGATTTCTTCAAGTACACTGAGCATCATTTGTATACAGATCAACTATTAGAACAAAAAGTCAAACTAGTGAATCCAGTGAGAAGCGCATTTGCGCAAAGTTTTTAAGAAACCTGGGATAAGTTTCCATGACAAATATGCATCCATACATACATACCTACAATCAAGATCCTAAAAATTGTGAACCTTTGACGCAAAATAGATGAAGATCAGTCGTCGTTTGAGCTAAGAACCATTAGAGGAGGCGTACGAGAATGACATTTTGCTTACTCTCAATCCAGTGTTGGGATCATATTCATCTTCAGCTGACGAATGGCTAACAACTGCATAACAGAATCAAAAACATTATCTTAAACTTCAAAATTAGTTAATCAAAACAGGAAGACTTTAGAAGGACAGTCAATAAGTCCCTTACAGTCATGGTTAATTCAATGATTTCAATGACACACCATCTAGCTCTGCAGCTGTTAGATGTACTATTGTTTGACACAGCAAAGTGCTGAAATGTCTTCTGTCAACTCTAGAAAAACCAACAAATATTTTCACTTCTAAGAAGGAAGTTATGTAATCAAGGGAGTTGCTCCCATTATTTATTATATATTGAGAGGCATTGTCTGGGAAAGCCAATGAAGCGATTATATGAAGTAATTTTTTTTAAATTAGAAAACGAAGTAAAAGTCTGTGTGCGTTTAACAAATTTTACATCAAAATTCTTACTAAAGAGTATATTAAATGCATTATACCAGGGACGCTGTCCTGCAAAATTCCTCCACTGCTCTGTGGCCTACGGGGAAAATCAACTTCACCTCCATCCTAGAATCAATACACAAGAAGCCAGCAATTATCCACATTACTGCTCAAAAACCTATTATAATTCAACACAAAAAACATTTTTAAAATTTGATTTATAGAAAGCGTAAAAACAGTAAATACAAAAGTTTCCTGACAGTAGGTCTTCATGTCAACTTCTGATAGAATATGTACCATCAATACTCAACTCCAAGTCAAAACATTCTAAGAGTCCAGAAGTGGGGAGAATGCCTTATAGGAGCATCAATCACGATCGTAAAATGTATTCACCAAAGATCGTACAATTATGAAGACCTGTCAAGAAGTCCATACGGAATAAGAGATAAGAATTTTGGAATGAATATTGAGAAACTTTCATCCAATGCAGGTATTTAAGAACTGGGCTTATGTAAACAGTATTTCGGCTCTAGATCTAAACATCCACAATGGTCACAGAATTTTAGATCGTGGGGAAATTGTGTAGAAATGAGTGAATACGATAGAAATGGGCTTGTATAATTACCGAACTATAGTAGTAATTCCTTGCTTCCATTGATGAAACAGCACGATTTGGAGATAATCCATAGCCTGGACGTGGAGCTAAAAAGAAAAATTCAAATACAAATTCAGGAATGATCTATACACACTAACATGCAAATTGAAAAATATTAGTCAATTAGTTAGGTACATGCAAAGCAGAAAACTCACTCAACAAATAACATATTTCCATCAGGCGTATGGTTCTGTGGTTATAAGGAGCGCTAGACTGACGTCTGTTTACGACATTAGGAAGCCCACAATATGCCAAACTTTTATTAGAAATTATGAATTTCACATGACAAAACACTGGAAAGTGAAGCCTGGAGCTCAGCTAGATACTTGTGCAGTAATGATCAGACATCTGCTGCATATATGGTAAATTCTGGAGTGGTATAATGCAATACTTGCAATCATATAACACAAGACCATCATCTCAATTTTGGGTTATCCCTCTGTATACATGTGTGAATCCATAACCATTCCACTCACATTTCAAAGACTGATCATTTACGATTTTCGACATCACTATCCTATTCATAGAATTTTTACTTTACGATAACAATTTCTTATCAATGGAAATGATGTTGAGTCAGAATCAACTACTCACCCGCATAGTGGCTCCTTGGGCCTAGAGCACTCCTGGCCATGCTGTTATCCGTCGACCTTGAGCGAGAAGGTCGACACTTGTCCAGATCCCTAGAAGGCGCTACCAACACAATCATTACCTAATTATAAAGATGCAATGGGAATCGGTTGGTTGGTAACACATGTGCGTAGACCACTAGCATCTGGAGTGCATCCCACAAAATTCTTGAAGGGCTATATAATGTTCAATTACATTGCATTACCTACTTATATTATATAATCCATAACCTCGATTTTTAATTAATAATACGATTCAAAGCAGCATACATGCACAAAATGTGTGCAGTATATTACAATATTGCTACCTTGCATGCCCTGCAGTAATTGACTAACACAATTTAGCAATCACGATAAAGTATTCAATTAATTATCGAGCATGACATGAAGACACCTACACTTGTCTGATAACTCAAAGTGCAAGCAATCATTCACGAGCCATCTATGCAAATATCTTGAATGGTAAACAGTGAAGTTCACCAGACAAAAATATATCAATTCAGGTTAGTACTGCTGAATTCTAAACATCAATGATAAATTAAACAACATCCTCAAGTCAGCAGCCTAAAGAATGATACACAAACCCAGAAATGAAGAAAGCATATCTATAACACAGTCTCCAATGTTAGAAAGTTAAAACCATAAAAAGACTGCTCACAAGCGAAGTATGGTGTTTCATAACGTGGTTTCTGCAGTGGTTCCACAGCAGCAGATGGGGTTCGTGATGCGTTGCGGGGATCCAGCGTAGGTGACTCCGCCCGTTTCTTCTTCAGATCTTTCAAGATGACCGCTGCAGCTCCAGAATCTCTCATCTTCGAAAGTTCCTCAATCTCCTTGTTCGCCTTTACTTCCTCCACGTCAACAATGTCCGAACCTTCAGACTTCTTTCGAAACTCCTTCACTCTCACTTAAAATGAGAATAACAAGACAGCAGTGAAGATCCAAAATCTGTGAGAATATTGATAAGTTGAAGCATAATTACTGAAAGTAATTGTGACACAGATTAGGGTTTTGTGCCATAAATTCATATTTACATATTCTGCATGAATAATAAAGCTATGAAATAAAAATTATAACGAAAAGTAAAAGTAGTTACTGGGCAAATTCTAACCTGTTTCTTGCAGTAAATAACCTTTAACTTCTTTACATTGGATGAGCGCTGATTACATAACTTCTAACTGCTTTAGCAAGCACACCTACAATGTTGTAATTTTGCACCTTTAGTCTAGAAGGTTAAACAACTTTGGTGCAATGTGGCACACACACAAAGACTTCGCAGTGGAAGCAGCTTTTAAATAGCCCATGATGAGCTTACACAGTTCTGGGTAAGCAGCTGCTGGCTCAGGTGGTCCTGGCCAGTCATCACGCTCGATTGGAGCAAGTCCTTTGTCCTGTGCATCTGGCTTTTTTGCCCAATGAACGGCCTCTCTTTTGACTCCATACTCTGCAAAATTCAGATATTAAAGTTATTGTTTGCCATATAACACATGCAGTGATAGCAGAGGCTAAACTTCAGCAGTTGCCAGTTATTTCCAAAAGATGATTTTTAAAGCTAAAATAGCTCTATTAAAATGACAGCGTGCAAACTGCTGTCATGAACACCTTAGTAATTCAATAGTTCTTCAAAAATTGCATCGCTCTAATTTAAGAAATCACTGCAAAAACTGGTACATACGAAGAGAAGTCTTCAACTGTTTGCAAAATGGGATAAGAGCAAGGCAATGCTCCTGCAAAGTTGTGGCGGTGAAACTTATAGATGAGAAATTTGTAAAAGGCAGAGAAGCCAAAAGTCTCGACCTTGTACAATGTGCATTGGGACAAAAGCTGGCCAGAGAAAGCTGATCTAAAGACCTTAGTGTGCTTAAGCACAGGAAGGTTGCAAAGGTTGGCAAGCTATCTCAGAGAAAGACTATGGAGCACACTGCATAAAAGGAGAGCAACGTTAAATTTAACTCTATTCGGATATATACCAGTGTAATTTTGAAGAAACTAAGCTGTCTGCAACTGAAGATCTACATACATTCATTCAAAAATATTACATTGTGCCCCTTAAATAAGGCTACTCAGAGGCATTCCCAGCCCAGCCACAGCCAACAAGAAAGTACCATGAAGTAAGTTGGAGAACAAGGCAAGCAGCAGCATGCAGCACAGACTATTTGTTCTGGTGTCTCAAAGGTCAGAGGGAAGGGAAAGAGCAAATGTACAGAGCATTGTATCACTACATCAACCACTCACCATGCTTGTCAGGCTTGAAATCTTTGCGCAGGTTTGTGTAACTGAAATTCTCTAGAAAACAGAAAGTGCACAAAAATTAACATTTACTCACACAATTATTGATGCTAAGATACTATAGACATGAAATAGAACTATTTCATGTATGATATATCAGAGTAAATTTTGTAACAGTAAATGCACAGGAAGGCTACACTCGCTTCAACAAAGGCAGGAGGATTAATTATGAACTTGTTCCACATGCTCTAAAGCTGCCTGCAATCTGTTTCTCTCTTCTAAGATGTTCGCATTCTGGTCCTCTATTCTGTTTCAGCTGCATACCAGTCAGCATAAAGAGTGACCCTCAACACTGACACTCATCCCAATTTTTATCATAAATCATCTTATTTTTCTCTGCAGGGCTCCACATGGCATCGTCTAATCACACCTCGATATGTTTCTGGGTCCAGGACTCAGTCAAGGCCAATGGACAAAACTCATGGCTCAAAATTGGAAATTTAACCATGTCGCTCATTACAATGATCTCCAAAAAACTGGTTCCGTCGATCACTGAATCAGTTGCAAGAAACGTTTGGAACCTTGCATACAGTCTCCTCCTCCTGGCTTCAAAATATAGCACTGGTTTATGTACACCGGAATAAGTATGCCAATTACTTCATTTCAAATCCGGCGTCACGCATGTTTGATAGCGTGTGTCAAACCTGGAATGGCCTTCCTCTGACCCTCCGCTCTCTTTGTAAAAATCCTTCTCAGGTTTTTCTCTCTCATCTTAAAACAGTTTTATTTGGCCGCACTGAGATTGGGAGCGCCTCTGAGAAGTCCCCTTGAAGAGGCGCTATATAAATGTATATAATGAATGAATGAATTCCAAGACCTGAGCAATGAGAACTGGATGCTACGGTTTACTGAACAGACCTGGTCGATGATAGTGGGTCCGTGGTTCTGCAACATTCAGACTATCGATGGGTCCCCGTCGAAAGTCATTTCCAGTTCGTTCCAGGTAAGAAATGTTGTAGAACCTATTGTCTGGCATTCCAAACACACGTGGCAGGCTACTTGTTGACTTCTGAAACAACAAGAAATCTTCATAAAGGGGACTTTTCACACAAAAATGGAAACAATCAAATTTCACTTGTGAATAAAGTCCACAGATTATTGAACAAAATACAATCAATAGCCGAAATAAAACATTTTGCACCCCATTAAAAATCAAGATTTAACATTCAATGATAACTGGAAATAAGCCAAAAACATGAATAAACAGCACATCAAGGAACCAGATTTACATGGTAAATTTGATTTAGCATCTTCTTATTCTTTTCACTATTAAACATTTCTTCATACTCCTACTTATCGTTATTAATTTATCTCCTTGATTATATTCTGAAATTGCTCATCCATGATCAGACAGCACTGATATCCAGTTTACAAAATGAAATAGAGATGCGAGTTGCATTTTCTAAGTATATAGTATTAGAAACAAACAGCATGAAACCTTAAAGTTTGCCCACAAGTGAAAGATAGAAATCTTCACTTTCAGTCAACCAGTTACAAGATGTAACAAAGGTGAAGAAAACGAAGCAAATTGAGAAGCTATTGAAGATAATTAACTTGTGTTTCTATTAGAAAACAGTTTATTTATAAGCTGTTTGAGGCTTGTATCAAATCACTGAAGCATATGGATATTACCGCATTCCTAACTGGAATAGAAGTTGACTCTTCAAAATCTAAAACAACAATTATTCTAACCATTCATATAAGCCAGTCGGCATAATTAAATTTTTTTTTTAAATTCCAAAAGAATTGCAGTGGTAATCAAACGTTTGTAAATGCACCAATCACAGATTCAAAGATGCTTGCAACCCAAGTCAGTGCTATCACAAATAAATAAACTTGAGTAAGCTTCAGGAAATAACTGGTGCCTGCGCTTGGCACGAGTGGCACTTTAGAAGTCTTGAGATTACGATTACAACTTCAAGCATTCCTGGATCAGAGGGGAAAAGCCTGAGGAGCTCAAGCCGCAAATTCTGGGGATGATGGTTCCAACCGTAACCCCTAAAAAGTTTTATAAATTTGTCTAAACATTGGACCATAGTAAAACTCTCAGTAAAACTCAGCAAAATTTTAAAAGTCAGTAAAACTGTGTAGATATATATTTAATATAGTGAAATAAGAGTAGACGTAGCTGAAATATTAAAGGCATTTAATCGTTTCTAAATTCTATTTTTAACTAACCTATTGAAGACTTGTTCTGATCTCTGGAATTGACTCCATTTTGCATATCTGCCTCCATGTCAGCTGGCGACAAATAAATGAACAGATGTGTCAACTAAAAATTGCAACAAGTCCAACCATACTTAACCATTTACCCGTTTGCTCCGAGTATATCCGCTGAAAACACGGGCTTAACGGGAAAAATCAACGGGTAAAGGGTTAATTTCTAAAAAGTTGTCTCAAGCTGCCTTCTATATATGTTACACTACATTTATGCCAGATTTCTAAAAAAAAGAAACTGAATGGCAGTCTGGCAGATAACCTGAGAGGAGAACCAAAATTAAATTCCTGACTAGTTAACAGCAGATTCCATGTCTAGAATGCAAATCTCATTCAAATTTTACTAAGCATGGAATGAAAGCTGGTGTACAATTACAATTTAAGCAAGATACAAGCATTTTCATTTGGTTAAATTGTCACCTCGTTCCAGTCCGCTCAAACTTACTTCTGTCCGCACTCTGTGAAGTGGAAAGTCGATTCAGGTGAGCCGAGCGTATTCCTAAATCTCCAGCCTGTGAAGCTGCCAAGATAGAAGAGTCAAAGAGAGCAGTGTCCGACTTAGTCGCTGAGGATACAGCGTGAGGTCCGTCGTCACGTGTTATGACCCTTATGCTCGGCTCAAGCTTCAGACAGACATGGCACAGGTGCTCATCCTGGCTAAATGTCACCTTCTCACCTGGTTGAAACTTTTTACTAAAAAAAACGTGAGAGGAGAACCAAAATTAAATTCCTGACAATTTAACAGCAGATACCATGTCTAGAATGCAAATCTCATTCAAACCTAAATGTTTAACAATTAAGATTGTATTGTCAGATTGTTTTATCTACTCACGATTGCAATTTTACAACTGACCCAAGTTACAAAATGCAAGATATGTCTAGGATAAAAACTTTCATATCTATTGCAGATCTAGCTAAAACATAATCACAACTAATTACATGAACCAGACTTAAACTATCACAATTTTTATTACTGATACATATTTATTAAGCACTACTGTAAAATAACCTCTAGCATCAATCGATGCACTTAGCAATATTTTTTCTACACAGCAACTATATCAGGAGGCTGGAACCTTTGCATTACAGGGCAATAATAATATATTAAACAATGACGATTTCTATGGCGCTGGCACCTAAATATTGCTCAAGCCAATCAGCTACCTGCCATGACCCACCCCATGGAATTTTGAAAAATTCTTTACAGAAACATCTCAGTCATTAGGAGATTATCAGGAAATGCAAGAGCATGATTTTTAATCATATGCTTCATTACATAAACTGTATTATTTCAATTTACACTGCAATTTCTGATAAATTGAAAGTTTGATCAATTGTATAAATAGAACTCTATGAAGCTACCCAGCAAAGCACTTGTCAAGCAGTATTCGTCTTCAAAAGCTGATCGTGTAAATATTAAAAGCTGAATCTGTTCCTCTAAAGCTGCTTCTCAACTTATATAGAAACTCTCAAGGTACCTTTCTCCCTAAGTAACTAGAAACTACTAACACGTGTCTGACAGACAGACAATTTAACAGGCCCGTACTTGAAGGTGCTACATAATGGCATCTTTGTTAAATTCAATGGTTAATGCAAAAAGTAATATCAGTTTTACTCAGCCATTGGTCAGCCATTCTGACCACCACAAACTAAAGTCCAGAACAGGAAACAAAAAGCAGCTATTTTAACCTAAAGTATTCCTCCAGTTTTCTAGCCTTCTATGAAACAAAGATACATAATTTATCCCTCTATTAAACAAAGATACATAAAGGTGTCATACAGCCTAACATAAACAATTGATATATGCACGCATTCACAGAACCATATATATCCTTACCTGCACTTGGAGCAGCAGAAGCAGTCCTGATGATAGGTGTTTCCAAGCACTGTCATCACCTCTCCCTCGGCCAATTTTCCACAAGTACGACACTTGCTGCCAAATAGACGCTGGTAATCTTCCGCACAGTAGTGGTCGCCATCTTTGGCATAAAATCCATCCATAGCCAACTGCTTCTGACATTCTTATGAAACAACACAATCGAACTTAACATCATCCAAAGGCACTTAGCTTTGTAACAACTTTCCTGCACATAAAAAGGCATCTTCAACTGCTCTTCTGCAAACAGAACATCTGCACAAAGACACATTTTCAAGATTCTTCATGTTATGCAGGGTTTAAAGTGGATGGGAACGCGTGGGAACGGTGCTCCCACTGCTCTCAAAATTCTTTGCTTGCATTACCACTGCTCACCTGAATAAAACGCTAGAAACACATGCATTCCAATAATACTCTTCTTTAGCGTTACCACTGCTCACACATTCAGCATTCCCACTGCTCACCTAAACCACTTTAACCACAGATGTTATGTAATGCAATGTAACTGAATCCTAAAATGCCTTTTAAACCTTGCAACTTAGGCATTCCTCACGAACTCAATTGATATTTAGGTTTATTATTATTAACAATGTTCAGCAAACCAGATGCAAAAATGCCAAGTTGATGCTGCAATAGACGTGATCTTTAATCTAAATCTTCTTTAATTGTTCCCGCTTAAAAATACAAATTGACTACTCAGAGGTAACAATTCAACGCACAGGTTAGAATTCATTTAAGAAGCAAAATTAGATTTCTTTTACTGGTGATATATTAGGTATATTACATTGAATAGATTACCTTTACAAGTGAAGCAGGTCACATGGAAGTATTTATCCTGCAGACGAATGGCTTCTTTCTTGCATTTCTTCTTGCAAGCCTCACAATTGAACTTACCTGACGACACAACACATATAATTTTATTTTTATATATATCGATACATTCTATATGATTCAAGCTAACCACTCGTAAAGAAAAAGACGCAATCTTGAATTATGACTCAGCTGTTCTTCTTCTCATGCATTTTATAAACAATTAAATTTAAGATATGTGCTTAGTAAGTTGGTCACACTAAAATGCGATCCATCTGTAGATGCTGATAGATCTTACTTATTTGCTTAATCTTCATGGCTAGATACTTATAATTATTGCTTTCCTAAACAGAGCAATTACAAAAGCAAAATGACACTTCAATTGATAAAAAACGCATTTTAAAAAAAATTAACACTAAGATGATCAGCTGCGCAGGTTCCCATGTATTTTGGTACTACAGCGCTCTATTCTGTGCTGATCTGTGGCCACCATATTGTTTACTTGCTACCGAGCCATTCTAGAATTTAACCATAACATGTTAAACATAAATCGATTTGATTAATGAATGACAGTCTGTTATGTGCAGATCCGATCTACTACTGCCTTTACTATCGCGCCCTGGTGAGTGGAAGACTGAGTCAGCCCGATAGGAGCAAGCAGTGAAGCGGGTATCGAAGACGCACCCGTCCATTTTCTGCCTCAGTATTATCACTCAGCCATTAGGTGTCCCCAATTCTTGAGACTAGTGTCGCAAGCGACTGATACATAACCACTGACAAGGAAATTGGCGGAATGGACCACTTAACGCTGCAGTGCGCAAGGCACTCGTGAATTTACGAGTCAGCGACCACAGTGCAGACACCCTGACGACAAGCGATGGCTCGACTAAGCGTGTTGCTAAAGCAATCTTACGTATATAGCACATCAGATTACCAAATCAAATGCCAATATTACATACCCATCGTACTCCTTCAAACGAGAGCTGCAAATCACAAATATATTTTCAGAAACGTTAAAGAAAATATCTTGTTTTTAGATTAATGGCCACAACGTTTCCCCGGCAGAAAGCAGATACTCGACCACGTGACTTGATTGGACGAGCCTACTAAACCAGACTGAGGGGTGTAGAGCAATGCAGGAAAATGGTATTATTAATTTTACACAAATTTAAAGTAACTTTTGATTGCAATGAACTATTATGATTATTATTATTATATTCGTTTAATTGGCAACAAAACTGATAGACACACCGCTATCAGGTAAAAAAGTAGTTCAACAAATGAAGCACAATTATTATAGGCTACCTAAAATTGTGATCGATACATCATTTAGATAAAATTATCATTAATAAAACTTACACTGTGCACAACTTGGGGCCTGTTCGCAATATTTACAGGGCTATATTTGTGGGGTGCGGTGGTGTAGTGATTGTTGTTGTCTTGAAGCCGGAGGAATCCACCTGGTGAGTGGTGGGGCTTTACTACTGCTCAGGACCGAGCCAGGATCGAGCGCCTATTATCAAGATCGAGTCCGTCGATCAGGGTACTTGCCAAATGACTCGCCTTCTGCGACTGAAATGGTTGATCTTGCGGATGCTCGTCTTCTAACTGCCGTTTCCAGAAATGTCTTCCATGTTCTTCGACCGCTTTTTCCACCGGTTGCTCATCGTCCCTATCAATTGAGGCCACGCCCTCACAACTTTGTATTGCCAACCAAAGATGACAGACATTATATTTCTCGGGTTCTGTATAGAAAGGCACCCTATGTTCATTAATTAATTAATTATAATAAATTGTCTAATCGCATTATTGCAGCCTACCCTATATAAACATAGAAACATTCTTTTGTAATTTCTGTCATTTTGTGCTCATCCTAAGACAAATGCAACAGTCAAGGCTAAAGACATTCTATAGGTATTATATTGTATTTGATCAACTGCTTCTTGTACCTGATAGCGGTGTGTCTATCAGTTTTTGTTACCATTAAAACGAATATAATAATAATAATAACCTCAAGTCGCCGCGTAGGGACCTTGCATGGGCAAGTCCTTCAGCGCTTCGGCGTGAAACTCCGATGCAGTGTCCGCTCTGCAGTCGGGAGCGCCTCTGAGTAGTGTGCTTGGAGGGGCGCTTTAACAAGTGCACATACAAACATGATATATTTGGCGCTAGCGTTTAAGACCTATTTAAGTTATACTAGCGTGAAGCAAATAATTTATATAAGAACACTAAAGAAAAAGAAGAACATAGGGCCTATCTAGGCTTTCTGCCATGACGTCAATGGACTGTCGTCACTTTCGGGCTTAATTCTTACATCATGCTTTCGGGCAACTTTAAATAAAGTTAGCGGGTCGAAGTCGTTCAAATATTGATTTCCTATTAAATTTTAATCATTTAATTTGGTTTTAAGTTGAAATAACTTTTAAGTACTGGCCGAAATTTTCAATAGTTTCGTAAGATACAGTCTCACGTTTTGATACGTGCGGGGTCGTAGCGGGAGACAGTCGTACGCCATTACATCGATCTTCGGTGGTCATGGGTTGTGGTTCCAGCGCCTATGACTTAGAGAAGAGCGATTTGGAGCTGCTGCTGAAGAAAACGAATTACAGCAAGGAAAATATACAGCGGTGGCACAAGATTTTCCAGGTACATGATGCGTAATATTATTACATGTGACCCATGCTGCGTCGAGTACGCCTAATTAAGTAAGTAATTAAGTAACAGAGGCGGATCCAGAGGGAATTCCGGCCATGCAGCCTCCCTCCATTTGAAAATTTCCCAGAACGTGGCCCCCCATTTTCAATGTGTCGTATGAAAGGAGATACTAGCCTATGCGTGCTCATTATTGCTCATCGACTTCTTATAAATACTCTCTTTAACATAATGACAGAAGACCGGTTTGGCGCTCTACTGATGTTGAAGACTCGTAGTGAAATAATAGTAGTGAAATAATACCAGATGTGCAAAAAACCTTAGGGGCACTTTTTATGACCCACCCTGTACTTGAAAAGTGATGCGAAACAGATGTTAATAAAGTGTAAAGCATTCTAGTAATGAAGCCCTTTCTTTTGAGAAGGTCAGAATGTGGAATTTCAAGTTTGTGTGAACGTGGAACAAAGAGTATTGCGATTCATGAACTGGAGGGAGTAAGTCATAGAGGACATGCCCAGAGTTAGTAGAAGCAACAGAAAATAGAGCGTGGTCGGCTTTGACGCACAACTCTTCGAAAGTAGGGGAGTTGGAGGGCAAGAAGACAAACTTTATAAGTTTTCGTATCGCAAAATTAAGACATTCACGCTCGTTCAAATTCGTAAATCCCACCAGCATAGGATTGATTTCGTGTCGGGGCATGTAGCTCCATGAACCATGAACTCTGGCCGACCCGAATATTTGAAGTCAGCCGTCATTCTCATCTTATCATTATTCAGCAAGGTCATCTGATTATCTTCTCTGGTCAATACATGAAACAGAAACAAGCACTGGCTTTGGTGAACAAGCTTATTACTGGCCTAGTATCCGTCCATTCTACTCGGTCAGTTATATCATTTCGTTTTCAACTGAAGACTTAATTAATTACCTTTATCAAATTACAGATCCACCATAGACAGACTAACCGACTGAAGACGGCTTCACTTTGATATGCCATCCGTTGATTTTATGTGCAGTATATACATGAACTGTCAGACGCAACAGACGTTAATCGTAATCTCGAGACTTCTACAGCGCCCACAAAAGCCAAGTCGTGGGAACCAGCTTATTCACAGGCGCTCAATCAAAACAAAATCGATAGGCAGCGGGTCAAGTCCGGAGAGTCAGGCAGGCTGACGTTACTGCCTATTATAATAGTAGCAGACTTTTCCCTAATAAAGCCATTCATGGTAAAACTGTAGAAATTTATCACAATATTTCTGAATATTGGGGGGGGGATACAGGGCTTAAAGTGTGCCTGGACGGTCATGGACGGCGTCCATGCACTTATTTTAAAATCTGACCGCCATCCTGCCACTTATTGGCCAGCACATCCTGGAAAGGTAAGGGGCGTCCATGCACTTCTTTTGGAAAAGTAAGGAGCGTCCAGGCACTTATTTTTCCACACTTGAGCACTGGGGGGATATAAGCATCTCCATCCCCTTCACAAACTTTGGAGGGGACCATCCTCTGTCTCCCCGTAAGTCTCCACCCATGCATGTGTTATAATAAGCTAAATGCTTCAACATTAAGCACATTTTTACATAATACTAACGAAATGGATTGCTGAAGATGACTCAAGAACTGTTGCGATAATTTGTGACAGAAAGAATGTCCATCAGGAAACCTGACGAGAAGAAAGTTCGTTGATGTCTACAGGCACTTGTTTCCAGATGGAAAGTCAACCGATTTCTTTGATCACATGTTCCGCACGTTTGACAAAGATAAATCCGAATCACTGAGTTTTGTTGAATTTATGTTGGTAAGCATTCAAAGTCTTCACGTTACCTAGGCTAGTTGTTGCATTAATTTCAGTGAATAACTTTAATTTGTTCTTTCTATTTAAACCAAAATGTAATTGTTTTGGATACTATAATTGATGATCGAAGGGATAATTAATTATAATAATAATAATGCTAATAATAATAATAATAATAATAGACATTAGCCTGTAAATGACTTTGTCATTTTCTTTTGAAAAAATAAATGTGTGTTATAATAATAATAGTGATATTAATGATAATATGTAGAGATTTGAGTGCCATAAGTTCGTAAGCAATGGATTTAAAATCGTAGCATCTATTCAGAAGGACTTACATGACTCTAATGACTTGGACACAATCACAATTCAGAATGTGCAGAATGTCATCAATTGTCGCTTCTTTGTCGCCTAGGCAATAGGCATTCTGCACTTTCAGGATACTGTACCATGTTCAACAGCGCTGAAGTGGTTCATATACATCTGAAGTTTTATTATATCACGATCTTGGCCTATTTGTACTTCTCTAGCTCTACTGTATGCTCATGCATGCCAATATGCATCACATTTACCTTTTACGAATACCCAGAAGGTTACTCTCAAGTTATTTCTGCACTGTAAACTTTATATTGTCAGAACAAGCTAGGATTTTACTGTACTTTCTGCAGCTGACAACAGCGTAGCATTGCTTGATAACTGGTGACTTTCACATAATGCTATACACCAAACTTCTTTACTTTAGATAAGCTCGACTAATTATTCAGATTGAACAGATAATCAGAATATACTTCTGATATTTGAGTACCATTGTATTAAAATATGATAAGTTACTGATGCCGCTTTTCAGGCTATCTACACAACGGATGCAGGCACTCCTGAAGAAATTCTACAGCTGACATTCGAACTCTACGATGTCAACGGCAACGGCCAGATCGAAGTCCATGAAATTGCCGAAATATTATCGGCAAGTGAACAGCGAATAACGTTCTTATGTTAGCCACATAAAGGAATCAAATATTTTAAGCAAATTATTTGCAATAAGGGAATAAAACATGTTCAGGATTATATTAATGTAGATGTGCTTGTCACACCATCCTGAAAGTGAAGATGTTATGAAATATTTACGTATGAAATTAAATAAGATACTGAGAGTGAGCAGGGCAGAAATGAATTTGGGGGTGATTATGCAATGAATGCAAAGCAAAGAAATACACTATGTCTGTCTGCTCAAAGTGTGTTTCTTCCCTCAGGGTTTTTGCATTGGTAGTGCTACTGAATGCCCATGGCTGTGAGAGGAGCTATAAAAATTACTAATTACATTACATTGCATTAAGGCATCAAAAGCTTAACTTAACCTTAGGTGTGATACTTAAGGACAATATACATGCAGTCAGCAGACTATATTGAGTGTTTACCTTGAAAGCAGTGGGACTAGATTAAACACTGGTTGTTGGTTTTTTTTCTTCTTCACAACAGTTAACGAATTTTAGCTATCAAATTGATATTTAAAAAAATAGTAGCCTACAGTGAAATAAATATCTTATTTATGACTTTAGTCAATTAACTTAAAATTGTAAAATGGAGTGTTAGTGAAGCTTAGTTGTGCATACGCATGGGGAGGTGTCCACAAAGTGTATGAGATGAAACTGGGATAGAGGACGAAAGTATAATTTTATGTGTGCATAATATATGGATGCCACCCCCTCCCCCCAAGCAGTCAGTTGACATGCTCCAAAACTCTGGAGAGGAATGTCTGGTAATAATGAGACACTACTAAGCATGTCATAAACCTGTGAGTGAAAATATTTATAACAGAACTTCATTTCCAGACTTAATTAAATTAGATAATGCCACCTAAGTCAAAGACAACAACAAATATATATGATATTTTTGTTTTGGCATCAGGCACTGCATCAGCTGAGTGGTGCAAGTAAGGAGCAAATAGGTAACCTATGTGAGGTGCAAGCCAAAGAGCTGATGACCGTGCTGGATGTTAACCACGACAAAGTTATCAGCAAAGAGGAATTCTTCAGAGGTTGCATGAAAGACAACGAAATTCGCAAACTATTGACGACAACTGGTGGGACGAAGAAGTGAACAAGCTATACACATGAAGATGTTACCATACTTACTTCCAAAACTCGTCTGTGGAAAGTTGTTAAAGTAGATCTTAAATATGATGCAAACTTATTAGAAAAGGCATCTTAAAGAGCAGAAACGTTCATAACTCTAACCTGATTAAAACTGGTATAAAAATCTTTGACAACAGATGATCAGGTAATCTCATTCTAGTAAAATTGCTAGAATACGTGTGCGATAAGGAAATGACAATAAATTGTCCACATGCAAACTATTCAGTAATGCTGCATGTTGTGAACATCTTGGTCTTCTTTTAGCACTTTAAAGTAAGTAGGTATAGTCTTTATTATAATCAACCAGATTTAAGCTAAGAGTAGGAGTTATACCCTCATATGCATACGGCCTCTGTGTCGTCCTTCTGACACCCGTTTGTTTTCGGCGGTTCTGACAAGACCAGGCCATGTCCTCCACGAGTTGCTCCCCCCCCAGCAAAGCAAACGGGTCATAACTTGCACCCCAGACACCATGATCAGGTGTTACCAAGAGCAGACACTCAGATGGGGAAAAACATTCGGAACTAATCACTAGAATACTGTATACATGTATACTAATTACTTTTTTTGTTGATAGTTTTTGACGTCTTAAATGTACCTTACCCATTGAAACAGCATGGAAATTAACATTGTCCAATGCTAAAAACTTTGGCCACGTTGAGCTACCAGTAAATAGTTTCTGATTGACACCAAAATATGTCTCCTTGCAAATCTAGTAACCAAGGTAACAAATTCAGGGGTGGGACATTGCAAAATGTAAACTTAAATTTTCAGTGGCACCCTAATACATACATTTGTTTTTCAGTCACTTTTAGTGCACTCTTATTGCCAAGTGCAAAAGGTTCAAGAGTTGAATTCTGGCAGCAGTAGTTACTAATTATTTTAATCTCTGTCTGTTTTTGCAGTAATACAGCTATTTTGCATAAACCTACATTTGTTTGCCTTTGTAAATATTTCAGGTGTTAAGCTTGTTATTAGATTCATAAGACATTTTAAACACTTCACCCAGTAGAGCTTAATGTAGAGCTACCGGTAGTCTAGATCAGCGTTTCCCAAACTTTTTTGGCCACGGAACCCTTCGTGTCTTAATATTTTCTGGCGGAACCCCAATCTCAACTAAACGCATTGAGTCATCAAAGGCTACTAATAAGCCTATACATACCTAAATACACTAAATTATAGAAAGTTTATTTTTCTTACAATATCATGAAAGATTAAATTGCACTGTTTTCAAAACCACGATTTGAGGATCTTACTGAGAATATGCCCTGCATGAGGTTAGAATGTGAAGGTTCGCTGGAATTCTGCTTCATTCGTAATAGGTCAATAGGAAGTTTGTAGTCTCCTTTAGAAGAGTTGACCTCTTTTCACCGTTATTGAATTTTTTCGCATTATTATTTATCATATTTCATGAAAAGGAAACATTTAACTAAGTTCGCTTTCAGGTCGTGAATATGATAGGGGCCTATGCAATTTCTTAATAATGGTTTCCTAGAGAACCATTAAAAAATCGTGCGAGTTTGGAAAGCGTTACACGTTTGTAAATTATATGAAAGAGGTTAAGAACCCTAGCTAGCTTACCCAGAAGTTACTAGATTTTAGCAAATTTTTACACAAACAAACTAAAATTACGACTTGTTACTACTGCTGCAAGATTTGACCTGAAATGGCGATACTTTCTAAACTTGCGTTTAAACATGCTCAGGCCAGTTTCGTCGAGATAACGATAACAAAGATGACTGCGTTTCTGTTCAGACTTAGGCCTAAACCTCTGACCTACGTTATGTTCAGCAGTGATGTTAAAGCTTATATAAGCTTATACAATATACAGAGTAATTGAAATGCTAATAATCAATGAAAGTTGGGATGAGGACAAAGCACAAAAGACGACTGACGCTAGTTTCAAACTTCGAGTGCATTTTCAGAAGTATAGCTTGAAATGTTGTATTGCAGTACAATTGCTCACAAAAATTTCGGTTTTTCTCAACTTCTCGCGGAACCCCTGCGCTCACCCCGCGGAACCCTTGGGTTCCGCGGAACCCACTTTGGGAAACGCTGGTCTAGATGAACATAACGTACAGGTACCAATTTTAAAGTCATTTTCCAGATTATCCATGATAATATCCAGGTAATCACATTTGAATTATGCTGTAACTGTAGTTGTAATTTTAAACAGGATGCATATGGCCCCTGTAGAAGAGTTAAAAGTAAACTTGAAAGTAGGTAACCATATGTCAGTTATATACCATGAAGTGAACTCTATGGATTTGCTCTTTTCTGAATTCTATCACAAGATGGAACACATAAGTCTTGTATATTTGAATTGTGTTATTTGACAAGAACCGTTTCCTCTCATGCCTCTACATCTCTGCAGTGTTGTACAGTAGCAAAGTAAAAATAAATTAAATAATGCGTTACTGTACTTAAGTAAAAGTTTCAATAATTTCATATGTAACGAAGTTTCCAAAAACTGAAATACTTTTACTTTGTTACAATTTATGTGGCACTCGTAGCAATGTTTGTTACTTCAATGCGCTAATTAACATTTCGGTAGGCTAAGCTAAAATAGCTGATTAAATTTGCATGGCTAAAAATAGATTTTTGATGGGTGGCGCATGCTGGATGCACTGCCATTGCTGCAGCAGAACGACTCTTCAGCTGTGTATTGTGCTAACAATGAATCAGAAGCATGCGTATTAGACTCAATGATAACCATTTCGAGAATTTAGTATTTTTGAAGGCTAATAATCAATTGGGTTATAGAAAGACTTGGTACTTTTCAGGTACTTTTACTTAAGCAATTAAAATCTATTTTACTTTTACTTAAGTACTCGTACATTTGCCTGATACTTTCAACAACACTGCATCTCTGTTTCTCTTTGCATTACAGTTCTAAACATACAAGTATTCAAAAAGACAAATAAAATATTCATTTTTATAAACAATAAACACCCATTACAAACTAAATGTTTACCATTGCAAAACTACAGTAAAATTTGTAAGTCATTTAAGTAAAGAATGCGTTAAAAACACGTACAGCAAATAATGATCTTAATTGAATAAATAGCGGATCAGAATCTCAGATCTCTGTAATTATTAATAAAATACTCCTCCACCTCTAACCTAGTTCGACGACCCACATAATAGTGTGCTGCCAGAGTAATGGAACACGTGAACAATGCACACAGACAATTGTGAACGATGCAGACAATTGTGAACGATGCAGATAAATGACCAGATATCACAAATTTCCATCAATTGCTTCTTTCACCATTTCGTCGCCCGCGGCTCCACCTCCGTAAATGGACGACAGTTTTTCTTCAAGTTGCTTCACCCGACTGGCGAGAAGGCGAGTTGCAAACTTCTGATGAGCCAGTGCCTCGCTTTTGCTCACAACCTACGAGTTCAATTGAGAAAACAGATCTATAAAATACAGCTGATCTTTTTATGCAGATTTGCTCATGAATTGGTTTTCATAATAAATATGGTTCCTTACATTTTATGACTGCATTCATTTCACTATATGTGTTTCAGGACTGAAGACTGGTACCCAATTACACCATAAGCTATATAATTCTTCCATCAACTTCTTACACCGTAAGTAATGTAATTCTTCCATTAACTTCTGCCCATTGTGTTTTCTTATGCATTGATCCAGTCAGTGCTTAAAGAGTAGAAAAAGAAGTGCCTGGACGCCCATCACTTTTCCAGGCTCTGCTGTCCAAATAAGTGGCAGGACGGCATTGAGACTTTAAAATAAGTGCCTGGACACCGTCCATCCACACTTTAAGCCCTGGATCCAGCCCTAATAAATTTATCCCTATCAATCAGTGATATTTTAAATTTGTTAAATAGCCATGCAGTGCACACATGCACAGTTTATTTGGTTGGGTGGCCGTAGGCAACTACAGGATATTGACCTTTCCCAACTTGCTCTGCTCTTTCCTCATATCTCCTTTTCCCTCACAGTTCGTGATCTGGGACTCACCCTCGATTCTGAGCTCACTCTGTCCCAGCATGTGAACTTGGTGGCGCGGAGTGCCTATTACCAGCTTCGTCAGCTCCGGGTGGTCTCCCGCTCTCTCTCTCTCATGATGCGGTCGTCGTTCTTGTCCACGCCTTCGTTACAAGTCGGATCGACAACTGCTGCTCCCTACTTGCTGGTCTGCCCATTGGGGTCCTGGGGCGACTTGATCGTGTATTGCGCTTCGCTGCTCGCCTTGTTGGGCGGCTTCCTAAATTTGCTCCTGTCTCTGCCTATATGTGCGATGTGCTGCACTGGTTGCCTGTTTCCTAGCAGATCTCGTACCGCATTGCTGCTGTGGTCTCCCGCTGTGTCCTTGGCTGTGCTCCGTCATACTTGTGTGATCTTTGTTGTCCAGTCTCTGACGTTGCAGCGCGTCGTGTACTTCGCTCTTCGGCTAAGGGTGAGCTTCTGGTCCCGCGAGCTCGCTTAACTATTAAGCAGCGCCGTGCTTTCTCAGTCGTGGGGCCTACTGTCTGGAACGATCTCCCGGTTACGCTTCGCTCTCTACTTGTGGTCCATCCGGCTAGGTTCTACAAGTCTCTCAAGTCTTTTTTCTTTGTTCGTGGTTGGGCTGGGAGCGCCTCTGAGTAGTTTCTTGAAGGGGCGCTATATATATGCTCTGAATGAATGAATGAATGAATGAACATGCGAGCTGTACAAGCCATTTAAGAACTTCTCGATTTAAGCAACGCAAAACACTTCGCAAATTTTTTAAACCCACATGTCAATGTTTAGAAATATGTAACATGTTGGATTGTTGGTATGTATATATGTATGTACAAGTGTATGTATATATATATATATAACTTATATAAGTCAAGACTATACTAGATATACTACTTATACAAGGTGAAACAACAACTACGACTTACCGTTTCCTCCAGAATTTTCATCAGCTCGTCCATTTTATTGCCATTACTTCCATCTCCTTCTTGTGCAAGCATTTGGAATGACTTTGAATTATCACAACTTGAACTGGATATACTGCCTAAAAAATAAGATAACGCATTCATTTAAATGCCTCCATAAAATTCCTCAGAAGAGTGGCCATGAGGTTGAAGAATAATTTGGCTTCTCTGAAGTAAGTTCACAGACTCCTAAAACAAGTATTGGGATATTTAAGGATATGCTGGAACACTCACCACTGTAACAAACAATCATATCAAATCATCTCGTATGAAAACATATCTTACATTTTACATCTTACACACAAGTTACATTTTTTGGTAGTCATTTACTGAAGTCCTTCAAAATTGGAGAAATGACTGTATGCCAGATGACTTCGTATTTTATCGATGGTCACACTTACAAAGGACTAAATGGATTTGAAGCCTTGCGGTATTTGCTAGTTTTGCATCAACAAAATCATGCACTAAGCCAAGATGAAACTGAATTGCACTTGTATGTGAAAACAGTTAAAGGCTTGTTCAACAAGCCAGGGATTTTGAAAACTGAAAACTTGACTTTAAAAAGGGAACTTTGCAGAAGCTGACAAATCTTAAATTTATGCTAAATGAGTTTATCTTCAGCATGGGATTATTACCTTTTCTAAAGAGCCATGCAACAGACGATTCTGACTTGTCACAGTGCCCACCTGACTGACCATGTACGTCTGTGCACATCTCCGTCATACGCCGGATGAGGTTACGATTCCGAGACAGTTGGTCATCAAATGCGATACGATAAGCGTCGACCATTGTTAATGCATCGTCGCGTTCTTGCTTCAACTGCGCAATCTGACAGAAACAATAAACATAAATAAATAAACAATCAACATTTTTAAAGCAACACAGCGACAGAAGAGCAATTAATGCACAGCGTATACGCCAGTCAATTTTGGTATCAGTAAAACAAGGCAGAATAAATGTCAGCAAATTTTTACATAAAATATCCACTTGATCCAGAGACATGCACCATGCCCATGCATGCGAAAGTTTATTTATTATACATACATGCTAGTACATAAACGTTACTTTTCAAGGACAAGGTTCTCAACTACAGTTATGTTAAGTTTGCATCCTCTGGTGAAAAGAACCTATGGAAAAAAACAGTTAAGGATGAAATCATAATATACATGTACAGTTTTCTACACAATAATCAAAGTGGCTGACCTCTTCTTTATTGAGTTTGATTTCCTTCTTCAGACAGGCAGCTGTGACAGCACAGGAGCATGGACTGAGGGAGTCTGATCGGCAGTGACAAGCACCCATCAGAGCCAACTGAAACAACAACAACACATCAGTTCAGACAATCAAGAGAAACAAAGGGTGTGCAACAGGGCTTTTCCTTAAAAACAGCCCTAGTGTGCAATGGATAAAACCCTACGATAGAATAAAGAAAATCAGCATACAGGCTAAAGATAAACAATACATCCTCGGTAACCATATTCTGGGATCATGGGATATAAATGTTTGGTAGAGTTGTGTAATTAAATCCACTTTGCAATATATCCATGTTATCTATGAGCAAATCAGACAAACATTGCAAACTCATTTGATAACAAATTCAACTTCAGTGATAGGTTTAATGTCCAGCGAAGTAGAGAGATTGATTAAGTAAACTAACACACAGATTCATTCTACTGCAATTGTAGTCTCCAATTCTCCACAGATCAAGCAAGGAACCAGTCATTACACACTTTCTAGTTGCAAAACAAAATTCACGAGGAAGGTTTGGCAAAGTCTGGATCCAAAGTCCATAATTATCAAAAGCTCAGGCAGTTAATAGGTAGACTGCTTAAGATAGGTACACTAGAAAGAAGCCGTGACAGACACATGAAGACTCAATAAGAAGATGCAAGATGTTCCCAACTAAAGTAGAGCCAAAGATAGCATTATGTGTGCATATCTGTACATGTATCTAGTCATGGTATAAGATCTGGCCTTTCAAATACCTAACAAAAGTGAAGCCTGACCTAGTCTACATGATAATAAAGGCATGTGTCATGAGGAAAATACAAAATACTTTTCATCATGAAATAATATGTAACATTTTCTTTGTTGACCTTGGGTCTCTTGGTGGATTAGGCTCCAGTCACACACTCCAGACCCCAAAAACTTGGGCCCTGCACAACCAGGGTCGGGTCTGTGAAACAATATGCAATTTCATGAATAAAAAACTGAAATAAGTTAGAAGATATACTGCAGGTGTGTTTGAGAATGGCTCCTTCCTACCTCTGACGATGTAAATCCATCGAAAGGGTCGGAATGGATGGACGTTGGCCGAAGAGATTCGTAGCGACTGCGGTCGAGGACGTGCATTAAGGCAAGCAACTCATCACGCTCACGACATAATGCTGTGCAAAAGAACAATAAAATACTAGTCTGACTTCTCCCTATTTTTTAATAATCGTTATCAAGTTGAAAATGCAAAGCTTGCCACAGATAATAACCAACCGGCTGAAGGACACAAAACGCACCAATTCTCCTGAAAAACAGAATTTCTAGCGTAAACATTCAGACTAGAAACCTATTCGTTAGCAATCATCAGCAAGCACTATCACTTTATATTAATCAGAGATAATACTTAAATTGATTCAATTTTTAATTATTTTTTGCATAAGGTTGTGTTGATATTTCACTCACCCATTTTCTCTGCAAACATTTTGCGCTGTTTCAGTGTCTGTTCCTCCATAGCAGAGACCAACTGGAGATTCTCAAGACAAATACTGAAAAAAAAGATACCAAAATAATTTTAAAATCATTAGCATTACAGTCATATGATAATGCTCTTTTAAATAAGTTAAACTTATTAAATACTAGCTGAATTAACCGGCGTTGCCCGGGAAATGTTTTTGTCCCCAGCCATGCCTGACCCCGTTCCGACTTCACCATTCTGACCCCGCCTTTCATCGACCCCCGCGTTAAGGCGAAGTAACGAACCTCTCCGCTAGGTGTACATGTCTGGTCGATAATTGAAGAGCTAAACCCGTTAAGTCCACTCGACACGTAACTGAGAAAAACGGCTTTTTCTGAAAAGCCGCAACGTGCTTCTTTCATAAATTGTTCGATAAAGGAATTTTTTGAAATCTACGCTAATTTTTTCCAATTATTTGCAGTTATGTTCGCATTATTTGCGTCCATAACATTTTTTGCTCCGCGGCGTAAAGATTTGAGCTCAAAATAATGACGTCATGAGTTTAGTGAACATAAGCCAACGATCGTTTTTATAACAGCGAAATTTAAAATATGGAAAGATTTTTGGATCGCTTTCTTTATGTTTTTGTCGAGTGGATCAGAAGAAATAAGGCCAGAATAATCATCAGAAATATTTTCGATATAAGTAAATATCACGTGATCTCAAACCGTCATGCCATTGGCTGTAGGATTCTTGTAGGCAATGGAGGCGACGAAGGCGAATGACTTTCGAATCGCTTATCGCGTGTGAAGTTAAAATGTTGACAGCTCGGGCTATAAAGTTTATTGACAGCTGAAAATAGTCGCGTTAAACGTCAAATTTGGGTAAGAATCAGTTTGAAAATTTTGGTAAAACGAATCGCTGTCATTTCCGAGCAGGCTCTGGCGAGAAATTCAAAATACATCCATACAAACAGAAAAAATACTAACAGAATAATGACTCTGCTTTATAAGTATAGATAATTTTAAGTTTATACTTTAGGTATCAATAATTACTTATGCGATCAAAAAAACTGAGAAAGTTAAGAAGACATCTATATTATCAATAACTGGAAGTCAGTTTAATGAGCACTATGCAACAGTCACTAGCAATTTTTTTACAGATTTTACAACTTATGCCGATATAACACCTAGATAAATTAATTTTTAAAAAGAGATAACAATGTGTAGCTTCATTTTAGCTCAGATAATAATTACTAAAATATTTGATTGCAGCTTAATCTCTGTAATATCTAGTATTTACTATTTTTTATTATTTTATATTTACTATGTTTTTTACATATTGTAAATTTTAATTTCTAAATTAAATCAATAAGATCCGTTTTACCTATCAAATCTTGCAGACCAGTTTTCTTGGCTTTGCGACAGCTTACTTTCATGGCAATCAAGTTTAAACTGTGCTCTATTCAGATCCTAAAACATGGACATTCAAACAATGCACTGATTTTTCTAAACAGAAGGCTATGTAGTATGCAGCATGCATGCTACAATATATGCACTAGCTGATAAATGTTCAAAAAGTAATTAAAATAAAGGTCTGATTACAATTCAAGTGCCTTGCAATTTGAAAACACTTTATTTTGGTCACTTAAGCATAAAATTATTTTTTCATGCACTCAAAATAACGTGTCAGAAAAAAACATGAGCTGTACAAGAAAAGGGTAGCCCACAACAGCTATGCTCAGTATTTCACAAAAGGTAAGCTACAAAAGTTATGCAAATTACCTTACAAAGATAAATCTGATCAATGTTAAAGTCTTTTGTTAAGTACAATACCTGAATCAAGCTTCTGTTGAATTTTTCAGATGTGTTTGATAAAACCTCCTTTTCCCTCTTGGCAAAAGCCAGCTATAAACAGATATATTTCAACTCTACTAAAACTGAAATTCCTCTGAATATTGATGTAACTAATACCATAGATGTAAAAAACGATGGAAACGGAATAAAAAACGGTAAAAAACGTCGTTTTTTTCGAAAAAATAAAAAACGACAAAAAAACGATAAAAAACGGAAACGGTAAATATTTTTACTTTGCTACATCTAAAACCGCATTTTAACCTTAAAAACATTGATTAGGAACCTACTACACGCAGGCTATCTCTTAAATGATGATGTTAGACGATGAAATAATGACTTTAGTTAGCTGAATCCTTGAGAGTTGGCGGAAAACATAAGGAATATCAGAAAAAATTTAAATTAAGGAAAATAATAACAGAAAGTTAATGAATAAATAAAGTTAAGGAAAAAATAAAAAACGATAAAAAACTATGGGAAAAATAAAAAACGAAAAAAACGACGTTTTTTGGGAGAGAATAAAAAACGGAAAAAAACGTTTTTTACATCTATGACTAATACAGTATTTATACAAATTCAAACTAGGAGTAATACAGGAGTAATACAGTAATACAGTAATATATCTATTTGCAAATAGAATATACTAAGTAGAGGCTTCTGGTTTCTATCAGGCAACTATAATTAGGACTAAGGTCTGTGCCGGCTGATGAAAGCATTATTTTTTATAAAAAAACATTCTGTGAAACAAAAAATAAAGATCAATATTTTGCAGGTTAATGCAATTAAAAAATCACACTGCATGCATCAATTCATATTACCCGTACTTCATAAATATATCTACCACAAATTGGTGAGCAGGTTAAACCGTTCAATGGCATGACTGCTCTCAGTGCTGGGCTTTCTCCTTCGGTTTTTAAATGCATTATTAAAATGCCAAGTATTACTCTAGTATTAGGACTAGTACTATTAGTAATACTCTAATGGTCAAGTCATGTAAATTAAATGTGCATAAAAACACTAACTATCAAAGAATCAAAGAATACATTCATTGCTCGGCAGAAAAGTCAATGCTCTTGTCAACAGGCCAAGATACCAGTTCTGCATAAACAATAGTTCTAACAAATCTTTACAGTGTCCGTTTTGATAAAGAAGCATTGGATTGCAGTACTTCATATTTGCAGATCTGTTGTATACCTGTTGCTGGAGAATTTTAGTGGCATGGTATTTGGCACATAATTGCATTCGACAGAGTTCCAGCTCTTGTTTCAGGTGTTCCACTTCCTGCACAGAGATTAAATTACTTATCAGGATAATCAACCATAATATCATAATAGTATTATCATAATATTCATTGAAATAGGCCAATAGTATCAGAGTCCTATAAGTTATTAAATCTCTTTTAATTCTTATGGGGAGAGAACTGTTAATCACCCATCATCTTTGCTAATTCAACACTTTACCTGGATATTTTCCCCTATTTTTCCTCACTTTCTCTGCTTTGTACTTATGGAACAAACACTTAATCATTTAACCTTTATTATGTATCATATAAGAAGTTTGAGTTATTTTTGGGGAGCAATAAATTTGATGTATGTATGTGCACTTGCTATAGTGCTCCTTCAAGCGTTGAGCAATTGCAAGTGAAGGACTTGCCCAAGGTCCCTACGCGGCGACTTGGGGTGGATTCGAACCTTGAACCTTCCGGCTTCAAGGCAACGACGCCACCACTACACCACCGCGCCCCATATTGATGTTATAGCTTACAGATGAGTCCTTCCCAAAACACTTTTAAGAATCATGGATTTTTATTGATTTTTTTTAAATTCTCAGTGCTGTCTACAAACTCTGTATGGATCTTAGTCCACGCCTATTAAAGACATTGGAGTAAAATACATGCGAGAATGTTACATTTCAATTGTTTAAATCTTAAATCATTGGAATTAAATTCAACGTACTTCTCAATTCCCAATAATTAACACAGTGCTGCATACTTATGCTTCTAACTCACCTGTTGAGCCAGGTTCAGTTTCTCCAGAATTACGCTGTTCTGACAGACTGTGCAACAATAATAATTAAAAGAAATCATTGATGCAACAACAAAAATTAAATGAACAAATTAATTATGCAAGTAATCAATTATGACACTGAACATAACAATAAGCAAAACATAAAAAGCAAATAGCCGACAAACTCAAATGCACACAAAGTAATAAAACATACCTTGTAAGTTAATTGACACACCAATGATTGACCATAATCCTTAAAAGTGGGTGACTAGTTTATTCAGTTGGCTGATGCTGCTTGTAACTTCAGTATTTTTCATCCTGCTATGTCTCTCATCATCGATGTAAATGGCATTTGCAAGTCATAATGATGCATCATATCCTATATGCTTGTTTGTGACACAAGCATAAGTAGGCATCTTGTCATCCAAGTCTTTAAGCACATGAATTGGTGTCCAGATGCTAGGGACTCGGGTTCATCTCAATGTGCACAGGGTAAGTTGGTAATAGCACATCAAGTGACTGAGGGAGTCTCGGATCACTTACACTCATTTAATAATAACAATAATAATAATAATGACAACAATTTCTATGGCGCCGTAACACAGCACATGCCGTTACAAGGGCGCCTCTACAAACACAAACACAATCAGTCAGATGTACGCCTTAGAAAAAAGATATGTCTTGAGTTGAGTTTTGAAAGTTTCAACTGAGTTAGCCGAACGAACAGAGGTAGGTAGACTGTTCCAGCAGCGGGGACCAGCAGTTGAAAAAGCACGTTCCCCAAAGCGTGTCCTTGTCCTCCGCACATACAGATCTCCTTTCACACTTGATCTCAGCGCAAGTCCAGCACCTGACGAAGCCGTCTGCATGCAATATGTTTTGAGGTAGTCCGGTGCAAGGCCATGTAGTGACTTGTAGACCAGCAATGAGAGTTTGTATTCAATGCGGTACCGGAAGCCAATGCAGCACGTCACGCAGTAATGGCGTCACATGATCGTACTTCCGCCGATTACACACGATCCTTGCTGCTGAATTCAGCACAGACTGTAGTCGATTGTGCAGGAACTTCGGCGCACCAGCCAATAGACTGTTACACCGGTCGACCTGGGAAACCACGAAGCAGAAAACAGCTGTTTTTGCAGCCTTGAAGGGCAGTGATCGCACAGTGATCAACCGCAGCTGGCGAAAGCATCTGCCCACCATCAGTCCCACTTAGCGCGTCATGGACATGTTCGTCTGGAATAAGACTCCGAGGTCACGCACCACAGTGAAAGGCCGCACTGATATCTCGCAGATATTCAGGGACTCACCGCTGAGCTGGTCACCTCTCCTATGAGTGGCACACCAAAGGAAATCGGTCTTGTCCGGATTCAGAAGGAGGCGATTGGACCTCACCCAATCAGCTAACAGCTCTACTCCCGACTCCATATGTTGCTCCATTTACTCACTCACTTAAAACAAATGGAAATAAAGAAAATCATAAAAACGACTGAACAACATTAATTCTTTAAAATTCTTCAGGCAGGCTAACATGCTGCCTATCAATTTTGGAGACTGACTTCAAAATGAACTCATAGCTCCGGACAATAAACTGAAGATGACACAATTTTGTGCAGGCTTTCAACAATTAGCATTTTAATAGTAGGCTAATATACATACTCTGAACAACTTCCGTTGCATGACGGTTAATTCCTTGAATTTCAAATACACTTTCGTCTGTCTCTGGAGCTTCGGTTGATCTGTTTTTCCAACTACCCAATCTTTTAAGTTTTGCTGCAAGCTTTGTCAAGGTACCCTCCTCCTCCTCCTCCTCCTCGCCATCCATCTTCAACATCCATCTGTCCATGCCAGTGGTCGTGTTCTTTGGCACACACGAAGTCGCATACTGAAGTGAACAAGAGCGATTCTTCGTTCGACACTCGAAATGAAGCTCCTCAGCATGGGGGCGTCGTTTGAAATCAGGCGCTTTTGGCAGAGGTTCTGGATCAGAATCGTAGTTTCGCGACACTGCTCCGGGTTTTAGGCCACGACCAAGGCCAAGATCGCCGGCCGGGTCCTCCGACTCCATTTCGTCGCTATAACTTAATAAAATTGTACGATTTTTTTATTTTCCTCATATTTTTTGTTTACGCCGGAAACATATGAGGCATTCTTAGATATGAGGTGTCAGATCAGCCATCCGCAGAGTCAAGGTCCAGTGAATCATAAATCATTCGAATAGAACGAGATGTAGAACCGCCATCTGGCGAACAGGAAAGTATCGTGCGTTGTAAACACATTGTGATGTATAATTTTATAAATATAACACTTATAAATAAATCTCATTGGGCTTATAATATATCTCATTATGTAAACATATAATAGCAAATGCATCACAATTAGTAAGCCAAGTGAATAAGCTGGTACCCCGCGCTTGGCTTTAAAGTGGCGCTTTAGAAATTTCGAGTTTACGATTACGAAGCCAAGGACCGTTGCTACACAGAAGTGACAGGACCGGAATCTTCGCCTTTTACAAGTTTTTGGACGATAATCAAAGTTCCGAAAATGTTCACAACTTGTTTGCAAAATAAAAGCATTCAATTAATTACATCTATGAAGATAGATTGACGAATAATTATGCTTACAAAGTAAAAAAAAGCCTTTGAAAAAATAACCATTAGCATTAGAGACGGAATTTTAAGTGAGGCGACATCTATTGTTGACAGTGAAATGGATTACCATGGGAGGATTAGAGATAAGTTTATGTAATGTAAGAGGCACGTACTAAAGCGCTCAGATACTGGTAACGATTACTAAGTGATAGGCCTAATTTTTAACTCTCCCTGTTTGGCTAATATAAGGAACACGAAAGTAAACTGGTAGGCTATATCAACGAATGAATGTATAGGCCTACATAGGGTCGCCTGCCTGTAGGCCTACACCTACCTCGGTAAGACACGCACGCGTGTTTGGAAGGGGTATACTTTGCTAATTCTCATTTCTGATTATCTAAAAATATAAAAGCGAAACTTTTACATTGTTTGTGGACGATTTTCTTCTTATCCACCCGACCGATTTTCCCCAATATTTACAAAAATACTTTTTAGGACCCCTTAACAAACATAGGGGGGTTCGCGATCCAAAAATCTTACCTTTGCCGAATTTGAAACATTTAATTTTAAATAATCCAACGAAAGCTAATATAATGTACATTCATTTGTCTCAGCTCGTCTTGACTATTGCCTATCCCTTTATGCTGGTTTACCATCTGGTCGATTATCTTCTCTTGACCGTATTCTGCGCGCTGCAGCACGCCTCATTGGTCATCTGCTCAAATTTGGTCATGTTACAAATTACATGTTGGAGGTTCTGCATTGGCTCCCAGTCCGTCAGCGCATCGAATACAGAATCTCGTCCTTAATATGGCGTTGCCAGCTAGGTCTTGCTCCATCTTACCTACTCGATCTTTGTCGGCCTGTGTTAAGTGCTCGGACTGGTCGGTCCCTACGCTCGGCTGTTAGGGAAGTACTCTTTGTCCCATTTGCTCGTACCTCCACCATGCAGAGTCGTGCTTTTTCTGTGGTTGGCCCAGTGGTATGGAATGCCCTCCCACTTGAGCTGCGCCTGTTCCCTAGATCACTCTCTGACACATTCTATAAGCACCTAAAAACTGTTCTGTTTGTCCGTACTGGAGTCGGGAGCGCCTCTGAGTAGTTTCCTTGAAGAGGCGCTATATAAATACTTGAATGAATGAATGAATGAATAATGCAGTATTTAAGATTGGTCGCCAGGTCGGCGGATCGTTTTCAAAGAACCCATAGACTTATGACGTCATCACTTCTTTACTTGACTTTAGGTGGCCGATTTTATAGCGCGCGCATTCGCTAAATTATACTAAAAACACTGATAATAATTATGAACGGTTGATCGCATGACAATGACAATGGATACCGGTAATTAATATAATACCGTCAGTGGCGGCGCCAGGATTTCAGTTATGGGGGGGCTGAAGCCTCGACCGAAATCTCATGAAAATTTTCCATTTTCGCCGCCAAAATTTCTGACGACCTTTTTTTTTTTAGTCGTCAGCCCAAAATCGTGGATATTTCACTATAAAAAATTTCGGATGGCCCTTTTTTAGGGGGGCTGAGCCTCTTGTAGGGGGGCTTAGCCCCCAGCCCGCCCCCTAGCGCCACCACTGAATACCGTGTCGTCGTACGTATACAGGCCATCTGGACATTACCGGTATTTAGGGCGGACGGGTTTAGGCAAAAGAACCAAAATTCACCGGCAAATGCTGGCCACCACGGATGATGACGAACCCGCCCCCGCAGGGGTGGCTGCAATAGGAGCTGGGTTGGGGCGAAAAATCTACATTTCACCGACAACGCCAGGCAACCCAGGCTGGGACCGGGTTGGGACCGATGGAAGAAGGCGGGGTGAGAAAGGCTAAGTGGGAGCGGGGTCAGCGTGGCTGTTGACCAAATATCGAAATTTCCCGGGCAACGCCGGGTAATTCAGCTAGTAATAATATAGGCTACAGCCATTGGTGTACGTCCTCAGATATTTTTTCAGGAGGAGTAAAAACAATGGTGATTAATTAATCCTCAACAATTTTGATCGTGACCTATATATATATATATATGTGTATATATATATATATATATATATATATATATATATATACACTGTGTCCCAATAAATCGGGGCCCCTTTTTATAATGTGAATAAAACAGGCAAATCTTAATCGATTTTCAAAATTTCAAAACTGTTTTTATCCTGAGATAATTATCTTACACTGATTCAAATATGAAGTTTCTGGCATGAATATTGACGTCACAATTACGTCATTTGCATCAGAGAATTCAAATGTTTCGTATCGAACACAACTTTTTCTTTAAAAAATCAAAAATCTACGTTACCTTAGATATTATTTCACAATTACAAATTTTAGTTTAATTTTATTTAAAATTTGACTAACATTAGACTACAAGGTGTGTTCAAAGTGTCCGCCTTCGGTTTCAACACAAGCTTCAAGACGCGTTCGCCATTTGCCAATTGCAGCATCAATAACCAATTGATCAAATTCTTCCCACGCATTAATGATTCGTTCACGAAGTTCTTCAATGTCTCTGATCTTTGTCTTGCAAACTTTATCTTGCATTAGGCTACTTCCCAAATCTTGTAATCGACCGGGTTTAAGTCCGGGCTGTTTGGTGGCCAAAGATTAGGGGGTATTAAATCCGGAGTCTCCCTTGTCAGCAGTTCAACAGTTTCACGCACTCGGTGGGCCGAAGCGCCATCTTGTTGAAACGTGTAATACTCCGAACATTCCCGGATATCAGGCAACAACTTTCTGACAGCAAACAATCCCGGTAGTAAGCTCCATTTATTTTTACTCCAGGTTCTATTAAATGGATTTGTGTTTTACCAAGAACCGAGACACCAACCGAAACAGCGGCGCCCGCCAGTGGCGTAGCCAAGGGGGGGGTTTAGGGGGTTAAAACCCCCCCATTGGCTTAGAATTTTTTTTTAAAGGTTATTATTCAATTTAGTTACTGTAATACTGCTGTGTTGGTGTCACGAAAGGTATTCGACCATGAAATATTTTGCTTCATTACCCCGGTGATAGCATACTATGAAGCGTACATTCCCCTGCAAGCCTTTTAACGGTTCCCATTGTTGTAGAGTTGAACACTTCTCGTATATTTATATAGAAACCATTATGCATGTATGTATTGTGTGTATGTATATATATATATATACATATATTGCGGCGGAGTAGGCCTACCCCTCCCCCATCGTCACCCTGGGCGGAGTGGTGCACTCTCTCTCTCTCTCTCTCTCTCTCTCTCTCTCTCTCTCTCTCTCTCTCTCTCTCTCTCTCTCTCTCTCTCTCTCGCTCGCTCCTGCTTCCCACGACCCGAGTGACCTCGAAGGATCGAGCAGAGCGGACAACCTCGACGACCTGGGCGTGGGGAAGAAAGTCCTACCCTCCCCATCCATCCTGGGCAGAGTGGCCCACCCATTCGGGCGGACACAACCTCGGGGGGGGGGGGGATTCAACTGGAAGAGGAGATAGACACTAGCTAAACAATGTGAGTAAAATTTCAGTTACGGATTATTTTAAATAATAGTAAAACAATTTTATTGACACCATGTCTAAAAAACGACCGAATAATAGCATCTTAAACTATTTGGAATACAAACGTGTTCGTACACCTGCAACTGATGGAACAGCTGAGTTACCATCTAGTATGATTGTATCAGAACTTTCAGAAGGATCAGTAGAAGTAACTCCACTTTCATTGGTTGCGGAAATAATGGAATCAACCGAGAGCCATCGTGAAGAAGTTGATATATCCCTTTCACCGAACATTCGAACAATTCATCCCAACGACATTGGAAATTATGCTATAATGTGAAGTTTAGCCTACATTATAGCCTAAACTGTCGCTGGTTGATGAAGACTTCTTAGACTTTTAGTCTTAGAATAAAATAAAATGATAATAGTCAATAGTAATTATTAGGCTAGACTTTCCTTCTCTTTTTTGGACTACTGACTGTTTGTTGTTCACTTGAAAGTTGAAAGTCTTAAATAAATTTGAACTTTTTAGCTTTAATGGAATCTGCATTGTCCACTTGTCACAAAATAGCAACATTTAATATTAAAATTATTGTTTTATTTTAAGCTATAAATTAAAAAATTCTGGGGATTAAATGATAAATGAGAAAAGAAAAAAATATTTGCGTAATTATTAGCATGTTTTGATGCTGCTCCCCGACAGCTAAAAACTCTGTTTATTGTCCAATGGTTACATAAGCGCTGGCAACATGCGCCCAATTGCGAGGGGTTTCGCGACTTCGGCACCCTTGTTCGTTCACGGTCGAAGGGACTGGCCATAATAATTAATAAATATTTCTCAGTCCAAACCCCCCCATAATAAATTCCTGGCTACGCCACTGGCGCCCGCAGGATTTTTTTTTGTACGCACAGAAATTTTCGAAGGAGGGGCGAACAGAAAAAAAAATTTCGTTAGGTCGCCGAAAAAACTTATGACTTTTTTTTTTTTTGTCAGCTAAAATTTCCCAAAAACATACCTTTTCTATCCGCCGAAAAAACTGATGACCTTTTTTTTTTTTTTTTTTTTTTTTTTAGTCATCAAGTTAAAATTTTTCCAAAAACATACCTTTTCTATCCGCCGAAAAAACTGATGACCTTTTTTTTTTTTTTTTTAGTCATAAAAACATACCTTTTCTATCCTCGCGCTGTACGCACTTACCTATGTGCGTACGTCTACGGGCGCCGCTGCTGTACGCACTTGCGTAAGTGCGTACGCCTGCGGGCGCCCCTGAACCGAAACCATGACTGACCGGCTAAATGTCGAGCGCGTGCGAAGCAAACGAACAGCTGAGATATGTAAATTAACGACCTCATTATGACGTAATTTTTTAGTGAGGGCCGTTCATAAATTACTAATTTGTAGATAAATATCTCAGGACAAAAACAGTTTTGAAATTTTGACAATCGATGAACATTTGCCAGTTTTATTCACATTATAAAAAGGGGTCACGATTTATTGGGACACAGTGTATATATCCTCAGATAGTTTTTTCAGGCGGGGTCAAAACAATGGGGATGGTTAAATTTTTTTAGCACGAGCTTGAAAAACGCAAAACAGGAAATTAGGAATTTGGTTATTTTTCATAGAGGTTTCAAAATGTAAATTTCTCAGTTTCACTCAGTGTATCGATCATTAGCAGTAGGCCTATACGTACGTCAGTATAGACGTCTGCATAGCACTTAATTTAAATGCGAAGATATTTCTTTAAGCCAAAAAGTGGCAGCTATAAACCGTTAAAACATATAGGTGTCCATTTTCCAGGGTGGGTGTGACTGTGTGGGCATGTGCCACTCTTGCCCCTATAATAGTAGACTACCGTACAGGCGCCCATGCCTACAGCATTCAGTTTTGAATAGCGATATTGTAAACACCAATAATTAACGGTAAACATCCTTGACACAATAATCTGCCACTGTGTAGCTTATATAGGACTGTCAGTCTAGCCTACAGATCGACATTCATTCTGAGTTTAAATCCGCAAACATGGTTTCACTTTGCTTCTTATATATATACTAGCTGATCTACCCGGCGTTGCCCGGGAAATTTCGATTTTTAGTTCCCAGCCACCTCTGACTCCGCTCCCACGCCGCCCTTCTCACCTCGTCTTACATCGGCCCCAACCCGATCCCACTCTGGTCGCCATTCCCACCTCGCCTTCTTCCATCGGCCGGGGGATTCGGCCCCACGGCCCCCACCCGGTCCAACCACTTTGAGTGCCCAGCGTTGCCCGTGACATTTAGGTATTCGGTCCAACCCAGCTCACACCCATCCATGTTTGCGCTATTATAGTCAGCATTTTTGCGAAACCGCGTGTCAAAAGACCTGCCCTCGTCGAAAAAAATGAGGTTAAAAATCTATTGGTTCGTTAAAAACCGATCGGCGAAAACTATTGCGTCTTAAATAGGCTAGTGATACATATACGGTATAGATATTAATTAACGGCACAAAGCGCTATAATTTTAAAATCGGCGGTGACGTCATTAATGTACTGGTTTCAGTCATCAATAATTGAAGGGCTTATTTCCAAAACCTGTTAAGTCCACTTTTTGAAAAAATTGAGTTCTGGGCGCCAGCTGCAAGTATATATGGCAATGCATGTTCTCTTAAAAGTTTGGCGTCAAAATCGCTTAAGTCCCATATCAGCAGCCTGGTAAAATTCGGTGTTGTTTCCAAAAGCGGTTAAGTCCTTCCTGGTTTTGTTTCCAAAACCTGTTAAGTCCTACAGCCAATGGCGTGACGGTTTGAGGTCACGTGATATTTACTTCCAGATGGCCGAATATATTTTTGAAGATGATTCCGAGCTTGTTTCTTCTGATTGAACCGAGAAAAAAAATTAAGAATAGCGATCAAAAAATATTTCCATATCCCGAGTAATAAAATTTTTAAATTTCAATGCGATAACAACGAAACATTGAAGACGTTTTAATATGTTAGCTAAACTCATGACGTCATTATTTTTGAGCTCAATCCTGACGTCACATCTGGCGGAAAGGCCCGAAACGCAGCTAAGTATGATCGCGGAGCAGGAAAATGATGTTATTGTAAGGATCCTGGGGGTGGCCCATGTTCCGAGGGACGCTGCGGCGATTTGGGTGCCCCGGAGAGATGCCGCTCCAGGCCACGCCTCCTAGGCCATGTTCCATAGGCCACGCCCCTTAGCCCGTGTTCTCTAGGCCATGTTCTGCCGCTCTAGGCCATGTTCCATAGGCCACGCCCCTTAGCTCTTACTCCCTAGGCCATGTTCTGGTAGGCCACGCCTCCTAGGCCATGTTCCGTAGCCCATGTTCTCCCTAGCCCATGTTCCATAGGCCACGCCCCTTAGCTCTTACTCCCTAGGCCATGTTCTGGTAGGCCACGCCTCCTAGGCCATGTTCCGTAGCCCATGTTCTCCCTAGCCCATGTTCCATAGCCCATGTTCTGGTAGGCCACGCCTCCTAGGCCATGTTCCGTAGCCCATGTTCTCCCTAGCCCATGTTCCATAGGCCACGCCCCCTTAGCCCTTGTTCTCTAGGCCATGTTCCTGGGCGGTTATAAATAGCTCTGCCCGCAGCAGTAGTCAGCTCACAAGACGCAGTAATAGAGGGGAGAGCTCGGTGAAGTTTAGCGAGTAGATGTAGTTAAGAGCCGGTGCATGTCGCCTGTGTCGTTTGGCGGTCTTTTGTACAGTGATTGCGACGAATTAATAAACTCTGCTGAAGAAGAAGAATTCGTGTCGTTTGTCAAGTTCTGTTGTCGTCGGGGAAACTCAACGTTTAAGCCCTTCGATAGACCACGAAGGCCGAACTGTCACGTGTCCTGGTCACCGGTGCATCCTGGTCCTTTGCTTTGGTGAGACGCGCACAGGGTTCGAGTTCGACGTTTAAGCCGGCGAAGAGGCTTATTTTCACCACATTATTAAAGTAAATAATTCCAATTTTACTGCAAATAATTGGAATAAAGAAGTGTAGATTTCAAAAACTTCTTTTATCTAAGTGGGCCACAATGGTAGCAAAGAACAATTTATGTAAAACGCACGTTTCGGTGATTGGTAGTAACTTTTCATAAAAAGTCGTTTTTCTCAGTTTCGTGTCGAGTGGACTTAACAGGTTTTGGAAATAAGCCCTTCAATTATATCATCGATGGTTTCAATGTCTGTTGAAAATATGGTTGAAAGCAAATAAAATGGCGTCTTAAACAAAGCGTTAGGATTGGATGGAAAACGAAATGTTTCAATCTCGGGAAACGGTAAGATTTTTGGATCGCGAAACCCGATAGTGTTCCCCGGTGATGCTAAAAAGTATTTTTGTAAATATTGAGAAAAATCGGTCAGGTGGATAAGAAGAAAATTGGTTCATTAAAATGTAACAACTTGATTTTATAGGTTTAGATATATATATATATATATATATATATATATATATATATATATTGCACTCAAAGCATTGCAATGATAGCCCTTGCTATCCCAAACAGTTATTGTTGTCTACTCTAATATTTATTGTATCAGGTTATATTAAACGTATTCCTACTATAGGCCTATACGTATAGGCTATACAGGGTGGACCATAAAGAACCTCTGAATTTTTTTGCCAATCTCTTTGTTCAGAAGTAAGAATTTCCAAATGAAATTTTACAGGTTTAAAGAGCATTCATATTTACACAAGTCATGACCAGATTTCATCAAAATATTTCAAGCAGAACAAAAGTTATATCACGTTTAGTGAGACCATGCATCCACTGTTTTTGACGATTCAAAAACGTAATTAACGCAACGAAAAACCCGATTTTATTTAGTCTCATCTCAAATAATTGTTATTAGGAAAGAAACAGGGTACCAGCTTCACCGTGGGTGGTCTCAATAAAAGTAATATAACTTTTGTTCTGCTTGAAATATTTTTGATGAAATCTGGCCAACATTTGTAAATATGAATTGTCTTCAAGCCTGTAAAATTTGATTTCGAAATTCTAACTTCTGGCTAAGATATTGGCAAAAAACGGTAAAGGAGGCCTTTTTATGGCCCACCATGTACGCAATATAATTATTATACGTTCGTAATAATCACAACATCATAGACTACCAGCGTGCAAATTATAATTAGGAAAATGTCACCAATTTTGTGTAACAGGCCGTTCGTGACTTAAGTCACGCGCATAGCAGCAGAGGGCCGCACGACCCTGTGCAGTTATATTGGGTAGCCTATACGTGACCTCTTTTTGGCTATTTTCTGTTAACGTCGATCGTGTTGAGCCTCAGTTTCTCGAGCAGCAGCCGACACATTATTGGTAAGCTTATAGATCATAGAATTATTTATACGACGTTGATTTTACGAACTGACACTCATTGCTGAACAATATGCACGTCAAACTTGTAGGTTTACTTTTGATGAACTTTGTAATAGTTGGCACATGCCAGTCAACCATTTCGAGCAGACATGATGTCGAATATGAGTCTGAACTGCTGGAAGACATGAAGTCCGAGATGCAATCTATTCGTCAACTGTTGGTCAGACTAAAGCAATCTGCGGTTCGTAATGAAAAACAGGCCATAGGCCTAGAGAAGATGACGTCGGAAATTGCAGATATTCGCAAAACCATGACTGAGCAGCATGACAATGAAAAACGAGCTATAGTGGAGATAAAGTTGGAGATGAAAGATATTCGACAAATGTTGAATCACCAAGAAAATCGATCTGGAAATGGTTTGTTACAAACTTTATCCGTTGATCTCATGACTTCTTGTTGTATCGTAAAGAAGGCCTATAGGCTATGTATATAGTGTGTATCTAGGCCAGAGGTTCTCAACCGGTGTGTCGCGACACACCGGTGTGTCGCGAAACGACCGGCGGTGTGTCGCGTAAAATGGTGTGTCGCTGGTGTGTCGCGATGAAGTGGTGTGTCGCGAATTTTCACAGCATACACCCTTCGTTCTTGCATTAGGCCTACACTGACTTGCTAATTACTTTACCGCCTTTTACAGGACATATTTTTGCGGACGGCGCGGAAATGTAATCCTACCGATATTGCACTCACAAAACCTGTTGATCGTTGGGCGTCTTACTATCCAAAGAAACTTCAGTAGCAAAAAACCCGTTAACCATTAGGCCAAAGAATTAACGTTGAGTCAGCGGCGCCCGCAGGATTTTTTTCTTGTACGCACAGAAATTTTCGATGGAGGGGCGAACAGGAAAAAATTTCCGTTAGGGCGCCGAAAATTTCACAAAAACATACCTTTTCTATCCGCCGAAAAAACGGATGACTTTTTTTTCTTTTTTTTTAGTCGTCAACCTAGAATTTCACGAAAACATACCTTTTCTATCCGCCGAAAAAACTGATGACTTTTTTTGGGGTCGTCGCGCTGTACGCACTTACCTATGTGCGTACGTCTGCGGGCGCCGCTGCTGTACGCACTTGCGTAAGTGCGTACGCCTGCGGGCGCCGCTGCGTTGAGTCATAAAACGACGCACAATCGTAGATTTAGGTCGTTGAAACTTAAAATTTTAGAATCAATAGAAACGAAAGACATTAGGCCTAAGTGCAAAAATCTTTCATTGGTCAGAAATTTCGACAATTTAAACTGATATGCTCTTTCGCCTATTTTAATTTTAAAGATATTGACGTAATGACGATTGCATGGTGTGTCGCCAAATTTGGCTACAAATGTAGGCCTAGGTGTGTCGCGCGCGGAAAAAGGTTGAGAACCTCTGATCTAGGCATTTGCAATGCGCCGCTGACTAGGCCTAAAGGGTCAACCATTCAGAAATGTTCTCAGTGCGCAAAGCCTCGTATAAGAAGAAACAGACTTTAGGATAAACGAAAGAGGAAGAAAGACTGCAGCCATGCAGTTGGAATTGTAGAGCGAGCGGATGGAGAAATCGCATTCCAAAGAGATCGAGGCTAATTGAAGTAAAAGGTCGGGACCGAACCATGTACTGATAAACCAAAACAAGAATGAAAATATTCGATACTAGCTGTACCCGGCCACGCGTTGCTGTGGCTGAAAAGACCATCCAACCCTCCCTTCGGAGGAGGGAGTGAGATATTATTTCAACCATTCGAATCTCTGGTCGCATATTGGTCTGCACCAAAATGTACGCAGGGCAGCCCCCATGTACGTGTGTTAATTGTACGTGTGTTGATTTCTACTGCGGGTCAAATACTCCTACGCATCCAGTGACCCATATGTGTAGAGAGTTCTAGACAGACACCACACATACGTGCACGTTGATGGTCAGATGCGAGGGGCACAAAAGACAATGCCTTGAGTAAGCAGCGTAAAAGCGAATATCAAGAACCCGTCATCTTCTGATTGGCTTTCGATATGTATTAGGCTAATAGACATGCAGGACCTAACAACAAAATGATGTGGGTTTATGCTGCCTTTACGCGACAGCAGAGACATATATACACTGTGTCCGGTTAAAAAGTATCCCTCACAAAAAAGTCTCATAACTCGGACAAACCTTTTAGGATTTGTCTGAAATTTTAAACACAGCAACAGTGGCCATATATACACGATATCCTAAAGCCGATTAGAAATATTCGTGAGTTTGTCTAATTTATGAGCGTTTAAAATGCATCAAAAAAATTGAACCTTCCAACATGGAAAACCTGAAAGGAAGTGAAATTTAGCTATACATGTATATAGTGCTCAAAATGTCCCCCTTGTTCACGGACACACGACCGTAGACGTAGTAGATTAGTAGCTACTATAGCTGTCCCGGGAGACACTCGGCTTCATAACCCGCAGCTGTGGCCGTCCAGCAGGGCCGCATTAAGGCTAGTGCGGGCCCGGGTGCTGTGGTAACCTTGCGGGCCCTCCACTCAGTCTTCTGTCAGCCACTGGTCTACCATGGAGGCACATATACATGTAATTATACCGTGTTTCCTTATGAGTATACACTATAGCCTACAGCCAAGGGATACTTTCCTTTGGTATAATATTATGTGCGCACGTGTAGGCCTAATTGTTTCTAAGGAAAGTTTCCTACACTAGTGGATGTAGGTCTACAATAATGTAACGCCCGCCCCCACCGTCATCCCCGGAGTCGCCAATTCCGGATCATCGTATACGGCAAGGAGGCCGCGTGCTGTTGTGGGTCATGGTCATGGTCCTGAGAAATGGATCGAGGATAAGAGGAGGGGACTCTCGGGTTCAAATCCAACCGATGGAATGATTGCCAACCATCTCGGCTGCCAAGCTCTCTATATGAGATTGGATCCTTGTGGGCCAGACGCTCACTTCTGCGCAGCGTGCCCAGGTGGGTGAAATCTTTAGGCCTAGCGCCTGAAGACTCTGCCAGTCTGATGGTCGACTGGTGAGGCACGTCCGCCATGATGGAAGCGGGGGACCTCAGTCCCGGGTTCAAACCCACAACAGATCTTGGGACCGGCGATTCCTCGAGCCGCTCTAAGCGTGTCACAACCTCCGTTAGCACTTCTCTAACATTAGAGTACACGGCCGAAATTTCCTCCCTTACATCTGACCTTACGGTAGAGATTTCTTCTGTGATATTTGATTGTATGGCGGAGATTTCTTCTGTGACATTTGATTGCACTACAGAGATCGCTTCTTGTGTTTCCCTAGCGTGTGACTGCATCGCTTCTTGTGCTTCTCGGGCATGTGACTGCATCGCTTCTTGTGTATCTCGGGCATGCGATTGTATCACTTCTTGTGTGTCTCTAGCATTAGTCTGCATTGATGAGTGCATAGATGTTATAGCCTCCATCACTACCTCCAATGATGAGGGAGGCCTAGACGGCTGTGAAGGTGTTACAGGTCTACTTTCTTCCATGGCGCAATATGAATTAGGTCTACAGGTAATTCTATCACTATCAGTGAACAAAGTCAGTAATTTCAGTAATGTTTCTTATTATAGTCCATCAATTGGATCCTCAATCAACAACAACCACATTCAAAGTAATCAATCAATTACGTAACCAACTTCGATTACACTCAATGCAAACAATAAACAAAGTCAGATATTTTAACTAATAGCTTCTTGTTATGTTCAAAGACATTCAATGCAAACACACTTGGACCGGAGTAAAGCTAAGTTAGTCCCCGATTTACTTTCAAGTCCCTCGGCCAATTTAAAAGTAGCCCAAAGTTAAAGAACCGATCACCCTAAAACCCATCCACTCGTACCTCATGTCCAGATAAAGAGAGTCCATCGTGACATGGCGCGAAGAACGGCGTTGACATGTTCTTCTCCAGGATCTGGCCCGATGATGAAGCCCGAGTGCGAATCTTGCCGACGAGAATCAGCCGCAATGATCCATCACTTCAGTCTTGTTCGTTCAAAGTTCTGACCGTTTTCGTCTTATATACCTATACTTTATATTAACTATAAAACATCTTGTTCTTTCTTGAGTTCCGACCGCGTCCACTTTAAACAAGAGACATCTTCTTCCTTCAACGTTCTGGCTGCATCTGACTTAAACACGAATACGTCTTCTCTCCTCAAAGTTCCGATCGAGTCTGACTTAACACGAAAACGTCTCTTCTCCGTCGAAAACGTCTTCTGCCTTCAACACGACTTCTACCTGCAAAGTTCTGACCGCACCTCTACGTCTCACCTCTTCCACGTCTCTGCGTGTTCTGCCCTCAGTGTTCCACGGAGGTGATTCACGCCAACACACAAGCCCCGGATGAAACTAAACTGCGTAGTTTCCCCAGCTAGCCTTCAGCGCATAGACTCAGCTTCAATTTCCGCACACGTGACCCTCCCTCTCTCTTCGAGGCGTCAATCTAACGTCGCAATTTCGACACGTGCGAGTGTCGTGTGACAGAGTCTTTGTATCCTTCTCTTTACCTCTCTCCTATCTCATGTCCGTCTGGCCGAATTGCACTCACTCTCCATCAGGCATCGGTACGTGGGCGGATTGTCCTTTTCCGTCCGTCTATCTTACCCCTCTCTTATCTGCCTGAATGTATCGCTTTGACACTTTGCATCATGCCGCTTGGTCGTCCGAAAATATCGCTGATGGCAGTCATTCAACTTCACCTCCTCCTTTCGGCTACAGCTCCCAGCTGCAGGGCGAGACGGGGAAATTGATTCAACGGACGCTTGCCAAAAACATCGACTGCGATTGTCGGTCGTTGAGATTCGTGTCAGACACGATATCAGAAATAAAATAATATTACCCGAGAACAGGCGCTCTATAAATGAAAAGATGGCGGATCCAAAATGGCGACCAGAAATTATAACCCAAATTATATGCCGCGTTACAATAATACGTGACAAAAAGAATGAACGACTAGATTCTTCAATTGTTATTTATATAAAAAATTATAATAAGACCTATGCTTATGTTCCATTCAGTTGATTTTCTTCATTGTTCCCCATTTCGATGACCTCCAGTCTTCTTATGATTATATAGTTTGCTCTCATGCATGGTTCATGCCTCACATCCAAACAATATCACGTGCACTCCATGTAAATGTTTTATCATCCGTTTCTCTGGATTCCTGTTTTCTCTTTTCTTTTCAGTTTACCGGTATCGTAATTCTTAAATTTAAATTTATAGGTTCATTCTTCATATTTTCAGGTCTAATAAAATATAGCATCATATTTCTTTCGCAGACTTCAATAATATCTTGGCAAACCGCTCTTTAGAGCGTTATGATCTTCTTGCACCAATTATAAGGTCTAGGAATTATCCGAGAAGAGTAGGCCTACTCAGTTAAAGAGATCGAGACTAAGGAAAGGGTAGGAAACAGGCTGAGGGCAGACTCACTGCGAAGAACGGTCATGAAGAGAAAATGAAGGGAAGCGAACAAGAGGAGGTCCACGACAGGTTATGGATGATAGCAAATGGATAGGCCTATGGAAAGTTTGAGGAAGAGGCATATCGGACATTTCAGCCAGCCTCGGAGGCAGAAAACTAGAGAAGATGATAAGCTATAAAAGGCCTAGGTTTAAGAAATTAAGAGTTACCGGTATCCTATAACATATCTTCTAACGTTATTTCTCTGATTATTTTAAAGAAGCCAGTCAAAAATGATTGACCCGCATGTCCTATAATTTAAGATCACTGTTGATACTTCTCAAACAGGGCCGGATTAAGGCATGTTCAACATGTACAACCGAACAGGGCTCCCACACTTTAGGGGCCCCCCAAATGCGGGGAAAAATATTTCCGATTATTTTTAGATTTTTAGCAAATTTCAACCAAACGAATTAAAAAATGGCATCAAAATTTTTTTACGCAGATCCGCAAAAATGTATCGAACAGGGCCCCACATTTCTTATACCGGCCTTGTTCCCAAAGATAAATTTACAATAGCAATAAGTTCCTGCGATTTCAACCAATTCATAAGCTGGACATAATAAATCGGATGTGTGGGAGAACTTTGCCAAAATTTAGTCAACGATAACTTCGTATTTATTATTGTTGCAGTATTCTTGCTAAGAAATTTCATCATTTCCGAAAATGCGGGCCCCTAAACCTGCGGGCCCGGGTGCTGCAGCACCCTTAGCACCTACCTTAATGCGGGCCTGCCGTCCAGCAGTCCAGACCCTTGATCCGGAGTACACGGACTGGAGGAGCGCGTTTTTCGTTCACGCGTTTTCATGACATCGATAACCGTAGGGCGTAGGGCGGGTCTGATTGAAGAGTGCCAGCTGCTTGACCGCGTGATCATCGACCGGGCCATCAAACAGTGGCGTCCACGTCTACGGTCGTGTGTCCGTGAACGAGGAGGACATTTTGAACGCCAGCTGTAGCTGAGCTTCACTTTCTTATGTAAGGGTCTATGTTGGAAACTTTAATTTTTGGGTGCTCCAACGCAAACGCTCATAAATTTGACAAACTCGCGAATATTTGCAAACGACTTTGGAATCTCGTGTAAATATGGTGACTGTTGCTGTGTTCAAAATTTCAGACAAATCCTAAAAGTTTTGACCGAGTTATGACTCTTTTTTATGAAGGCTACTTTTTAACCGGACACAGTTCATATATATATATATATATATATATATATATATATATATATATAGGCTTATAATTTAACCTTCATGTCGCAGAAATATCAATTGCAACAATTTTTTCAATCAATTTCGGCCTATTTTTTATCTTCGGAAACTGTATATGATAATTTACACTCTATAATTACGTTATATGTTTTCATGCAGTTTGTCCATATGGATTCGAATACCTGCCGGTGATAGATAGGCCTAGCTGCTACAAAGTCTTGTTTGAAGAAATGAGCTGGGACAATGCTACCCGCAGATGTCAAGAAATCACGCCAGGAGCGCACTTAGCTACAATAACAAGCCAAGAAGAAAACGAAGCAATTGCCACATACCTTCAAGTGAAATTCAATGGCAAGTAAAGAAACGCTCTAGGCTATGTGGCAATAGCTATAGGGCCTATATTGACACCTGCATGACATGATAATCACATTAAAGGTCGCGTTAGGCCTACTATAATTATAGATGGACAAATGTTTCGCTCAATTATATTGACCATGTGAGTACCTATAGTATGAAAGTATAATAGACCTAATCGTTAATCAGGGTGAAAATTACCAGGTGGGTGTGGCGGGAGTTCAACCCATATATAGTCTCTCTTACGACCACACTGTAACGGAAGTGCAACAGACACGTATGGCGTTACTACACTACGTTTATTACTACATAGGCCTAAATCAGTAGCGGCGCTAAGGGGAATAGGGGAGCTAAGCCCTCCCAAAAGGGCTGAAAAGGCCATCCTTTTTTCCCATGTAAAAATAAAATATTTGCATGATTAACCCCATTTAGCCACCCTCCAAAATAAACGTAAAGGGTAAAGGTACGCACGAGGTTTGTCAGACAGTCTGGGGGAATATGAAAAAGGACAATTTCCCCCCAAGATTTCTACGAAATGACAAAAAAAGTCGTCAAAAATTTTTGCGGCGGAAATGGAAAATTTCCTTGAGATTTTGGCTGATGACTAAAATAGGTCGTCAGAAATTTTTGCGACTCAAAACGGAAAATTTTCTCCCGCAAATTCAGCCCTCCAAAATTGAAACCCTGGCGCCGCCACTGCCTAAACTATATAAGCTAAGGAACAAGATATGCATACAATCGTAGGTTCATCATGGCTACACGTGACCTATAGGCCTACTCTCAGTGCCTATAGGTAGGCCTACCGAATGCCGCGTACCACATTAATTGTACATGTCCAGACTGGCATTCAGACGTACCGCGGTAGGCCGCAGGCGTGGCCTAATGTAACAATACAATACGCGTCCGTTACACTTTCGTTACATGGTGTCATGAAGAGACTGAATCTACGCTCTTGAGTATGCAGATAAGCTAAGGAAAGATAGCGCGATAAGCGAAGTTTTAAAATTCTGTTTCGGTCGGAGTAATAGCCTCTCTGGTATCCTGCTTTTTCTGGCTTTATGGCTGGTTGAAACCAAATGCGGGGGGCACGCCCCATGCACTTTTTAAATGGGGAGGGGGCCATGGCCGGATTGGCCTCCCTGGATCCGCCTCTGACACTGTGACACATGACATTGTTGTGACGATAAGCAGAGATCTATAGGCCTAGACTCTAGGCCTATAGATCTCTGCTTATCGTCAAGGCCCTAGACGAACAGTTGAAAAGTGAAAGTATTGAAATAAAGGAAAAACTTGTATAAATGACGGTTTATGAACTTTTATTGACTTGATTGCGATTTGAATTATGTGTAGGTGTATAGGCCTACCTCCCGTTGCGACCTTGATCGTTAATTATACATCGGCGTCTTTGAAGTGAGTTCAAGTGACTAATAATATTGTCGTTGCAATTATTTAGGTCACTGTGGACTTTGGATATTATAATTATAGGGACTAATAAAAAGTCATCCGATATCGGTATAATGAATTGGTGTACGGAGGCATATGGAGTGTGGATCGGTGCACAGAAGAGCAACGAACGTCAATGTGAAGACCCATTCGTCTGGAAAACACTGAATGGAATCGAAGTACCAAATTTCAACTACACCAACTGGGCATCTACTCAGCCGAACTGCTTCGGAGGAGAGGCTTGTGTTCATATTGTGTCTTGTTGGAACTACACCTGGAATGACTTCGGATGCAACAGGGCATCATATGCTCTGTGCCAAATAGGCCTATAGGCTGGCATATATAGACGGCAAAACGACATTAGAATCTTCTTGATGCTTGCCGAAAGCATCATACACACGTGTTTTCGAACGCTTTATGGTCCAATATATATACATGATTATATATATATATACATTATATATAATTAGTTTATAGAGTTTTTCTGACGGAATGCTCTGGAACGGCGTTTCTGGACATTTTCAACTATTAAAGTATAATTTAGTTCATTCAAATGTGTAATATAGGCCTATAGTTGATTTTGAGTGTTTATATGTATATATATATATATATATATCGACTTCTTGGGGAGCCCATATAGGCCTATATCCGACATCATGACATGTCTAGTATACAGTTACGTAAGAGGGTAATGCATTTGCCGCCTCGGGTAAAACCGGGTATGCCCATACCCGTGATGACCCTACCCGTAACCGACCCATACCCAACCACGGGTACGGGTAATTGGTAAACCCGCGGGTACGGGTATACTCGAAGACCATAGTCCATACGAGTAAGTTTAAAATTATTAATAATTATTACGATTATTCTTGGGCTCTAGGCCACCATATATGCAGTCCTAAGTGTATCCAAGGACTGCATATATGGTGGCCTAGAGTCTTCTAGGAACCAAGGACTCTATATCTACTTTGTTTTGTAATATATATGAGGTCGTTGGTACTTGGTTTTAACGGTCTCTTATGATTATCTCCATAGGCGGAGACCTGGTCCGAACTTTGGGGGGGACGGACGAGCGGCCGAAAAACGATCGCCGAGGCGCGAAGAGGGGTTTGTGCCACCCTCCTAAATGTCGAATGTTTTTATTTTCCATGCTGCAATTGTAGCATTTTAGTCTGCCATTTTAACAAACAAATTTGCTCATTATCTCAGTGCTAATAGTCCCAATTTAAGACTTCAAAGTTTCCCATTCAATGTTTTATTTTCTTAAATTTCGGCACTGTAGCCTAATGGAAACATTTTAGGATGCGATAGCAACAAAATTTCTCATAATTTTATTGCTGAATGACATGGCTTAAGACTGTAATGAATGTCACCTCAACATTGTTTGGATTTTTTTAATTTCCATATTATTGTAGTAGTTTAAGCTGTCATCTTAATAAAATTAATCAGTTTCCAATGCTGATAGTCATAGCTTAATTCTTAAGGTTGTCGCATTCCAATTGTATGAATGTCCACACTGTTATCGTAGCATTTCTAACTGTCATCCTTACAAAATCATTCATGATTTCAGTGCTCAGTGACATGGCTTAAGACTTCAATTTATGTCCCCTCCCATTATTTAAAATATTTTCAGTTTGTAAACTGTAATGATAGCATTTTAGACTGTCATCCTAACAAAATTGATCATCACGTATAAAAACTGTAGAAATTTATAATGATATTTCTGAAATATTGGGGGGGATATAAGCACCTCCGTCCCCCCCACCACAAACTTTGGAGGGGACCGTCCCCCGCTGTCCCCCCCTAGGTCTCCGCCACTGATTATCTCCTTGCTACGAACCACATATAGCCATCTTGCATTCACTCAGGGACGTCATTTCAGCTTTTTTCAGGGGGGCAAAATATTTTTCGCGGGTCAAAACTCCACAAGCCTCGTAAGTTCTGTATTTAGCCAACATGTGCAAAACTGTGCTTAAATGAGATGTTTTATTCATGCTCATATTTATTAAATATATACTTGCTTACTTTGTATACCATGTTTAACCATTTCTACTAATTGTGTTGTTTTGAACAACAAGGGTAAGCTTATTCCAGTACAACAAAGTAAGCTTACATGTACATAATAATTATTATACTCCAGTCTGCTGCTGTTACTCATTGTAATAGTCCATTAGCAACAGAACAGAATTGCCTAACTTGATACACAAAGAAATTATTATTGCAATTATAATTACATTTTGATATTGATATATTAAACCGTTCTTTTTATCAGCACTGAAATAATAGAGTGATTTTGTCAGGATAACATCCTATATATATATACATGCTACGATTACAATGTGGAAGCTCAACAAGAATTTGCTATTATTTTAAGTGGACCTATATTTTTGAAGTCTTAGACCACTCTTAGCAGCACTCAAATAGAGCAATTTTGTTCAGACCACAGCCTAAAATGGTGCCATTGCACTGTGGAAATTCAAACAAATTTCTTGCAGGCAGAACCTCCCCACTTCTGAACCTCCCCACTGCTTTAATTTGTTATTAATAACAATTCACATAGCAATTGGTCCTGGGCACGACGTTAAACTGCATCCATCCTCCGCCACAGGGAACCAACAACGTCCCTGTGCCGGTCCTAAGCCCGGACAAAGTGAGGAAGGTTTGCCAGATGGGTGGCGATACGCTGGCAGTAAAAGACCAAGACGATTGGAATCCGCAAAAACCACGGCACAAGTGACAGAGCGACCCAGATGCTTCAAGGTGTCATGATGTGGAGCAGACATGCACAGGCCGGTCAGGACAGACCGGTGGAGAGAGTCGGGGGAGAGCGTGGGACACATACGGGCATTGACCCAAGTTGTCCTTCATGCCTCTCTCCCAATATTCTCTTCATTTAGACAAGGCGGTCTAACTGCTCCAAGATGTTAATGGTATGGAGCAGACCTGCTGACTGGACCTGTTGAAGCTGGGCAGCATGACGCGAGACAGACTCAGACAGAGAGTGGCGTCGGACTCTTACGGGCATTGAGCCCAATGATGTTGATGATGATGATGACATAGCAATATTGCATGGTGCATGCACCAAGACTGCAATAATTATTTTTGCCTTTGGGTTAATGACTGTTATTATCTATGCCTATGGGATCATTCAAGTGGTTGTAAATGGCCTGTGATTATATCAACCTGGAAAAGATATGACAGAAAGAAAATTTTAATATCCCGGATTTCATGTATAAGAAGTAACCTGCTTATAACCATTGCACTAAAAACAGTCAGTTTGTGTAAATTTCCAGTTCAATTGGATGTCACATAATAGGCCTACCGTGTGGAATGTGGATGGTTGTGAGTGTTTACAGGATGAACTCTCATGTCCTTTGGTCCGCTTTTATCCTCACTTCAGTTCTCAAGAAAGCCCAATCATCAGCTCTACTGACCGTCATTGGAAACCCTCACTCATACCTCTCCTCTGAAGGCTTTTGAAGTTTTTCAAAGTTTTTCAAAGTTTTGATCTTGGTCTTGAGTTTCAAAGTTTTGATCTTGGTCTAGCAAGATGAGACACAATTTTCTATATGAACAGTAGGGCCTACCGTAATTAATCAGACACCAACTGGCAACTGACAACCGGGTTTGATTCTACTAAATCATAATTCTACCAAATCATGATTCTACTAAATCATGATTCTAACAAATCATGATTCTACTAAATCATGATTCTACTAAATCACGATTCTCACCACCATGAAAACGGCCCAGTCTGTTTGCATCACACTACAAATATCTACAGACGGATGCAATTGTTGTTGATAAAAAACCCACCTCGACAGCAGCAACAGTTATGCTATAATTGAAAGCCCTGTCAAAAATTGTTTCAGAAGTCAAGACAGTCAGATAGTGCACTGGAAGACTCACAATATATACAGGGTGCGCCAAAAAAAGACCCCCCTAGGTTTTTTGCCAATATTTTTACCAAAAGTAAAAATTTTCAAATGAAATTTTACAGGCTTGTAGACAATTCATATTTACACATTATGACCAGATTTCATCAAAATATTTCAAACGGAACAAAAGTTACGTCACTTTTAGGGAGGCCACCCACCGTTTTTTGACGATTCAAAAACGTAACGCAACAAAAAGTAGGTTTTTGCCAATATTTTGGCCAAAAGTAAGAATTTCAAAATGAAATTTTTATAACTGCTGCATGCAGTCAGCCCCTTGTAATACATCTTTCTGCTGTGTTCTTTCAGAACTTCCCGCTCATTGTCCTTTGCCGGCTACTTGCCCTAGAGGTCGCCGGTGTTGGAGGCTGACGAGAGGCGAATCCACTCCAGGTCCCGGTCAGACGGGGTGGGGTGCTTGTAGGCCTAGTGCTTATAAGGCTCAGAGGGAGAATCATGCCTCAGATGCCTGGCTGCTTCATGTTATAACTGGGTATTGCCATATTGGTCGGCTTGCACTACATGTGTGGCTGTCAGGACCACACATCTGGTGACCTAGCTTATACTGACCTGGGACTTTATCTAAGGGGAACAAGCTGTACGTCTTTCCAGTATCAGCCTGAGCTCATTCCCTGTGCAGACAATATCACAATATACACATAAGTTGATACATGTATCTTTGGCTATGAACTGTGCACTGTGTGCAGCTCGAATCTGCCCACACATACGAAACCACAGATGTCGTCGTGAAGACACAGGCCTTTTGGTATTTTGAACAACGTGTGGCGTTGCAAAGCAATGCAAAATATGTCATGTGTAAGAACAATCGGTCAAATTCAGGGAGGGGCAAATGACGTCCCTGCATGATTCACTACGAACGCTAATATAAACGCGCGCACCAGTTACTGTAAACGCGCGCACTTGACGCTAGCTCGAGATCTGGAACGATCTCGCGAGAGTTGTGCAGGGTGTTCACTGTTCACGGAATCACGGTATTAAAGGTATGATCAGTGATGCCACAGCTGGGTTTTTTCCACTAGATCTGGGTTTTTTGGCCTTTGTCTGGGTTTCTGGGGTTTTTTGGGCAAGATCTGGGTTTATTTTGATGAGTTGACATTTTGTACTTACAACACATGATTATTCTGTGAAATTCAATGTAAAATGGTTGTGATACATAATTTTTTACACTAATTTTAATTTTAAACGCCACAATCAAGATCTCATGTTGTCAATTCACAAATAATTTATAACCTGAAGAATAGTTCTGCATAGAAATAAACCATTTTGACATTTAAAATATTTCAGGTCACTCGTCTCTTTCCTTGTAAAGCCGTATTACATCTATAGCATGCATATACGTGGACGTCCTCTCCGCTCTTTAGACCGTCATGATCTTCTTGTACCACGATCTCGGACTGCCACAACCCAACATCGCGCCTTTGCCTCTGTCTGCCCTTTACTGTGGAATGGCGTTCCTCCTGTTATTCGTTCCCAGATTTTATCTGGAGGCTTTACTTTTTCTGCCCGTTGTCTTAAGACTTTTCTTTTTTCAGGAGTTCTTCGCACTGGGAGCGCCTCTGATTAGGTTGTACTGTGAGAGGCGCTTTATAAATCCCAAAATAGAATAGAATAGAATAGAATATACAGTTATACCAAAGATATGAGAGTTTTAGTAAAATTCTAATATCTTTGGTTATACACTGTAGGTCAGGTCAATGCTCTAGTTGTATAATAGCCAAGTTGTTGCAGAGTAGCCTATTAATGTTCTAGGTGGTTATAAAACGTTGGATTGTTGGCGTATTAAGAAAATTTGGCTGGAAACCTCGGACAACTTTAAAACTTTGTAAACTTAAGCCACGTGTATTATGTGCTTACGATTCTGGTAGACTCGACCCGCTGCGCATGCGCACACGAATATATCGATTAAGCTTATTGTCAGTATGGATCCCGAGTCTCTGACAACTTGACAATTGATATTTCAAAGTTGTAATTGCATTTATTCGACTCTTTTGACGAACATTTAGTTAATCCTCATGCGAACAAGCGAAAAACCAACTTGATGCGGTTAAAGCTAATATGAAGCGGGCCGTATTTCGTATAACCTGTATCTGTAATCATTCTGCAGTTTGTCAGATTGAATTTTTATTAAACGAATATACTACTATTGATTTGAACAAAGGGGGTCTAAAATAGCCTATATGAATAGTCTGGGTTTTTCTGGGTTTTTTTCGGAAGGAAATCTGGGTTTATTTCGGAAACCTCAGTGGTAACACTGGGTATGATGCATGAGCGGTGATTATAGCAACGCTTTGTGTATTAGCAACGGTGTGTTTATACATTTTACCGTGGGAGAAAGATCGATTTCCGGATTGAGCAGGCACCTCTTCGAGTGGTATACTATCTGTTTCGCAGGATTATCATAGATAATTGTGCAACAATTCACTTATATTTGTTTTAACCTCGAAATGACAACGATTGAGTATGGCGGTGGTCCGAACTTGGACCAGCGGCGTTCGTTCGCTGGCCTGAAAGATGGAAGTATGGTGCCCGGGTTGGTAATTTCTAACTCTAACTGCATGTCATTAAAGCTAATTAGATTACTGCATTTGTTCTGAACCAATACTAACATTTTTTTTCTTAGTATTGGTTCAGAACAAATGTAGTAATCTAATTAGTTGTAGTAGTACTGTAGTAGATCGACGATCAATGTATCTGCATGCAATACCATGGCCATTTTCCGGTGAAAGTGTAGTGTGCGGTGATACAAAATATTTCATATGGTTAGCTTTAAATGGAAGCTAGATTGATGAAACTAATTGTTTTGCAGTATGCGATTTAAGGGAAGGTTGCGGGTGCTTCAATCCCCCAGTCTTTCTTAGTGTGTAAGCCCCATAGTTAAGTATTCTGTGCACACCCTAACTCCACGTGAATCATGTACATAGTCTGACCAGCTATTTTTCTAGAATTCTCATTCTGATTGTTGTTGTTAATGGATGATGAATTGATCAAACTAATTGTTTGCTTCATTGGAAACTGGAATGGCAAAAATAGCCGTTTCTGTGGATAGAAGTTGGATTTCGACGAAAAATTCTTTGCTCAAATAAAAGCTGGATTGATTAAAAAATGAAGATTAACTGATATGAAAGTTTAAAACTGTACGAATACCTTGATTTGATCCTCTATTACTAATAGTAAAATTATTGCATTTATGACAGATATGGTGGCTATTGCCCTCAATTGAAGTTTGACCATGGAAAAACATATGGTCAGAATACCTTTGACATTTCAGAGGTAAATTATTATGCTATCAGTATGGCTTAGTACAGTATAATGCTTCTGTGATGAATTATAAGCAATCTACATTAGAATTTTCGAAATAATTTTGCTACCTGTTAGCTAGAAATAGAAAAAGAGCTAGGGCATAATGAATATGCTTCAGCAATTAGTTACACATTAGAATGCAACAGTTGATGTGTATGCATCTGTAATCTGCAGTCCTGTCTTTTCTTGGTCTCGAGTGCACTTGAGTTTGATCTTTAAAAACTTGGTCTTGATCTTGAGAGTAAGGGTCTCGATCGGGATGTTAAGAGATTTGGTCTTGAGCCTAGTCTTGAATTTCAAAGTTTTTATCCTGCTCTTGAGGTTCAAAGTTTTGATCTTGGGCTTGAGATTCAAAGTTTTGATCTTGGTCTTGAGTTTCAAAGTTTTGATCTTGGTCTAGCAAGACAAGACACAATTTTCGATATGAACAGTAGGGCGTACCGTAATTAATCAGACACCAACTGGCAACTGACAACCGGGTTTGATTCTACTAAATCATAATTCTACCAAATCATGATTCTACTAAATCATGATTCTACCAAATCATGATTCTACTAAATCATGATTCTACTAAATCACGATTCTCACCACCATGAAAACGGCCCGGTCTGTTTGCATCACACTACAAATATCTACAGACGGATGCAATTCTTGTTGATAAAAAACCCACCTCGACAGCAGCAACAGTTATGCTATAATTGAAAGCCCTGTCAAAAATTGTTTCAGAAGTCAAGACAGTCGGATAGTGCACTGGAAGACTCACAATATATACAGTGTACATCCAGTGCTTAGAATGCTGCTGTTTGTGCCAGCGAATCCAACACCTGTAGAACACATTATTCACATGGTGTCATTTTAATGAGGCTTCAAAGGGCATCTCTTGGTCAGAGAATTTTGGGCGTCTTGGTTTTTATAAAATGTAGCAGGCATTAGAATAACATGAAAAATTCGTATGAAGGACTTTTGTAAGTGTGCATTCAGTGCTCTGTGCATTGTGTATTTAGAAAGGTGTCTATTGGATTAAAATATTTAAAGAATCTTCTTTTCTTTAGAACAGCGGGTTGTCTGACTTGATAATATTTTAGTGAGGAATAGAAGTCTTGGTATGATTGTGACTTCTCGAAGTCCCTGATCTTATTGGTTTCATATACATATGAATGATCATTCTTTTAGAGCTATAGCTAACTAAGGTAGTAAACTTTATATGTATCTGGCAAGGGCACATGCTTGAAGTTGAATAGAATGATTACATTCGTATTTAAAATAGACTATGACAAGATCTGATTTTGTATACATACATTGTGCAGTTAAATGTAAATAAAGAGACATCGGTTAAGAAATTGGCAAAAACTACTTTTAATTTCTAAACAGTTTGAACAATGGATGCATGAAAGGTATAACCTCTTTTGTGGAGTGATGCCTGTCCTTGCCAGTAGGTGGCAATAATTGAAGAAATCCGTGACTGAGGAACTGGAAGAGCTTATTGTCTTCAGTTAGGCTACAAGAGAACCTCTTTGTCAAGTTCTTTCAAGGTGCTATAGAAGTGCTCAGACCCATGCATGCATATTACGGTATCTGTCTTTGATTACTACTTTCATCAACCACATGTTTTAAAAAAGGATGGTTTTGCCTCATCAACTGATCTAGTGTTGTCTCTGTGTCTGTTTTAGCAACGAAGGTCAAAGCATCCAATCACAGCATCTATCTACGAACAGCCAATAATGACTAAAATCCATCCTGATGGCAATATTCCTGAAAGTACTGGGGATAACAAGTACACAAAAAACATGAAACCTGGATACACAGGTAGTGTACTTACCTGCTTATACCACGTACTGCTTCAAATGGACATGGCTAACTGAACAGTTGGAATTATCTGATAGATTAATAGGCATGCCAATGGTTGAACTGGTTGCATGCATTAAAAGTAGAAATCAGTTTTTTAACAGGTAATTAATATTGATTGTGGACTTGAGCATACAGCATTAAAACTCGGTTGTAAATCAAGTTGAAGATATATAATGGATAATTGTGGGAACTTGCAGGAATCAAATTGAAGAGGTCTTGCACAGAATGGCCAGAAGTGTTTTGCCAGTGAGAAAGGTTGACAGGCCACTGAAGATTTGTTGGCTGGTTACTTTTGTCCTGTGGGCTAGAGTTTGGAAACCACTGCTTTAAGGAATCAGGGGTTAAAGATTATGTTCACTCAATTTGTATCATCTTCATTTTAGGTTACATTCCGAGATGGCCGTTTAAGTTTGGAAGCACTTACAGGGAAGAATGTGACGTATGCCTGGATGAGCACTTTGGCAATGTCTACAGGCAGGCAGCCAAGGAAGAGGATATGAAGCGATCATTTGGATCTTTTCCACATCTTCAGCCAATCAATGGCGATCCAGAAGTGAAGAACCATCTGAACACATATTCCGATGGGCTGTTGAGAGCCAATCAGAAAGGTTCCTCTTGATATTAAAATAATAATACAAACATGCTGATATTCTTGAACATATAAGTTATCAATTATTTGCAAGGCACAGATCTACAGTATAATGACAATAAGTTAATTATTTATTGCAAGCCCGCTGTTTAAGTGCCACAGTTATCCATAATTCATTTTTTCCAAATTTTCATTATACCCTGATTTATATAGCAATTATCCACAGGTGGTATCTATTCACTATCATTAAAATAAAGTAGCAGATGAATGTAAAACAATGAATGTCAAGCACATAAGACATATTGTTTATAAAATTCGTATTAGAAGCAAGTTTGATTGATTTTCAGCTGACAAGAGAACGTCTGTTGAGCCTCCAATTCCTGGATACAAAGGCTTTGTCCCTCGCATCTATACAACTGAGCTTGGCCTTGGCTGTCGCTATCACGACATGACAAGGAATGGATTAGAATCATTCTACTCAAATCTGAATCGTCGTCGCTCAGGAGGAAAGACGGTCACTTTTGGAGAACATGCACAGTAAAGATAATAAATTTATTTAATTTTTCCTAATTTTTCCTTATTTCCTGTTTGCAGTCCAACTTAAGTTAACTGAACATTCTTCGATTATAATTACCAGAACATTTATAATCTCTTCTCTAACATAGCTGCTGTTCTATGCAACTGACAACTGATACAGTGTTTATGCTGCTTAAATGCCACTATGTAAATGCTTTATAATTACAGGTACCACATGCTCGAAATATTGCTTTCTTTTAAAATGATTTAAAATTGATTTCTATTATGGACTGAGAGTGGCTGATGAGATAGATGGCTGTAGTTGCATATGTTAATTATGTTATGTTGATACTAATACAGAGATTCTAACCGGATGCTGTCAAGAAGTACAACCAATTTGGACGATTCAACCAAAAGAGTGTACAAGCAAGATGGAATGATTCCGAAATACACTGGTTACCTGCCCCGTAAGTTGTGGATAGGAGTTTCTACAATTGTCTAAGCTCCATGCTATTGCATTCTGAGTTTGAATCGGCTTGAATTAATTATTACCCCATAGTTTTATTTCAAGTGACATGCATCAATTGATATCGTTACCCTGCAGTTCTTTTATGTCTCAGATGATAAAAATTATATAGCCAGTGATCTATCTAGATGTCTCTGGAAAGTCCCTCTCCAGGAATGAAATTTCCTGTCCTCAGAAAAATTTGACAGCTCCTGCTAACTGCTTACATGTATAAAACCAAAGGGTGTGCTCAGTGTATGGCTCAGCTGTTCCGTGCCGTCCGCCCAAAACGGACGTTTTTCCACCTCCAACAAATCTGAATTTCAGCCCCCCCCAATGCAAAGGAACTAGATTAAATACTGGCCTAGACAAGAGCACATTAAAGAAACTAAGCCTCTAAACTTCCACTAGCCATATACCAGGTAGCTAATTTGTATGCATATTAGTTCATATTTTTGCTATAATACTCGGTGCTTTTACTAGTCATAATTTCAGTTTCATAAATACGCTTGGGGAAATGGTGAACATTCCTGTGGGGTAGTAGTCCAAGGTTCTGCTGCTACTCATGAGTTGCATTGGTCATCCAATCACTTGTAGTCACTTGTGTCATTAGACTGTTAAGGGTTATTGAGTGACCTAATTAGTACCCTAGGCAGCTGAGTTAGTAGCATATGGGACTAAGTTGGTAGACTGCATTGGATTGATAACCCTATTGAGGTTGGCACATTTTGTTTATTTTTTTATATTGTTTTGATACTATGAATTGTACTGTATTGTTACAGGAAAATTGCTCATTTTTCTTATGTATTTGTACTATCATATCTTGATATTAGGCCTATCTGTTTCTCCAGAAAAACACTACAATTTTGGATACACATTTGGAGATATGTCTCTATGGAGATACTATGAATTATACTGTAATGTTAGAGGAAAATTGCTCATTATTCTGATGTATTTGTACCATATCTTGATATTATCTGTTTCTCCAGAAAAACGCTACAATTTTGGCTACACATACGGAGATACGTCTCGTTCTTTGGATGTGTGCGCTCACAGCCAGGAATGCTACGGAGAGTACTTGAAAACCATTCGCCAATCGCCCTATGTAGCATAAGGCACCATTGTGATAAATACTTGGTACAGGACCCACGTTTGTGGGTTTAATTTAAGTCCTATGCATCTTTGTCTAGTATTGTAGAGGACTTTTTAATACATGTAGGCAGTTCTTTAACTGTATAGGTTAAAGTTAAATGCACAAAGAACTACAGTTTGCATGATAACATTTAGAGTATATAGAACTGTGTTGGAGTTTCCAATTGACTTAAAGTTACAATGGTGAAAGTCTTAATCTTGCTCATTTTACCCAGAAGTCTAACCCTTTAGTGAACAATCAAGCTGCATTAAAAGTTTTATATTAGGCCTACACAATTAGAAATATGCCCGGCTGAATCTCGTAATAAGATTTGCAGCCAAATTATAGCAGTGTTACTCTCAAATTTGCATACTGTAAATTTGTTAAATTTTAACGTCTTCATAAATAAAAATCTGAAACATATGCATTGTACAGTGTATATGGAATTCTTAAGTTAACCGTTTTGTGAAAGTATTTATTTTTTGGATCTGTTATGCTGTAAAAAAAGAAAAAAGTTAAAATGGATACTTGTTTATTTTTCAATGCATTAGAAGGAGGGATGGCCGTGAGTCAATGGGAAGTTAAGAGATATATAATTATATATTATAATGTATGTATGTGTGCATATCCATAGTTCTTGCGGCATTCCTACACAGAGTCAGTATAGCTAGTACCCATACTCGTATACTATATATATTATATATAATTATTAATTATATATATATGTGTGTATATGGGACCAATTTACAGCCTATAATATGTGTCTCATCAAATGCCATGGGCGTGTTGGAAGACATAGGGCACTCGGGGAATGTAAGAGGGTGAAATAGAAGAGCAGGATGGAGTATCTTTTATAAAATTAGCTGAGGGGCTAGAGACTGGAGAAGGTGGTGAACGAAAGCGAAATAGGAAGGGTAGGGGCTTGTCGACTTGAGGAGAAGAGCTGTGAAGAAAGCAATCAGAGGAAGCAGGATTTTGTTGAGAAGGCGATATTTGTTGAACAGGACACGAAGCAATTATAGATATGCACCAGCAGAGTGAAACTAGTCGATGTGGTCAAACCAATCTGTAAATGCTTCAATTAAACCTGCCAAGACAGAACTTATTATCCTTGATCGCAGATTAGATCAAGACCAATACCCCTCGCACTTCATACTTCTACTCAAACAAATCTCTAGCTCTTATCACCTCTGACTCTCAGTGTTGCCAGTGTGTATTGTTAGTTAGTTATTTCTCTCATTTGTTATAGCACCCCTTCAAGCCTCTTCTCAGAGGTGTTCGCGACTACAGCGCCGATACTGCCATTGAGTTTCACACCGAAGCGCACAAGCAATTTGAAGTGAAGGGCTTGCTCAAGGTAGCCTATGCATGGCGGCTTGAGGTAGATTTGAAATTTGAACCTCCCGGCTCAAAGGCACTGAACCCACTACTACACCACCGCGCCCCACAAACGGAAGAGCAGGATGGAGTTCTTGCTATAAATGTAACATGAGGGAGTAGAAGCTTATAGAGACTAGAAGTCTCTATAGAGAGCTCTTGATAGGGTGAATAAAAGTTTTAAAATACAATAAAAAATAAACTTAAAATCAAACAGAACTGACGTGTTTCGCTACGATACTTTAAATCTCCACAGGCAGTTTTTTCACTTCACAGGCATAATTATTGGTAAACAGAATTGACTGAATACAGATGACTATAATAGGCCTAATGTAAGAGGGGAATGTAAGAGGGTGACTATAATAATACTTTCTCTGAGTTTTTCATGTAATGTTAACTACATTAGTTTTTTTATAATATAATTTTTTCTTTCCCTACTTAAGTAATATCTCTGCATTCCAATACTCCCTTCAGCTTTCACTTTCTCACTTCACTTTGTTAATTAGGCCCCTGCTTAGCGGGACTTGTCCCTTTTGGTGTGCCTATTTGCTCCCTCACTCTTATAATACCTATTCACTTTGAGTATTTTTTTATTGCGAATTATGTCTATACTTTGTTAAGCATACATGTACAATTGTTGGGATCAATAAAAATATGTCTATGTCTATGTCTATAAAATTATGATCCCTCTTATCGCTCAAAGACTAAAAAGGAACGAAAATGAAGTAGTTTCCAGTCCTGCGCATCGAGGTCTGTGTCTAAATATAGAAACAGTCTTGGACAAAAAATCATCGATATTAAATACATCGAACTGGAACTTCGGCACCTATACTACTGTGGCTACTTTGGCAAGTGTAATAAAGTGAGCGAGTGCAATACAAATATGAAATTATTATAAATGTTACTAGAAGGTTTCGGAACTAATTAGCGTGTTTTATGTTTGCTCCAAATATCAATGTGGTGAAGCTGCGTGCTCGATGCGAGTATGTCAGGTCATTTGTGTGATGTTTTGAACCTTGATCCAAAGGAAGCGATGTTGCGATAGAGATTCCAAAGCCAGTGTCGTTGTTATTGTAATATTATTAACGCTGTTTTTAAGAGGTATAAACTAGAGAAGCAATTTTGTTTTTGACCGGTTTCGAACACAGTTTTGTGTACTTTTATAGCGCCGTTATAATGATGTCCGCGGCATGAGTTTATCGCAGCCTTAAAACCGTCCTTTTCAGCCGGGATTGAGTCGGTAGCGTTCTGAAGCAGGGACGTTATATACATCTCCATATTGAAGGAACGAGTTGAATGTCCTTTAGAATGATAATTTTCACAATCAACAATCATGATCTTTAGTGGGTATGCAAGTTTTGAAATAGATTAGTCTTCTCTTCTTAGACAAGAACGACAACAGCATTAAGAGAATGCACTGAATTGTGCAGTGAATGACAAAGCTTCAAACAAGCCACTAGGAAACTAAACTAAGAACCGAGCACTGTGAGACATGTTGATGTTCTTCCTACAAGACTTGCCTAGAGATGTCTTTGGGTGATAAAGTACTGTCAGAGCTATTCAGAGGATTGTAGGAAGGAATTTTGGTATTGAGCATTCTTGGTGTTTTGCAGTGTTACAGACATGGATGAAATGCCAGATTCTAAACTTCTAAAGCTGCATATGCAAATTGGAAGTTACCAAGACATTTTTGTGATGTTACGCATATATTGTCTTTGTGCATGGTTTATATTTGTGCAGGTTTGTGTATACCTAAACGAACATTTCAATGCTGTCCGAATTTCCCACGGAAATACTTTCGAAGATCCTTTCATTTCTGCCTTTGAAGGATGTCTTGCAGTTGTCGTGCATATCCTCAAAATTTTGTGATGCATGTGCATTGGTTTACACAAGGCGAAGAAATCAAATACGCGGTATGATTTTGGCAACTTTGATGACTTAATTTGATTTATAATATGCATGTATATTGGATATGTCAGATTTCCTGTTGGCTATGCTGTCGTCAGTTGCATGAAGACAATTTGGTGGATATAGTCAGGAAACCCTTTCTTTGTAGCTCACCAATGATGTCTCTCTTTTTAAAGTTTTCCAACAGAAATCTGTGTACTGAGATATATATGTAGCTAACTTTACTCTTATACTTTAATTCTTTTCTCTCTTGTTTTGTTTGTCACAATGTCTTTGAAAATGATTTCTTCTGTTGTCAGACTTGTATGATATCCAGTATAAGTGAATTTTGACTTTTCTCTCCTTAATATACATCTATGATTCCTTCAGTGGGATATAGTGACTTTTGTTTACATTCCTAATGGTATATTCCAAGAACAGTGCAATCATCCTATCTTTGATCATCAATGAGTGCTTTTATGACATGGCCAACTTTCATATTTGCCTTACTACATGCTCGTAAGCAATCCACCCATCTCCTCCATACCACTGCATTCAGCTTTCTCTCATTTGTAGAGCCTATATCAGTTGGGTTAATGTGTAATAGCTACAGAATTCCACTCTTGGTTCTGTTCTAATCAACTATAAGATTAATTAGCAATATTCTTAAATGTATTTTTATATTTAATTTTATCATTCCTGCAGTGCCCCATTATCTTTTTAAAAGCTACTTGAATTTTAATTCTGGAGTATTTTAGTTGAAATATGTTTAAACTACGATTTGTTGCTGCAGTTTGACACATGTTCCATTATGTCTTTTTTATATTAGGGCAATACAGTTCAAGTCAAAGTGGGAGTTCCTTGAGCTTCTGCGAAGTGCGACGTTTGTGTGAGTTTTGTCATATATTGTAGTTACACTAAATGGGAAGCACAAAATAAGCGCAGGTCCGCATGCACATGCACAAATGCACACACACACACGCGCGCGCGCGCACACACGCACACTGAGACACAGAAAAATATATCTTGACAAAAATAGACAAATTCAACCACAAAGACATGGACAAAAACAAGCAGCTCCATGTTGAAGCAATCAACACAACATTTGCCTATTGCTGCACTATTAGGCACAAAGTATCTAGTGACTCTTGCTGTGCTGAATTGTAGAATGATGGCAATTTTTATGTTTTGTAACAGCAAGTGAGACCCTTTACTTCATGAGTGTCTTGAATTTTATTTGTTCTGCAACAGGAAAACAGTACAGTTTTTCTTGCATATTCTGATATTCATATTCTGATATCTGCAAGGACCTTTGCTTACAATAATAAAAAATGTTCCGGCAATCTAGTGGTTGATATCCTCACTAGGATGGAAAGAAAATGTCTAGATTTCTTTTCCAATCCACGTTAAACTTGGCTATTGACTGTAACCGTAAGCTGTCAAGGGTAAGGTTAGATGGTGAAGGAGAGGGCTTTTGCTCTTTGATGTTCCAGACCCTGGAACTATCTTCTGGTATAGTTTCTGTACATGGTGCTTATTAGACATGTCTATCATGACTGGATATATCTTTTGTCTGAATGCATTTTCCTTTTAAGCTGTTTTTTTAGCTTCCTGGACTTTTTGGGTTTCAGACACTAGACTCCGGAAAACTTTCACATAGCAACAACTACCGTATAGTTGGTCTGACATTAAATGACTGACCCAGGGTTAGTTAAAGGGAATGCATGTACTACAACTTTTTCGTTGTCTCTCTGTATCTCTTTGTGCTTTTTCAACACCTAAAATAATTTGAATTTAAGTGAGCTGCAAGTATTTTAGTATAATTCTCCATAGGCTAACACGTGCATATTATTTTCTTAAAGATGAAAAACTGCATATGCATTATTGATGCTTTGCAGTGCTTTCAAACTACGGTATCACAGTTGGACTGTGGATGATTGTCAGTACAGCTTATGGTGGTCTTCTTGAAGTTAAGGTATTGTTTCTGATATTTTCAGTTTTATCAGTTTTGGTTTTAATTATCGGATAGAATTTTTATTTTAATTACCTTGATTCGGTTTGTAAACTTGGGTTTTTTTATATTTGAAACTAAGGGCAAATTGATAGAGTAATGCTGGAAAGGGTCAGCATAAAACTCTAATGCGCTGCAGCTACTCCGATTGTGCCATACATTTGCTGTTGTCTTTGTTTTAGTTTGATGGATACCAGTTGGTTGGTACTCGGTTTTTTACGCCACCCGATCCTCGTATCAATGAGCCATTACGACGCAAGAAAATCTTTGTCATTAACGTTGATGATGAAGAGAAATGTGAATGCATTTGCTTGAGAGGCCACAAAGGACCTCACCCAGCAGACATTGCTACGGTATTGAATATATTATATGCTATGACGTCAAATAAGTAGTAGGCATTACGAGATTGAATATGTAAAAAATGTGGTTTATTACAAAAGTGAGGGATATAAATTTCCTCATTATTTTCTCTTTTGCATTGTTATTATTGTTGACTTGGAGCAGACATGCACTTCCAGCATATATCAAGATGGAATGGGAATCCATTGGTGGCTCCACATGGTTTATGGGCCCATCACTGATGAGAACACTCCAGATTGGTTTTCCCTTAAATGCACTCTACGGACATCTACTGGTTATTACAATTACAGTCAAATCCCAAAATATCTGATATGTAACATGATGACTACTGGTCTGTATCTTTTAAGTTGCACAGCTGCAGAAGCGTTTTTGTGGATTTTTTGGATTTTTTTAGCGGGTATAATTGGTGATGAAGTGTGATGAGAAAATCAACAGATAACTAACTGGATGTTTTACTATAATTAAATTTTTCGACATTTACAGTTTGATTGCAATGGATTCCAGCTGGACTGCTGCAATTCAGAGATTCACGAACACCCTGGAGGTTTTTTACAGGTAAATCTTCTGTATGTGTGACTGCCAGGTCTGTTCATATCGCGACACAGTATCGAAGTAACTTGCTATCATTGGTTCTTTTTCTTTATTTCAGCAATTTTGTTTAATATTTTTAGTATCTGATGTTTAAAAATTTCCTCTTTCTTCAACCTATGGTCTTTGCTGTGAACATAGGGCTTCTGCAAAGATTCAGAATCTTTGGAATCTATGTATTAAGGAATGATTGAATGCAGTTGTCTGGAATGGGCTCACACAGGAGCTGCGTTTATTTCCTGGGGTTCTTACTGAAACAGTTTTGATTAAACCCAAAACTGTCCTTTTTTCCCGTGCTAGAGTCAGGAGCACTTCTGAGTAGTCCCCTTGAAGAAGCGCTATAGATATAAATTCTTGAATGAATGAATGAATTGTGATCTTAATCTTGAGATATCTGAGGTGTCGAAAATGCAAAATTGCAGGAACTAACTGTAACTTTTTCATAGTCTGTTAAGAAGCCAAAGCAGAATCGATTTTCATGGTGGGGTCAAAATCAGTTCCAGGTCTAGAAGATCCAATGCAGTTAGACATGCAATCACATCCTTTTGTGTTCAGTGGTAAAAGTGGGTAGCTTACTTTGTTAGTTTTGTGTGTATTCGCACTTCACAGCTTCAAAATGTATTGCAGAGTTAGGTGTGTGTTGAAAAGAAGTAGTTCAGTGTGATGTCAGTGCATTGTGAGCGAAGAGCTATGCCCTTCTTCAAATGCATTGTCTCGAGTTATTCACTGGAAATTCTTACATCAGTGGATTACTGTTTAAGACTGTTCGCATGTATTTTATACCCACATTTTAATTAATATCACTTTGTTTTTCTTTTAAATTCTCTCGTGAGGGCTAAAGATATGGTTTAGGGGCCTGTGACTGCTCTGCCCAAGGACTCGGCATTTCTGTCATCGACCCTGAAATCTCTAAAAATCAGTGCATAAATATTTCCACAAAGGAAATTGAATTTTGTAATTTATTTGTCACAGAGACACATGGAATTCTGTATGTTTATATGCTAAGGACAACCAATAACATCCTGAAAAGAAAAAGAGCTGTGGCTAATTGGGTGATATTATTAATAAAAATCATGATACAGTTGCAGTGTTTAACTTTAGGGATTTGACGATTGGCTGAAAGAAGAACTGGGAGTTGAGACTGTGGATGCAAAGCTCCGAACAGAACTTCTCACTTCCAAATATAAAACACTGTCGCAGGAAGTGTAAGTATTTAAAAAAATTAATATTGCAATCTTTTCTCTCTTAGTGTGCATTTGCAATAGATATACATAAATATGTTTGTATGTACCAACTCGCATACATAGGTACATGGGTAACTGTTTCACGTTCAACATTTTCTCATATCTTCTCCTACAAGATCTGTTTAGATTGCATTTGTTTGGCCAGACTATTTAGAAATGTTATTCACTGATCAGACTATTTAGAAATGTTATTCACTGATCGACTATTTAGAAATGTTATTCACTGACAGACTATTTAGAAATGTTATTCACTGACAGACTATTTAGAAATGTTATTCACTGACAGACTATTTAGAAATGTTATTCACTGATCGACTATTTAGAAATCGGTTATATTTAATTCCCATAAACTGATCAGACTATTTAGAAATGTTATTCACTGATCAGACTATTTAGAAATGTTATTCACTGACAGACTATTTAGAAATGTTATTCACTGACAGACTATTTAGAAATGTTATTCACTGACAGACTATTTAGAAATGTTATTCACTGACAGACTATTTAGAAATGTTATTCACTGATCAGACTATTTAGAAATGTTATTCACTGATCAGACTATTTAGAAATGTTATTCACTGATCAGACTATTTAGAAATGTTATTCAGTGATCAGACTATTTAGAAATGTTATTCACTGATCAGACTATTTAGAAATGTTATTCACTGATCAGACTATTTAGAAATGTTATTCACTGATCAGACTATTTAGAAATGTTATTCAGTGATCAGACTATTTAGAAATGTTATTCACTGATCAGACTATTTAGAAATCGGTTATATTTAATTCCCATAAACTGATCAGACTATTTAGAAATGTTATTCACTGATGAGTTCTTCTCCTGACTCTAATTTGTTATTTTTCTGATGATACACTGCGTCAGCATATGATGTATTAAAACATATGACTAGGGCTGCAGAAATTAATGATTAATTAATCGATTCATTGTTAATTACTTTTAGCATTTAAATTTATTTTTTGCAATTAATTGAGGACCACTCAAGTGTTATATTTGATAAGGTGCTTTGGTGTTATAGCCCTAAGTACTACCGAGTGAGACATTTTAGCTCAGCTGGCTATAATGTCAACAAAGCGCTTTGCTTATTAGATATATATCAATTTTAAAAGCACATGCTTTTTTCTTTGCATGAACAGCTTGGTGAGGTGCCGTCCCCTTCATCTTCCTCAAAGTCAAGAATCTGTCGTAATTCAACCAGGATTATTCAAGGGCACTTACTCGGCTCATGGTCTTGAACTTGTCATGCTGACGTATCATGATGATGAATCTGCAGTTCTCACAAAAATTACAGTAATTCTCTTTATTATTATACTTTAAGGGAGGTTTCTCGTTACATGATTCTGCGATTTCTTATTGCAAACCTTTCTTGCTTTACACAGAATAGAAACTGAATACACAAAGCACTTGCTTCATGATCACAGTGCTGTACATTCAGTTCTTATCATGCTGATGGAGATGCTTGTCAGGCGCTCATGGAACTCCATTTTGCAGTAGTCTACTTTTGCACAGATTCATTGATAGAAATCGTAACATATTTAATTCCCATTAACATGGTGTATTTGTTTAATGGCATCAAAATATATTAGCTTATATCATAATTATATATATATATATATTATATTACATGTATATCTATATTTATTATATATAGTGTGGTGTGTACCAGGTAGTGGAGGGGCACATTTAAAATTCTTTCTGAGAATATTTTCACCAATCTAAACTACATGCTGTGGCAGTTGAATATAACGTGTGTTGTACATCTAGGGTGATCCAAACATCCCGGCTGGACAGGTGACCATCATAGCTGATCTTCATGCTCCCATAGTAGAGACACAGGAGAGCGACAGCCCGTCAGATGTTGGTGTGGATGATCCAGAATCTCGGGAAGTTTCAGCCTCTGGATCACCTCTGCAGCGATTTAGACTTCCGAGCTTCGTCTCTTCATGGCAGCAAGCAGTACCTGAATTTTTCGAGCATAAGTAAGTCAGCTTATAAGTTTGTTAGACTGACAAATTACTTAAATCTTTGTATAGTTGTATTTATGCACAGTCAGTTTTTCTCACTAGATACTAGTATATTGCCTCAATGTATGATGTTGTCATTTTTAAGGGAGGACTTTGAATTGCGAAGGCAGATGATTGCTTTAGGACAGTGCTGTCCAGCCTTTGGTGATTTCATGTGGCCCGCCCGAGCTTGACAAATTTTTGCAATATGTGACCTGATCCTGCAAAAAGAGGCGGAAGTGACGAAAATGAGTTTTGTATTTTTTGGCTAAATATGACAAACAATCATTTCTGCTTAAAATGCCGAACAAATATTATTCCATCTTAATTGGTTCCAGATATATGAATTATATTGGGATGATTTAACTGAATAAGACCATAGCATTACGCTTGCGACGGACCTTTAAAATGCGTTTAAAATCCACAATTTTTTTATTTGTTGTACAAAATGCTTACATTTGCTGCAAAAGAGTTCAAATAATATTAAATCAATATATTTTTCATATAACATATGTTCTTGTTTACTGATATATGCGGAAAAAAAGATAATTGGAAAATTTACGCCTGAATTTTGTTTTATCAAATTTCCTCTGTTTTATCATTTCGACTTCCGCCTCCTTTTGCAGGAGCAGGTCACATAGTATATGTAATATGAAGTAAAGGACAAAGTCACTGGTCAACTTGAAGTTTACTTTTTTTGAATACTATGATTGTTAGTGGGGTTTGGACAGCCACTAGGCAGGCCAATCTGACAATTAAGTCTCCTTTCAGTCCCTGAGATTAGATTCCAAAGTCTATGAGGTCACACACACGACTTCTGGTTTTAACGACTTTTATTACTCAACTGAACCGACATTGCAAATGTCGCAAAATGTTCACTTGTAGACATCTAGAAATTGCAACATTGACGCAGTACTGTTCCTTTCGAGGAGGGACAGTCCAGGTCTAGCAATGAGGGTTGGAAGGAAATATTGATGGAAAGGAGTCCAAAGTGTTGACGAATGACGATGTCTTGGACTCATTCGTGACTGATGACTATGACTAGTCTATGGACCGAAGACTCATTAGACATATGTACATTAAATGCATATATAATATGTATAATATTATGCACAATAAATCGATGTGATGATGCAAGAATAATGATTATCATTCTCATACAAGATTTTTTTGCCTTTTTAGTAGTTTCTGCTTACCCTCACTTTTGTAATTACATGTTTAAGGATGACATGGACTTGTCAATCCATGTTTGGATCCATATTGTGGGGTGTGGTGGTGTAGTGGATCTGTTCGCTGCCTTGCAGCCAGAGGGTTGCAGGTTCGAATCCACCTCAAATTGCCGTGTAGGCACCTTGGGCAAGTCCTTTACTCGCAATTGCACTTCGGCGTGAAACTCCGATGCAGTGTCCACACTGCAGTCGGGAGTGCCTTTGAGTAGAGAGCTTGAAGGAGCGCTATAACAAGTGCACATACCAACAAACAATATTGTTCCATGTGTTAGCCTTACCAAAATTTGAATGGTAAAATGTTATAATCATTTCCGTACTGCTGTAAGGTCAACTCAGTGTTGCTTATCATAGTCCGTTAATCGGTTTTATCGCAATTTTCTTATTTATGTTTATTCCAGATTTTCTAGTAAAGGACAGATTGCTGGAACTGGTTACGAGGATGCACAATTTGTTCCAGGCCAATGGGTCATATTTGATGGTGACACTTTTGGCCACGTCTGGCTGTTCCTAGCAGCATTTGCTATGTTCAAGAGAGTTACCGAGACTTTCTATACATAGCGCTTGTAGCCTCTAGAACTTTTAATTTACTGCAACTCTTGACCCGTGTATTTAATTGAGTTATCGACAAGTTATGTGTCTTAACTCTTAACCCTTTAACAAAGAGTTTGCAGTAAAATTGACTGAGGAAGCCGATGCAGCTCACCATGTAAGGTTTTATGCAAGCTGTCATTTGTCTTATATAAGCACAATAATAGCTCTTTTCTAGTTACTTTTTGTATCCATTCATGTGATAAGGATTTGGCTATCTATATATTTACTGATTGTCTGGCTTCAATAAATGGTATTCTACTCTTAGCAACAGCTGTTGAGTAACTTGAAAGAAAAGCTACTTAGCGTAAACAATTTACAACTTCATTGATTGGTAAATCACTTACTGTTCCTCCATGTTATTTAATAGAACACTTGTTCCTTTCGACTATTTTTTAAGTAAAATTCTGCTGCCCAACACAATTATATGCAAATAACCTAGAATCTTCTAAACCAGCGCTTTCCAATCTTTGTAGTGTCGTATACTGGCAGGCATGTTCTCGGCTTTTCATTGGACCAGTGCCCAATTTATTAATTATTTCTCTTTTCGATCACCTAAATTTGTCAAATATGCATTCAATTTATTTAAATGTATGTTTTGACTCTATTGCCCTTTGAAAGCTCGCATAATAAGTGTTTTGTATTTTTACTTTTAGAATTATTATAGCCATTCTATTTTAGATTTTAACTGGACTTACGGTAATTACTTTCCAAAGTAGTGGTCCACAGATCTACAGTCAGCACTTTAATACCAGCAGGTTTTGAAGACTTGATCATACATGACTTCCTATATTCTGCTATTACTTTTTGTCATTTATGTAGAATTGTGCCAAAATTTAACTGTTGGAAGTTAAATAAGATTCTCAGTGGTTTAAGGCAGCTGATATCCTGTGCAAAATTCAATTATTCCTGTTTAACAATAATTCTAGGATGCCATAATTATGTTTTAAAACCACCAGTGCAACAGAGCTAATTTACTCCAATGGAGTTGAATGTAGAATGCATCTGTATTAGTATCTTAAATGAAAAATGTGACACAACTCATTTGTGACAACAGATCATTTGAAATATTTTCAGAGAAGCATTCTGCAAGATAATTCAGGAATTCTTAAGGCACATCTCAGATGCTTTTATTAACAAATAGAACACATTTACAACGTATACCTCGGTACATCTCTTGCTGTATTTAACTGTTAACTTTTTCTAACTAAATTGATAAATTATTGCTTGAAGATTCTGCAAGATGAATTAGATTTGCATCACAGTATGATTAACAAACTTCTTCAGATGCATTTACTGAAATTGGGTAGTTAATCACAATATCAGTAAAATGACAAAAATCAACCCAAATTGATGTGAAATAGCACTTCATACTTGTTCTCAGCAGAAAAGATCTTGTGCACGAAGTTTTAATAGCCTAATGACTACCACCTCATGGCACTAAGTACTAGGTACGAAGAAGTACACAATAACAGTAGCTGGTGAACTTTGTGAATATCTTTACCATTACAGTTTGATTCGTCTTTACAGTAGCATATGCTGCCATCTTGTGTAACCTTGTAGTGTTCTTCCCTACCAATGTATTGCAACATTTCATATACGCTATTCATTCGAAGGTTGGGCGATGACCTTCCAAGAGTCTCACAACTGGCGGTGTCTTCTGAGGCAGCTGCTGCTTTCGTCTGGAGACAGGCTCGTTCAAAATAGTGCAGCTCATACTTTTCTTCTACAAATAAAAATGCCTGCCTAGTCAGTGTTAATTTCCAAATATCCCTAGCAGTGGCATTCTTTAAGCACATCTGATAAAAAAACTAACATAACTAGCCTGCAACTAATATAGTGAATTGGCATATTATGTTGTGATATTAGATAAACTAAGTTAAACAGCAAGGAACAGTCAAAAATTTAATTGCACGTGCTAATCAATTGTAATTTTTGAATTTATAAAGCTCCTACTTAAAAACAGTGCAGGGATTTTAGGCCATTGGCATGATTTAAGGATTGGAGTGATGTGATAATGCTTGGATGTCTTGGTGACAGCATGGCCATGTAATTTTGAAATTTTTTCTGTTGTACAAGTAGATTCAAGGTTCGGGAAGGAATTACGCTTGGTCAATAGAAGTAGGGGTAATGGAAGCAGTGTTAAAATGGAGCATGTATGTCAAATTGTTCCTCGCGTCAGGACCGCCATGGCTCAATCCAGATCATTTGCCTGCATAGGTCCCTCCCTATGGAATGGTCTTCTCCCATCCGTTCGCTCTGCCATCCTCTCTGGTAGTCTTTCGTCATCTTTCTCTTGTCTAAAGACCTGCCTTTTCTCTCGGAGTTGCACGCGCTGGGAGCACTTCTGAAAGGCTCTTGCTGCAAGAAGCGCTTTACAAATGGTCAGATACGATACCATACGAAATATGGTGAAGATTACAAAATTATAAGTTGCAGGTAGCCTACCATCTTTTGTAAGTACAAATGTTGCATCTGCTTTTGTGCATAAGAGAGAAGGACAAGACTGATTCTCCACTTTTCCTTGGACATTGAGCTCAACACAGTCCTATAAGAAGCACAAACACTGCATTTAACAAAATATCATTAGGCCTAGACCTTTTATTTTGAGATTTTCTTTCTGACAAGCTCTTAGTGGGAGCCGCTGTAAGCTTGTCGGAATGAAAACAAAGGTTTACTTGTGGATTAAATAAATATCAGTGGAAAGGATTACAACACAGCAATCTAATATATTATGAAATGAAGAAAAATACAAAACAACAGTAACAGAACTTTAAACACATTGTAGTGATTGAACAATCCAGGTGTACAAAATTAATGTTTTTGGAAATTACAAAAGATGACTCACTATAATTGATGGCAAAGTGGGAAAAAATTTAAGAGGCTAAAGTCCGCTAAACAATGAAACAACCTAACAATTACATGCATCAACTTTTCCATTAATACACCAGTCGCTAATAATTGACGTAAAGCTAATCAGACTTTGCAACAATGCAAGTAATACTATTATTTTCAAAATAAATGAGTTGGGACAGAAAGAAGCACAGATAAACCTGGTTAAGCTCTTGCGCACGTTCAAGCGTCGAAGCCATTGGCTCTTTTCGATAGCCGATAAGTTTGACCTCGATGTGTCGGCAGTGGTAACAAAACTGTCCAGAAACTATAGCAATCAAACAAATAATAAAATGATACATTGGTAAATGAAGATTAACCAGGCATAACTGGGAAAGAAACGGTCAATAATATCGAGTTTTCAATCTTTTCCTTTTCCCAAGAGTCCTCTATTAGAGGCAACAACAGAAAGAGGAGGCAGGAGTCACCCAAATGTGTTAAGGGGAAACCCGGGAGTGGATTATGTCCAATGAAGACATTTACATGTCTTAGGATCATAGCTGTGCGGCTGTGCCCCAATCTCATAAAGAGAAGTGAAAAACAAAGTGAAAGCTGTGATTTGGGAAGGGGTTAAGGCAATCATTGTAATGGCAACATTGTGGCACAAAGAGCAGAAGATAGTACTGCAAGGAAGTGGGATTGCTTTCCATTATTACCCTCTAACAGGTCGATTCAGTCTTTCTTTCGCCAGCTGCATGGTGTTCGTAAACTGAGCAGTGGGATGTGATGGATGTCTTGCACGGTTGCAAAACAGTCAAATTCAACTCCTGTAATAGCTTGTAATTATCCATTCATATTATGAATTTCAATCATACTGTAGTGTGTCAGTTTGAAATATTAAACGAAGATTATTATTATTACACGGTTCAAACTTTCTCTGTTGATAGCTGCAACCATGAGTGACGCAACAGAGTATTTTCTTTCATATCAGCAAGCTATCAATTGCTTCCAGGCTTCTATTATTATTATTATTATTATTATTATTATATTCGCTTAATGGTAACAGTACTGATAGACACACCACTATCAGGCGCAAAAAGCAGTTGATCAAATACAATATACGGTAATGCCTATAGAATGTCTTTAGCCTTAATTGTCTGTTGGATTTGTCTGCCACAGATCCTCTGCAGATTATTTATGATACTCCTTAAACCTAGGCAGGCCATATCTATGCTTTTAGTGCACTAAAATCAATTGCATGATGCAAGTGCTTTTATGAACACTCATCATTAAAAATGAAAAAGTTCTGTTCATGGGAGCAAACTGTATGAAGCTTGTTGCACTTACCATAATAATCCATTAATAATACAGCACAGAAAACTTGTACAGTGATGCTACACGTCATGCTTCTGAAAATATTAAGAACACATCAATAATTACATGACATTTTAAGTTACTGAACTGAGATCTGTAGGTTACTAAATGGCATTTGAAGAAAATCAAGGCATAGAAATCATATGCTCCTTCCCCACAGAACTTTTTTTTATAAAATTTCCACAATGTAACATTTGGAAGCAGTTTAAGCTGTCATATTAAAAAAATTACTTTATTATTTCTGTTTTAATTACTGTCGTCTAAGACTTCAATACACTCATGATTATAATAATGATCACATAGCGGTTCATATAATAATAATAACGTAAACAGCAACTCAGATCTAATATCATTTTGTTGAATTTTTCCGGGAAGTCTTTTCTGGGGATTCAGTGGGAACAGTGTTTAATCTAGACGTCTCTGGGGGGAAGTTCCCCCATGCACGGCATCCAGCCACCAGAAAATTGAAGAACTGCTTTTTACATGGTAGAATTAAGAAATATAGATTATAATCAGACGATATACTAAAAAAGTCATCAGATTGTCAGAGGCCTCAAATGGTGAGTTTACTACCACGATAAGAACTAAAATACTTTAAAAAGGTCATCAGAATTCAGAAAAAAGACCTTCCACTGGTAAACGCCACGCACCTCAGTGCAGCGGTGGACCAGATTAAACACTGAGTCTGAGTGAGAAACCCTGTAGTCCAGGGGTTCTCGAACTGTGGTAGGCCTATGCATACCCATGGGGTACGCCAGACGTCGGTAAGGGGTACGCGAAAAAATCAAGAAAAAGAAATTTTCTTTGAGTTTATGAACTTTGTGTCCATGGATCTTTCTTTGATTAGCAGCTATTTTAACTTTGCAACATATAACAGTGCTTCGTCATTTGTTTCCTTCACAAGTCACAACATATAATAAGACTCCATAGAGTAAGACTCACATATTATACAACAGTGTATGCAACATATTTATGTTTAGGCCTATTACTAGAATTTTGAAACAAATAGTGTATATATGGCTGAAAGTACCAAAGACAGAAATTCTCAGCCTATATGTATAGAGCTCACATAGCGGAGAGCTGAATTGGCCAATTTGGCCGAAGAATTAATTTCTGGTCGAGTTTTACATTTTGCGATTCCTTTCAGCACGTCATATCTGGGTGAAACTGGTTTTAAAACTATTCTTGCTATCAAAAACAAACCTGGGGTAAATTTTGAAATTGACAAATATTAAATCAGATTTTTTTATCTGTGCTAGTCTAAACAGGCTCATAGCATTACGGATTGGCGCTTTCTTACAAAGGTTATGGACCAATTTTACTTTTAAATTTGTTGATAAGATTATAACATTTATATGATTCAAACTAAAGTTTGCTCCCTATGTACGACTCTCAATAAACGATGCCACCAATGATTAAATGGACTTTTAGTTGTTATACTGCAAGGGCCTTTGCAATGGCATTTTGTTTCTGATCCAACTTTGCTGGGGGTACGCCATCATTAGATTTTTTACTTGGGGGTAGGCCTACAATAAAAATAAAGTTTGAAAACATCTGCTCTAGTGTTGCCTAGATAAAGACTAAACACTGGTAACCACGAAAAAAGATTTATATCATTACATAGTACGCTCGTCATTGACAGAACACGAATTAGTTTCCAAAATACTCAAATCTGGAATCTCATTAAATAAATCATTAAATAAATCACTTCTACACAGTCCAGTAACCGGGCTCCAGACCTAGAAAAAAGTAGTATAGAGACGGTTAATGGCTCGTTTGATTCAGGAGGAAGTCCTGAAAAACCGAGACATTTTCTGCAATAATCTCCCTTGAGCAAAATTTTTTACACACATTTTTCCGAACGAACACATAATATACAGAAATCGTTAGTAAAAAGATTGTTAAAGAAGCTAAAATTTACTTTTCATGAGCCAAATTAAATAAGAAATATTAGTGGAATGTGCAAGAACACTCAGCACAAATATCTGTTGGGGTGTAGCCCTAAAAAATTGTGGGGGTCCATTTGGGGGGGGCTGTTCCGGGAAAAATGGCCACAAAGCACATAATTTTTTTAATTTAAAAAATATTCATTTAGGGGTTTGAACCCGGAACAGTTTGAATCTGGTAACCCACCCACCCTCAAAAATTGTGGGGGTTCATTTGGGGGTTTCCGGAAAATATGGCCACAAAAGCACATAATTTTTTTAATTCTCAAATTATTCATTGAGGGGTTTGAACCAGGAACAATTGAAGCCAGACCAGTTTGAACCCGGTAACCCACCCACCATCAAAATTTGTGTGGGGTCCACCCCTAAATATGCTCATGTCATCTGCATGAAGAAAGACTGACTTATTAAACATTGAACTGGTAACAGTTAGACAACTGTAAGTCTGTCGTCATCTAATCTGGAAAGCGTAGCCTATAATAAAGCAATGTGCCCCGACATGCAGATGCAATCATAAATAGGCCATAACAAGGGTTAGCATAGTTGAAATGACCACTGGTGGTAAACAGGTTTAGCCTAATTGATACCGCAATATCGTGCATCAACCAGTGGCTTAAATGCTCAGCTCGATTGAACAAACGAACCGTTTCAGCATGGTTCATGAACTTCTGACAAAGTTTAGTTTGAGACAGTCCTGCCAGCTGTGCAGACAAGTAACACTTCAGATGACATAGTGTTGTCTTCAGTTGTGAATTCCTCAATTGGACTTAATACATCAATTCCAGATTTAGCCAAAAACACGCTCAGGTAAACTGACAATCTCTGTGATCTGTTCACTCATTGGCACTTCATCAACTCACAATGTTGTGCCTTCCTCTGATGGGTGGCAGCATCTTAATTAGAATAGCAGACAGAACTGTTGGTAAGTAGTTTATTCACCACCAAATAAAGCAAAAACATAATATACACTTAAACTAACTAAGTGGCAAGCTATACAGGTGGAGTCCCATAGGAGTCATCTCGATAGTCACTCAATGCTCCATCAATTAAAAACGATGCACACAATGTCCGTGCTATGACTTTGCCTGCCATAAAATTTATGACATTGATTGAACTTTAACAACTTCCATCTATAACCAATCCACACCTGCTTCAATACTTTCACTGAAGCTCATCCGACAAGTCTGCAGATACATCCCTCAAGGGTGATCGGCTTATTTCCAATGTCTTCAGCCATAGTGGTTGGTCGAATGTTCTGCATGGTGCTACAGTGCTCAGCAACTACTTAGCTTGGCTAACAACAAAACACAGCATGAAATATATGCACGACACATCACATGGAGTAAGATCTACAATGGGAAGCAACATAACCAAGTTTGATCGACTTTGTCACTAACCCATTGAGTAAACCTTGGAAAACTTTTACCAACCAAAGGTTGACTCAGCTCTTCAAGGAATAAACTGGTGCAGATGACACAGAGAATCCAAGCTGGGACAGTTGATCAATGAACCACTTTGAACCGAATGCATGGTACACAGAGTGGGACTGATTACTGAGACAGTTGGCAGCATGGACAAACGTGTGAGCAATGGCAAATTCTTTTAATGGATTGCTTGTCAGACACACCACATCAGCATGACCCTATCTTCAACTAAAAGAACATGTTCACCATAATGTTCTTCTAACTTAGCCTTTCATTGACTGTACACAGGAACAGGGCTTTTTTAACGTGCAGTTGTACACAAAATGTGCATTGTCCTCCAATTGGAAGTAATTTACCATGGAGGATGGGAAGGAAAAGGAGCTGTGCACTGTGTGCAGTTCTAAAAATTCCTTAAAAACAGCCCTGCACAGTAAACTTATCTTCTAAAAAAACAGCTGCTGTCATGTATTCTGGAATACAACTCAGGTATTTGTAGAGATAATGATAAGTCTGGCTAAAAGTCAATCCCACTTCAAGAAAAAGGAAGCTTGCTTATTTGCGCCCAATGGTAGGTGTGCTGCTCATGCAGTGGACCTGTGGCATTCACCTGATATTCCAAGAGGAGGTTATCCAATATGGAAACTATGGTGACACACTTTGAGATACATAGCTTCTTGTACAGCAAGATCATTACACCATGGCAACCGGACAAAAATCTGTTTTGACCACTTGACCACAGCTATTACAGACACTCAAATAATTTTTAACGAAATTAATACTCAATACCCGTAGGCCTACTCAACTGCAGTCTGCAGGAGAAGACCCGGTCAATGGATCCGGGTAGATGCGAAGCCATAACCAATGCAATTGCAAAATGGATTTTGATGAATGACCAACCCCTCAATATTGTAACAGATATTGTAGCAGGACGTTGTACGCATTGCCGCTAACCAGTCCTCTATGCCTCCGTTACATACACTAGTTGGTGCTCGAATCGACCAATTGTATCAATGAACGAAGGTTTGGGTTTGTCAGATGCGTGATGTTTTGCGGTTTGGGTCCACTATTCCGAAGGTCCACTATTTCGAACCCTAACCATAAACCTAACCCTAAACCCTAACTATAACCCTAACTCACCCCAACCCTAACCATAACCCTAAACCTAATTCACCCCAACCCTAACCATAACCCTAACCCACCCCAACCATAACCATAACCCTCCCCAACCCTAACCATAACCCTAAACTTAATCCTAATCAGTGGCGGCGCCAGGATTACAGTTTTGAAGGCTGACTTTTCGGAAAAAATTTCCCTTTCCAGTCGCCTAAATTTCTGATGACCTTTTTTTAGTCATCGACCAAAATCTTAAGAAAAATATCTCCATTTCGCCCATCAAAATTTCTGGTGACCTTTTTTATCCTTTACGGTTTTTTGGGGGGCTAAAAGGGGTTAATCGTCACAAATTTTTATTTTTACATGGGAAAAGATGAATGGCCTTTTGGGGGGGGCTTAGCCCCCCTAGCGCCGCCACTGATCCTAATCCACCCAACCCTAACCCACTTCACCCCAACTCTAACCCTAACCCGCTGCAACCCTAACCACCAAGGATAACGAACAAAATATAGTGGATATTCGGAATAGTGGACCTTCGGAATAGTGGACCCTCGGAATAGCGGGCCGTTACCGTTCAATTTACGCAAACATAAATTTCAACAATAAAACTTCTAGTTTCACAATGAACGATTTTCATCAATCTAATCTTCATTCAATCGAGAATTCCAATACGCGAATAATTTAGAACGCTCAGACGATGAATTATTGAAAAAATAACACGCAAACACTGAGCGATAATATCAGAAATAAGTAGCGCACCGACGTTACAACAAAATTGCTAAAAACTAAAAACGCTCAAGGGCGATTCTTGCAGAAAATGACCCAATTAAACTTCTTCATTTAAGCAACACAACTAACCACTTTCCGTCTCTATACTACTTTTTTCTAAGTTTTGTATCGCTAATAAATTTCAACGACAATTATATTATTTGAGAAATAAAGACGCTCCAGCCGACAGAGCAAACGCTATTTTTTGATACCACATCGTTTTGTAGCGCTTTTTATATCGAACTGTTTATCAATCATTACATCTTAAAAATAAGGCATCTATATAATTTGTGTTTTCTTGTGCTAATATCAACCTTATAATTATTACTCTGACGAAAACTCGTCTTGTGAGCCCGATACCTTGCAGTTTGGCTTGAACGGATCGACACGTTTTGTCAAAGTTCAATAAATGAAATTCTGATATTTAGTTTTAACGTTTTCATCAAGCTGTGCGAATTTAAAGCAAAATTGGATGTGCACGATCATGTGTGACGATGACCTGAAACAATACCCTTACAGGGCCTAACTTATTTCGACAAATATCCGATCTGTCATACCTATAAAGTATAAAGCCACCCAAACATCACCTCTTGTTATCTCTTCACACAGGTCTTTCCGTTTCACTTCTAAACATTATCTTTCTTAGGGTTCAGATTTTTTATGCCTGCAGGCTGCGACGTAACCGATCCTTTGAATTGGGACCTGGAACGATTTCACCCCATTCTGCCTGTCGATTTTTATGTTTTGGCTAAGAACCCGTGAATAATCCCGCGATCTCGATTTGTGGGCGCTGTAGAATCTCGAGATCACGACACGGAATGGTTTCAAGAGCGAATCTAAATCGAAGTTGTGAAAAATTATAGCGCTATAATATATATATATTTTTTCAGAGACGTCCCATCCTCCTTGTCCTATACGGAGGCCATGAAACAGACGCGCGCGGAAGTTATGAGGTCACGTATTATTGATGGTCGTCAAGCGCAACAGAAATAAACGCGGCTTCGCTCGCAGAACGATTCCAAGAAGTTTGGAATTCTTTGAAGTGCGTTGCTTAAGTTGGCGACCGTTCCTCTTCCCTTCGCCTGTCTGCGTTCGAAGGCGACGGAACCAAAGGAGCCGCAGCGATGGCCAACGAAGCCTTGAATCGATGCGACTTCGAACGTCTGATGTGTCGAATTTACCAAGTAAACTAAACCTCATAGCAGTAAATTGTCAGTCAGACAGATGTTGGGGCAAGTCAGTGGGTTGCAAAGAAAACTATTACTGGATCATTTTATTGTTTACAGCATTGCTGTAGATTTGCAACTGCAATAAGAACTGTTCGGATAAGCCATAGGCTAACCTAAGAATCTGCAACATGGTCATGACTTAGAGGTTGATGGTACCATGGAAGTAGCAGTTGGCAATTCCCCACATTGTGTGCTGATTGTTGCAGCCGCAGTTGGGAGTGGAGTATGAGTTCAGATGTATAGGTTAATCTACCTTAATTTAATTGTTAGAGCATGTCTTCTCTTTGACCACTTAATGAAACATTTTATTGATGCGAAATACAATGAACTAGCCAATGTTGAAAGGTCGCATTGTGCCTAAACTGAGCATGTGTGAGTATTCTTCAATATTAAAAGATTTCACTATTTTCATAGGATTAGTTAGCATGCAAGAATTGTCTTCTGTCCCTTGAGATGCTGAATCACTCATGTAGCTCTTTCCGTGCTCTGGCCACTGAGTTCGCATTTTCACATATATTTGAATTATCTTCTTCAGTGTTGTTCTAAATCTTCTTCGGTCTATGTTATGCCTTGTCTGACTTGTCTCTACCTACTACCTTTCAACCTTTGTGTTCCAGTCACCATGGATGATAATATTCACATCTGTTTTGGCAGCTCACCCATTGCAACACTTTCCCATAAGGCGTCACACAATTCTTCTATGCTTTACTCTATGCTGTCCATGTTGGTTACAAAGTCCTTGATCAATGCAAGAAGCATTATCACTACTCTCTGGAATCTTGCTGCAATGTTACTGGCATTCACTGGGTTGTTTCCAATCCAATTAAGGCATGTTCAGCTCTCTTACTAATAGACACGTTTTACTGCATTTTCTTTGTATTTCTCAAGTTAAGAGAAGTTATATTCAAAGCATTATGAGTAGGTTGCCTTTGGGCTGCTCTGTTTCAATGTTCTTTGTATTACATGGAATTTGATTCTGTTGATAGGAAACTGGATCAGCTGCAGGGAAGCTGGACATTCTTTTCACTTCCAGAGGATATTTTTCACCTGTGCAAGTAAGTAAAGCATTCATATGATCCACTGATATTCAGTTGCTTTATGTGCATACGAGATGTTGCTCTTCCTAAAATGATTGAAAGAATTTGTATAACCATTCCTTGGTTCATATGCCAGCCTGAACTTTCACTATTCACAAATTTGAATCTACACGTTAGCGATCTTGTTCTTGTCTAACCTTGTAAATATCATTGACGGGCGGCCATGTTCCTACCGAAATGAAACAAATCTAATTGATAGTTTAACAGGAAAGTTCACTTCATAAATGGCGTCACTTCAGCTTTGAAGAATCAATCATTGCTTACTTCTAGGTTCGAAGTAAGCGAGCTAATCACTTTAAACTTCATAAGACTCTACATGAAGTGAAATTGGCATAAATTTGTGATACATTGACAACATTACACACTTTAGGATTTGTGTGTCAGAAGTAATTTTATGATAATAAGGATCTGTGTGTTAAAAAGAAATAAAAGATTATTGCTGAAGCATTATATATAATATATATGTATGTCCTAGGTCTTCCGCTTTACTCCTTTACATTGCAGATGTTAAGACCATGTGATCTCTTCTCTGGTCATTGCTGTTCAGTGCTCAATGGTATTATATGCTGATAGAAAAGCTGCAGAGGCAGTCTCTCTTTTTGCTGAGAAATTAGGTGAAACACTTGAGACTGTTTATTTATAGATATTATCCGGCCACCTATGGCTTAATCCTGGAAAAATTCAAATGATGTGACTGGCTTCGAGTGGCTTGGTAACTGTTGGCAGCACTAGGGTATAGACTTACATACATGGAATTTTGCTTTCCATAATACGCCTTCTTCCCTACTTTTGTGTGTGACACTGACAATCTGTGGCCATGTGAAGACAGTATGTCCAGGCAGTCCAGTATGTTTTATCACCTGCACCAGCAGATCTGCACGCTATGGATTAGTAACTTATTTTGAACTCCTAAGAAACATGGTTTGAATATTGAACAAGTTCGTATTTTAACAACAATCAACATTGTTGTTTCAAATGACATGTTTTATCAGCATGCTTTGTATGTTTACTGAATCAAACAATTAACTATTCCTGTGTTCCTGCTAAAAGGTTTTAGTTTGTTTTAGGCTTCGACTATTCTCTACGCTTTTGCCAATCACAAAGACAAACTGAAGGCACTTGAGATGTTGGAACCGGTAAGTGCCACTAATCTTTCAAATGCCACTTCATCAGCACCAAATGTCCATTTGATTGCTACAGTTTTATATTTTGAGTTAGTGTTAACAGTATTCTACTCACAATGTCCATTGGCATTGCGAATTGTACATTTCTATTTATTCAAATATGTGAGCTTGCTCATTTTTTTGGGCAGTCACGCTCAGTCTTGAAGCAAAAGCTGATGAGATTCATTCACAGCAGTCACTTCAGCATTCAGTGGCGGTGCCAGGATTTCAGTTCCGGGGGGGCTGAGCCCCGCGGCGAAAATTTTCCATTTTCGCCGCCAAAATTTCTGACGACCTTTTTTTTTTAGTCGTCAGCCGAAAATCGTGAATATTTCAATGTAAAAAAATTCGGATGGCCCTTTTTAGGGGGGGCTGAACCTCTTGTGGGGGGCTTAGCCCCCCCCAGCTCCCCCCTAGCGCCGCCACTGTCAGCATTGGTGCGAATGAGTAATCTAAACCAGTCTATATTAACATTTTAACTAGGGCCAAACTTGCCTCATTGAGAAGTCAATTACCCTTGGCTTGTGTCAATGGCCTAGTCATCCACTTCACATAGATACAAGCGAAATCACTCAGTTACTGGACAACTCCCTCATTAATAAAACATTCATTCATTCACTCACTCACTCACTCACAGTGACTCACTCACTCACAGCTCCTTTTTACTTGCAAGCCTTCCATTTAGTAAATTATAACTTGTGCTTAAATGTTGGCTTTATTCAGCGTCTTTGTCGAATGACATGCAACGAAGCTCGAGATATCATAGGATCTTTCAGCATACAGAATGACAAGTTACGAGCTCTGGGAGTCGTCAAAAGGTAGATCATTATACTGAACATCTCTATCTTTTCTGTTTCTCCTGTGACTAATCAGATTGGTGCTTTACTTTGACTTTGAACTCATGATGTGTTTAGTGACACACAGTGAAACCTTTGAATATAAGATGAGATTGGAACATTTACCTTCCTTAGTTGTTACTTTTCTTGTCCTTATCTTCAATTGCCCTTGCAGTTGCAGATGATTTCATTGCCTCATTTGTTCCAAATGAATAACTGTTGCTACGGTCAAAATATTCTCATTCTCGTCTAAAACTTCGAGGAAGGAGTAATGGGGCCCAAAAACGTTTAAAGCCTGTTTGGATTAGAACCCAGGATTTTGTGTGACATCTCTGAGATTGGGATTTATCTTTTCCAATTGTCAGAATCTTTCACATCTATATATCATTACAGAGAATATTATGATGCTAGAGTTTTATACAAGAGCTTAAAGGACCCGTTTAAGTACGTGAACTTCGGTAATTTTAGTTCTTAATTAGATCAACAGACGTGTCATTATAGACAGCTGCTATAATGTTTTGTGTAATTATGTATTTGGAATTCGTTCAAATTTGGAAAGCAGGTCGAGTTGCTGTTAATAGTAATGACAGTGATGTTTGGTTTTCATATATTTAGGTACATTTGTGACAGTCAGGTCAGAGAGGGGCAAGAGATTATCATGGGTTGTTACCCATTCGAGGATCATAAGAGGAAATCTCTTGGCATACTGCATACGGTTAGCACATGCATTTTGATCAGGCATAATATGATATCTTCAACATTTAATTAGCACATGGCATGCCTATAGGAAGTTTCTTGGTGTAACCTCTTCGGCTCTTACTCTTAATCTGTTCCACTACTGACTTTAGAGATTTGCAGATCGTGTTATGCAAAGACAGATAATCAGATCTTATCCAACAATATTATAATTGGTTCTGGTATTAATTGTTGATCACAGATTTCTTACTCATCAGAGCCAACTGAAAGGAGTTCTGAAATAAATCAGTTTTATTTATCCTATTCTGAGAACATGTCAGACATACTACTATGTAGCAACAGTATCAGTTACAGTGGGAGAGAGTTCTATGAGTCAAAATGACAAGTTTAAGCGTCATGTTACACCCTACATATTTTCACGTGTCACATTAAATCTAGGCTATAGGTCCCTATACACGGATGTGAAAAATGGTGAGCAGACAATTTGACACCAGACATCGTTTAGCAACAGACAATTCAGCATCAGAAAATTCGACACCAGACAATTTGGTGCTACAAAATGTTTATTTTGATTAGCAATATACAATTTGGCATCAGACAATTAAGTCGAATTGTCTAGTACCAAATTGTCCTAGCACACCGTCAACAACAGTGCTAGTAAATGAATATCACTAAGAAATTGTCTTAACATGCCATTGTGTCTGCTTAATTTGTTAAATAAAACTGCCTATGCCTAATAAATTACAAATTAAAACTTGAATTGAAGCAAAGATGATGACATATAAAACAAAGATGATGATTGATGACATATATTGAATTATAGAAATGAATGTAACCAGGGCTGTACTGGTAAATTTAGAGGTGAGTACACGCTGAGTGGGAGAAAAACCGACTTTTCGGGCCCTAAATTTCTGACGACCTTTTTTTTAGTCATCCGGCCAAAAATTTACTCTTTTTCCACATCCGAAAAAAGCTAATGACCTTTTTTTAGTCATTCACTCCGGATTTCGTGAAAAATACACCTAAATATTTTTTGCCTCTTTCACGAGTGCGTATACCCACACGCTCTTTGTGAGCTGAGTATACGCTGTGTACCCTGGTTTTTTGCGGTGAGTATATGATGCCGTTTTATTCCGGGAGGTAAGTATACGCCGTATACCCACATATACCCTTGATTACAGCCCTGAATGTAACAAACTTATTTTGTTGTTTTGCATTTAGGATTAGGTATGCTAACAGCAGACGTAATTGAAAGGTTTAAAACATAAACAAATTGACAATAAATCCACGTGTTAGTTTTTGATGATGTCATTGTTTTTGCATGTGCAGGTGAGAGGTGATGTGTTCGACCAGGTGCCATCTGGTGCTCACCAGGGTTATGCCCCAATGGGTGCCCTCTATACACAGTGTCGCCCTCTGGTGCCTAATCTCTATGGATCGCTCTACGAACAATCACAGCTGACACCAGTAAGTCTGGGCATATGCAATAAATTCAAGTTTGCAAGAAATAAAAGTTTATAACTTTGTTATAAAACCTCTCTTTCTTTGCATTTCTCTTTCTATGCATATCCATGCAGGGCATTGCAGGCATACCAGCTTTCCCTAAAAACAGCCGTTGCTAATATAATTATTATTATTATATTTGTTTGTATGTCTGTACTGAAGTAAATATTCCTGTAATGCATGAGAATGATGAGACTGCCGTAGCAGCACCAGCCACGTCAATGGGGCACAAAAATCTTATACAACATGCATATGGATAAAGTGTTGGAGGTTGGAATGTATGAAGGGGATATATGAACGGACTGTTGGAGGGAGGCATAGATGGATAGAGAGGGAGGAAGGAAAGTGAAAGATGGATTGATAGTTGGAGGTAGGAGCGGAGGAATGGATGGCGGGACGGACAAAGAATTGGGTATACCAGCAGTGGTCAAAGTGGTTTGGGTGAGCAGTATAGGGATGCCGAATGACTAAACAGAGGGAACGCTGAAAAAGAGTTTTATTGGAACACATGTGTTTCCAGGGTTCCATGTATGGTGAGCAGTGGGAATGCATGCAAAGAATTTTGTGAGCAGTAGCAATGCCGTTCCCATTCACTCCCACCCACTTTAAACCCTGGGTTAAGAGGAATTAAGGGTCGGTAGGGTAAGAGGGACAGATAGACAGAGAGAATGAGGGTGATTTCAATTACATAGTCTATCACATGACAATGCATCACTTGACAGTTGCAGATTGCTTTTAAACTGTTTTACATACAACAAGCAATCATCTAGACACCGTTTATTGCATGTTGTGTGCTTTGTACTTCAGGGTCAAGGCAAAGTGGAAGTGCCAACATTGGCCAGACCCACAGTGCTGCCTTCTAAGTATACAGGCCATCCTTCTTACGCCTTTCCACAAGGACGAGACTATGCAGAGGACAGGAAGTACCCAGGCTGCGGTGCCTATGGAGAACATCTCTACTACCCAGGGTTTGGTGGGGAATGTCCAGCCAAAAATCCTGTTTATGCTCACTATCCAGCAGGAGCCAGCCCCCTGGCCATGCACCATGCCACGGCTGCTCCTACTGCCTTCCAGGTCAACACTTCATACAACTAATCATGATGCAAATGGATTTGAAATTTCTAATTTTGTGATCTATGGAGACTTTCTTTTGGTGGCTGATAGTGCTCGAGTTTTACGTTTAATATATTATGTTTGCAACTGTGTCTGCCAGCAGCAAAAGTATTATTTTATTATTGTGTGCATACCTAGCAGGGGTGAGAAGGAAACCACTGTAACTTTCAGTCTTTATCAGTCTACTGTTTCTAGCTTTTAATTTAATTTCTTATTATGTTGTATGGAGATTTCGAAGAAACCGTGTGAAATTTTTATTTTAACAAACGACTTGCTTGCATTTTTTTGTTTTATAACAAACATTACCTGCAGATATTGTGTTGTTGAAGTGATTGTAGCTAGTAACTATAGTGCAGAAGTTCTCGGCCAGTAATGACATCATTTACATGGTGTCCAAAGGCTATCCTATACTAATTTGTCGATGTGCATGTGTGACAGTGGGTGGGTGCCTGGTTTTATTGATACAGCACTGACAAGTGCAGTGAAGTTAAGATACTTGGATGGATGACCATCCAAATAAATACCATGATGTAACCATAGTATTATGCTCACCCAACCCTCCACCCTTCATTGCTGGCAAATATTAACACAAAATTTGACAGGCTAGACAATGTGTCCTGGTTGTCATTGTTTTTTTGATAATTGATCCTTCCAAATGCTTTTGAAGGCTGCTTCAATGCAGTTGGATTTGATCCACACTGTGATGCCTTTAATTATTTGTATGGCAGATTAAATCCGGTTATGATCTCTGTTTATTAAAAAATTGGACAAATCCGGGTGACACACTACACCCAGTTACATGTTGAAACACATTAAATAGAAGACAAAAATTGATGTGAACATAAAAATGGTGTTAACTGCTGGTGAAGAGGATCCTCTGAATAAAGTTTTTAACAGCCTTTAGGCCTACTGGTAGAACGAATGGATGGAGTTACAAGTAGTTTTAATAGGGGTGGAAAAAGCCTTATCCTAGGACATGATTGACATTTAGCATTTAGCCTACAGCATGAAGCAGCCCATGAACGACGCGGAAAGGAACACAGGTAATTGTCAATTGTCTCTGTAGTTTTTGACTATAGAAGCCACGAAGCCGAAATAAACATGGCATCCATTGAAAAATATGTAGCACGAAAAAATTGCTTGACATTCTTGATGATGACTTGCATTGGCTTCCCAGCCGCCTTTAGTAAACTCTTTGTTAAAGTGTTTAATGTTTATGCATGAACTTGGTAAATACAATGCTGTTCTATAAGAACTTGTACATAACTCAAACAATATACCGGTACAGGTGAAAGTTAAATATATTTGTGCACCTTGACATAGACATACTTTGGCCAATAATGTTCAGAACTTCAGAAGATGTGTATACCATGCAAAGAGAGGCATGTTCATGTCCATGTTCTTGGTTTGTATACATGCATGCTGTCATGTAGGCAACATAGCATTCAGGCCTAACTACATTAGTCCTCAAATCCTGTCTGTAGAAGGCACTGCACTTTTGCCTTATTTGTCTGATGTCTGCATAACACAGGCAATTGCGTGAAAATGTCTATAGAAAATTATAGCCGATACCATAGGAAAAGACATTGACCTTTACAAGACCCATGCATGTCCTATAATGTCCTCAGACCTCTTGACGTCGAGATCATCCCATTGATAGCACGGCATCAACGTAACTCAAATCAGCCATTGCATGTAGGCCCTACAGCTAAAATTGAACTGTTGTGACTTAAACTGGAACCTAGATCTATTGTACTGTCAGTAACCTATAGGCCAGTTGGATATGTCCAGTCTTAGGCCTATACATAAGGCTGGTCATTGGCATAATATACAGGGTGGGCCATAAAAAAGTAACCCCCTACGATTTTTTGCCCATATCTTGGCCAGAAGTAAGAATTTCGAAATGAAATTTTACAGTCTTAAAGACAATTCATATCTACACATGATGGCCGGATTTCATCAAAATATTTCAAACAGAACAAAAGATATATCACTTTTAGTGAGGCCACCCACCGTTTTTGGACGATTCAAAAATGCGACGCAACAAAAAGTTGCAAAAAAACAATATAATTATATTGGCCAATATCTTGGCCCGAAGTAAGAATTTGGAAATGAAATTTTACAGGCTTGAAGACAATTTATATCTACACATGGCCAGATTTCATAAAAATATTTCAAGCAGAACAAAAGTTATACCACATTCAGTGAGGCCACCACCGTTTTTTTGACGATTCAGTAGGGTAACGCAAAAAAAAATAACAAAAACACAATTTTATTAAGTCTCATCTCAAATATTTGTTATCAAATAGCCTTGATTTTGCCAGATGATCATTATTATTGCTATTTAAAAAAGAAACAGCGTAGCTGCACGTCACTGAGAAGCACTTAGCAAGATGACAATCAAATTGGCAAATAAGGAATCTGTCAGATTAATCAACAGGTCCATCAAGAACTTTGCAAAGAGACTCAAAAGAAGGTTTGGCACGGGTAGTGGGCACATTGAACACAAGTTGTGAAGCACTACCAAGTTCATTTGACAACAGTTATTTGAGATGAGAATTAATAAAATCATGTTTTTGTTACTTTTTATGGCGTTTAGTTTTTGAATCGTCAAGAAACGGTGGGTGGCCTCACTAAAAGTGGTATAACTTTTATTGTGTTTGAAATATGTTGATGAAATCTTGCAATCATGTGTAGATATGAATTGTCTTTAAGATTGTAAAATTTCATGTCGAAATTCTTACTTCTGGCCAAGATATGGGCAAAAACCTTAGGGGGTTACTTTTTTATGGCCCACCCTGTATATTATATATATATATATATATATATATATATTCTCTAATAGGACTTGCTGTACACATGCTGTTACAAATTCATTTATAAATTCGCTTTAAAAAATTTGTTTTCAAGGGCATCTATCTTTAAAAAGTGAATTAAAATTTCAGAGGGCCAAATTTAAGGTCAACTACGGGGGTTATAAGTAGCTGACAGGAATAAAATGTAGAGTTCTTCAATCTAACTCTGTTCACTTCCCAATGGCCTATCATATGCATTACTGAGGCACCAGTTAAGGACCCTGTTGAGGCACTTTCTAAATTAGAGAGCAACTGCCAGTAGGCCTATGTACCATGGCCAGTTGAAAATTCTTATTATCTTCTAGTAGTAGAGGCTATCTCCACTTCAGCCGTTTAGGCATATAGTCTTACATCCGGAGACTATAGCTAAGGCCGTGGGCTTCAAGGCAAAGCCCTGCGGCACTCAATCAATCTGCTGAAGAAGGCTAGGCCTACTGTAACAGGCGGATGATTTAAGACAGCTGCAATTAGAAATGATTCAATCATTTGCTGACCGAGCATCACAATGACTTCACCCGCTGCAATAATATTTTCTTTGTTGAAAATGGTGTCTCATAAAAATCCAATGAAGCCATACAGAAGAATGCCACGGATCAACGCTCAACAGCAGTCTGATCAAATTAAAAAACTTTGATTATTTGCTGCTGAATATTTGCACAGCAACAGCTAGATTATTTTATTTTTATTTATTTATTTTTCCTGAATCAAAACAACAACAAAAATGATACAATTATGGCAGTGAACATAATAGGCTACTTTAACATTATTTGGTTGAGAAGGGGAGACCCAGAAGGGATGGACAATCCTGCTAATAGGGCCACCCATTATTCATGTAAAATATAAAAATTACTTTCCTATTAAATGCTTTTCCATTTTGCGATTCAAATACTAGTATATGGGTGAGAAACCGTGAGATTATGTTCAAACTGCTTCTCTCCATCTCCAGGAGAATCTGATATCGCCCTATCGCTCTTGCACTGGACCGCAGTACGTGGAAGAACTTCTAGCCTATGTCGTTTATGGTGGTGGTGGTGCTAGCCTATGTCGTTTATGGTGGTGGTGGTGGTGATTCAGGGTCATCAGATTATAAAAGCTTATCATTTTTGTCTCAAATTGTGAAAATTGTTACAAATTGATATAAGCCTATATACTAGCTACTTGGGTCACCGTTGCTCCTTATATACTTCATCACTTTAAATAATGGCTAAAACTAGCGTAGTCGAGGTTTAAAATGTTTTAAGGTAATGTGTGTAATAGCATTTTGCTAAAACTTTATGCAGAATAATAATTTTTTGGCGTGAGCTGTAAATGGTCAGCCGCTCAAGGTTAATAAAAGCACATTCACAAGATGGCACTTTTACCGTTGTCAGTTACGTCATAAAATGTGGAACTGCTACAATAATTAATCTATGCTTTTAGCAAAGACACAAAGCTGGCGGCGTACTGAGAGTCGATAGTTCCGTGTTTTAAGATTCCGCTCAATAAAGGATATTTTACATCTCGCATCCAAGAAAGTCAATACTAATCTTAGGACCTGGCTTCGTCGTATTATATGATGTGTCATATCGGATGAATCTAGCAATGGGCAAACTAGAAAACGTACCGACTGATTTACAGGGTGCGCGTTGTTTATGATTTTCTGGATCACCTCCCACTTCCGAAACAAATAGTTCACGTGCTATGCATGCTGGGAATTAAAGCGTCTTAAATATAACGAAATACGCATAACAAACTTTATTAAGTAAAGCATATGGTGTCTTTAGCACTTCTGCACAGCGTAGTTGCAGTGGCACTTCTAGGCAGTTGTGGATGGTATATCATGACTTACAATTGAATGCTGGAATTTATTTTGTGCATCAGATTTAAGCCTAGATTAGAAAAAATGCGTTTAATATAATACATTCTCTTCTTTTGGTTCTCTGTCTTCCTATGAATGATCTGATTCTATGTCAGGTGTAACTCGGTTGGCCAAAGTGTCTGATGACAGATTTTTTAAGGCCATTAACATTGATTCCCCGGTCTTTACTCCTTCCCTTTTTAGAAACGGATATAACCTTCGAGCTAGACCACGTAACTTCTCATTACAGGTCTATTAAATATCATCATAACTTCATCTCGTGCATTTTGTATAAACACTCTACGAACATATTAGTTTATCCTTGCATTGCAACAGTTTCTGTAAATTCCCTGTACAGTATTGTCTGTTTAAGTTGTGTCTGTGTCAGCTTAGTACTAATTAATATACAAATTGATTAACTGATTGATTGACATGCAGGTTCGTACATGTCCAATGGATCCATTCGTCAGTTTGACTATCTCCATCAACTCGCCATAGCCTCCTTCATTATCCAGTCCAGTAACATCATTCTCAATCTTCCTCTTCTCTTTTTACCCTGCATTCCGTCAGTTATGGAGAGAGTTTCCCCTCAATATGTGGCCCAACAATTTTCTGTCAGCTTCTGATTATATAGATCTAGCAGGGATCTTTTTAACCATTTGTAGAATCTCGTCATTTGTCCTCTGTTCCATCCAGTTCTTCACCATATCCACATCTCTTGAAGGCCTCCAGCCTTCCAGTTTTTCTATGTCTTCCTCATTGTACATGATTCCAATCTGCATAACGCCACACGTCATATCATAGACATGATGATTCATTTCTTTCAGATTCTTATATAGCCAGTGTTGTACAGTAACAAAGTAAAAGTAACACATTTCTGTACTTAAGCAAAAGTTTGAATACTGCCACATGTAACGAAGTTTTAAACAATTGAGATACTTTTACTTTCAACGAAGTAAAATTTTACCCATATTTCAAGTTAGTAAGTTTGTTGCTGTGTTTGAGGAGCAAGAGCGTTTTGGGATAGAAACGCTTTCGGTGTTTGAATAACACTGAACACTGCAAAGTGTGTGGAATGACTTTGAAACTCCTGTAGAAATGTTTTGTGAATTTGATCTGTTCTGTTTTTGTAGAAGGCATACGAGATGCCTTGGGACGAAGAACTAAAGTTGCTCTTGCTAGGGCAGTTAATTTGGAAGTGAAGCCAGACAAATACGATGCCCGTATCATCGTAAGTACACATAGTTCGTTTTCAGCCGAAGCAGATTTTGCCTTTTGTTTTTCAATATATTTTACGAGGAGCTTGTCTGCAATTTCATCATTGTTTTCATTAATAAATTTGTGGATTTGTTTCACACAATTCGAGTGACATGCTGTACAATTTACATAATTTGATATTGTTTTTCCTTCTTATTTATATAATATCACAAAGGCAAATTACTTGTGATGTATATCATGAGATGAGAAATCAATATCTGTTTGCTGTTTATAATTGGCTCAAAACAATGTTCATTATATTAATTGTCTAAACACTTGTGCTTGTTATGACACCAATAATGTCCTAGCAAGAATTTTGTTTAGACTGTATTGACATTCAATCCAAGTTACAGTTTCTCACTACTGCCTGCCTTGTGTAATATCATATTTAATTGATATGGGTGATGTTGTAACACTGACTGCTATACAATTTATGAAAACATCCGGGTTAGAGGATCTGTAAAACTATCACAGTGCTAGGATATCAAACGAGTGCTTAATACCATTAATCACTGAGCACTTAGTTATTTGACATGTATACATCAGTAAAACAATGAAGAAAACTGACAGACTTAGCAATTTAGTGTTCAAGGTTTTATGGGTTTCATTCTTTTAAATTTGTGTTCATGTTGTGTACTTCTAGAATTGTTTTTTGTACACCTGATCATTTTCAAGGTTTTCCCATTACCTAGCATAGAGTGACTGTCAAAACTCTTGAGGTCACTGTGAGCAGTTGTCTCACATTCCAAATTTCCAATCCCATATTGCAAACATTGGCATTTATCTATCTTACTTCTCTCACATCCGAGCTATATGACTAGTAAGATCTGCTCTTACCAAGACATGTTACAGACCACAGCCTGCTCTCTTGACTTTTTTTGCTTTGATTGTTCCTGCCAACTCTGTGTTTGCAGGCATATGAGATTTTCAAGTTAACAGGCTTCAATGCATCCGAAATTCCTTGGCCTGCATTGTGCCGTGCGAATCTTCTGTTTAGACTCCTTTACTCTACTGGGTCAGCTGCTTGGCTTTCTGTTGAATTCAAAATAACACTTAACCCTCTTGCCCCGTATGGCCGCTATAGCGGCTTGGTGGTCTTTGACAAATACCCGTAAGGCCGCTATAGAGGCTTCAACATATAAACCGTGGCTTATTGGTTTACTTACTATTATATATTATTATTATATATTATTATATATTATTATTATATATTATTATTATATATTATATATATTATTATATTATATTATTATATATTATATATTATATATATTATTATATATATATATATTATATATAAATATATATATATATTATATATTGTATATTATTATATATATATATTATATTATTATATATTATATATATATTATATATTATTATATATATTATTATATATATTATTATATATATATATATTATTATATTATATTATTATTATATTATATTATTATATATTATATTATATATTATTATTTATATATTATATATATATATTATATTTATATTATATATTATATATTATTACATATTTATTATATATTATTATATATACATATATATTATATTATATATTATTATATTATATATATATATATATATTATATACTTTTTGCTCAGGGCCATCGGGTGGGCGTTCCGCTTGCTGTGGGGCTATAGGGGTGAGAGGGTTAAGCTGGCCTGCCTGACCTATGCAACCCTCACAACTACATGTAGCAATACTACATACCGGGTACCTTTAGTCTCTTCTCTTCATACATCCTGTCTGGGATCTTGTCTGGTCTCTTCTGATCTTTGGTTGAGCCTGGTCGATTTATCATGGGGCTGTTGTGCATTTTGTGTTGCTGTCCCAGGGAATCGACTGCCAATGCAAACATCATGGTTCCAAGCTATTAAACAAGTGTTACAAATCTTTGGAAAGTGTAATTTTTTTATATAAACTTAATTTTTACTGCATATAAGCATCATGCCTACTGCTTGTGGCATTATAGCTGTATCCGAGGAGTATACAGATGATTTGCCTTTGCTTAGAAATATGCTGATTAGAGTTCCACCTGAAATTGTATAATTGGAAGGCAGCATTGCTTACGTATGCATGGAGGTGGAAGGGGAAAACGTATGGATGCATAGTTGCATACGAGGGAGAGGGATCAGAAAATACGCTTTTTTTAGTACGTGATATATGGATGGCCCCTATCCAGTGCAGTGGCGTAGACAAGGGGGTTTCGGGGGTTAAAAATCCCCCATTGGCCTAGGAAACAGTTTTTTTAAAGGTTATTTATCCACTTAAATAAGAAGAAAAAAAACAATTGCTTGTAGTAACAATTGTTTTTCTTACTTTATTCTCTTTGTTACTTTATTCCCTTTTTATTTACTGTAATACTATTGGGTTGGTGTCAGAAATGGCATCCGGCCAGGCCAAAAAAAAGCAATACCCCATCATAAATTCCTGGCTATGCCACTGATCCAGTAGTGGCAGAGGGTTGGGTAGCTATGTGCCTATTAAAAATGGACACTGTTACCAGGGTGCATTCTACTAAGACTTTTGACACTATTATCTGCTGCCTCATTTGTTTTTAGCCTTTTCATGATGGTATTGAAGTTAGGCCTAATTTCTTAGCTAAAGGTGATTTCAAGATAATTTTTTTGTTTATTTAGATTTTGTTTGTTTATCACTGGTGAGCCATGGGGTGTTGGCATGTAGCTTTAAAGCAATGTTAGAGCTAATTTGGTGGTTATTGGCCATGTATCATACAGTTTCAGAGTAGCAGGAACAGTATTATACTAGTTCTTACAAATACTTATCAGATACTGTGTTACCCATTTGTAATCGGGTAAGGTTTCACTTTTTATTTAAGTGAAATTTAAAGGTGAATCTAATTAACATGAGGAATCAGGATGCCATGCCATCTGTTTCTACGTGTTTAATTAACAGGCCAGATGTGGGGAGACATGCATGTAAGATGTGTTAGCAAGCTTATTGTCTAGTGCTACTTGTTAAAATTTATTAAATCAATGCACACCAGAAATGGGTGATTAATCCTAATTGATTGAAATCTGATCCATTTGCTAATTGTTTACATTAACCTCTACTTCTTTAATTGTAATAGATACTAATTAATGCTAATTCGAATTGATTAGCAACTTTAGCTAATTCTAGTCGATTAGGTTTTGTAAAATTATGGTTAGATCAAGTTAACAAAGTTCTGTTGTGTCATACTACTCAAATCAGTCAATGCGAATTATTTTTTAAGTTGGAAATAAGGATTTTAAAAATCTAGTGAGAACTGCAGCACCACGATATCATTTGCCTACAAGGAATACAATATTACGAGCGAAAGAGACTACAATGACGTGCTTCTGTGACTTGCTGTGCTTTGATTAAAATTTGATGGAGCAAATATTTGTACAAAACATCGAAATCTAATTCTAATTGCTTCAATGTCTGACCAATTAGAACGAGATTTTGCTCACTTTAATAGATTAGCAGAATTTATATGTGGCCAATTATAATTTGAATCAATTAACAATTTAATTAATAGTGTTTATATTTGACTCACATGCTGCACTGATCTTGGATGTCTCACCTTGGACAGGATAAAGGACAATATAATCAACACAATTCTTAAATACTCTGTTGCATATTCCACAAAAACCACATTCAGGTGCCACGCCTAGTTGCGGCTGTGACCCATATAATTATGGTACTTTTGTCCTTTGCCTGGCATAGCCAGTTCAGTTGACACCCCTGGAGCTTAGCTATTGTCTCAACCTATGTTACTACAGCTGTAGGCTATGTATGAATGTACCAAGTGCTTATAAATGTGTGATTGTTAATGTAATTGTAATTAATTTATGAGTTACAATGCTAATTACTAATTGTAATAACCATTCTAGATAGTGATACAAAGAATTTAAAATAATTATAAACCAATTGGATCAACTTGGGTTTATGGTCTATCTGTCTCTAAAAGCAGATTTTTCATATATTAAAGTTCTTTTATTGAGTAGATCCAGATGTTGAGCTTTTAAGAATAGAGAATTGCAAATAACGGAAAAGGCCTAATTATTAATAAAGGGGATTCTGTATCGTATTAAGACTCTAGTTTTCTTCTTTCCCACAACATATTAATTAAAAATCATATTGTTGAATTACTTCATTGATCTGTTGTCGTCTTGTTATCCAGTTATAGGTCTGCCTATATAATGTTTCCTCATGCCATGCTATAGAGCGCTCTGAATGGCTGAATGAGTCATGAGGCTGGTGAGGACTTGTGCAGAGTTACCTCTGAGTGGCTTATATACATGAAGAGACAGGATAGAAACTATTGATAGACTTCAGCACAATAAATCATGAGCCACTGCTTTAATAAAACACTCGTTGGCAAAAGAGAAATAATGGCTGCAATTATTTGTTCGAAGGATCTATGTATAGTGAGCACGATCTAATGAAATCTTGAATATGCCGGCAATATTTATTGCAGCACGTTAGTTCTGGCATTAGAAACGACTGTTTGAGTAATACTAAGATTATAAAAACAGGGCATCTACTGAGCGTGAAATTAGCTGTCAAGCAACATAGTAAAGTGTTTGTAATCATTGTTATAAAAATTGTCGAGTTGCATTTGCTTATTTGCATGTTCAGCAGGCATGGTTGGAATAAGTATGTCACAAGGCTTTGTCACTAGTTTAATTTGACACAGTTAAGAAAGTTCTGTGCAGTACAGTTCCTCTTAACCCTCTCACCCCTATAGCCCCACAGCAAGCGGAACGCCCACCCGATGGCCCTGAGCAAAAAGTATATAATATATATAATATATAATATAATATATATATATAATATATATAATAATATATAATATATATATAATATATATATATATAATAATATATAATATATATAATATATATATATATATATATATATATATATAATAATATATAATAGTAATAATAATATAATAATATAATATAATAATAATATAATATATATATATAATAATATATATATATAATAATATATAATATATATAATATATATATATATAGTATATATATATTATAATATATATATATATATTTATATATATTATATATATATATATAATAATATATATAATATATAATATAATATATAATAATATAATATAATAATATATATAATATATAATAATAATATATAATAATAATATATAATAGTAAGTAAACCAATAAGCCACGGTTTATATGTTGAAGCCTCTATAGCGGCCTTACGGGTATTTGTCAAAGACCACCAAGCCGCTATAGCGGCTATACGGGGCAAGAGGGTTAAACAATAGGAAACCCGAGCATGTGAGATACAGCTGCTCTTAAACAGTATGAAACCTGAACATGTAAGATCCATTGGCCGTTTACAGGCCTTCTGAATGTTCTGATACTGCCCATGGTGAACTGGAGATCTATAAATTCTATATTACATTAAATAACATGGCTTGTCCTGGCTCTTGCCTATTTAGGCATGGACTTCCTGCAGTTGTGGTCCTGCTGTGACGAGCACTTAATATTATATCTGCCATGGGACAGGAGATTATCTGCCACCGGACAGGAGGCGTGACCCTTCAAACTGCTTAGTAGTATGAACAGTACTTTTGCTGACCATACATGGCTTGGACTTTGCATATTTATGCAAAGGAGATGATGATTGTTTAAAAGGTGTTGTGTTGACAGTTATTGAGCGTGGGTTTTCCTTGAGTTAGTTTTGTCATTACTGTCCATGCATTTGGATTGGCTCTCTTGTTCCCAGTTGCTAACGTCCTCTCTGGAATTCATGAGATCAATGGCAGCAGATGACGTGTGTATGTTATGAGCCCTTCGTGCGTTTTGCTTCAGTGAGCACACCGCTCTGTTTCTGGTTGGTTTACTTTTGAACTGCTCATCATCAGTGTGCCTGTAGATGATTCACCAAAATTATATTGGTCATCGTGGTTATAACAATGCAAAAGGCAGTTATTACAAAGCCTATTTTAACACGTTGACCGCCAAGTACGAGTTAACTCGTACTTCAGCCAGTCATTTAACATGGCGTGTAGGCGGTCAATGTGTTAAACAAGTTCTTGGAGGCATGGCTATGAGTTGAGGAATTTTTGCCTTTTGTCAAGATTACTAATCCATAGACATGACATCCTTGTGCTGAACCTTATGTGGCTTAGCGATGTGTGGCAGTTGATTCCAACTTTATATACTGCACCATGAACTGAATTCTGAACCAAAAATGACAGTTTCAAAAGATTATGACAAAATCATAATGCAGGGCATTGTTCAACTTAAGTCTGATTATCATCACTGATTGTTCAACTTAAGTTTAATTATCATGTCTGATTAAAGTCTGATGGAGGGCACCAACAAAACAGGAAGGACACATCGAGTGTGGATGCATGGATGATATTGAAGAGCTGTGTGGAGCAGACCTCGAGAAGCTGGATCATGCGACCCAGAACAGACTCGAGTAGAGAGACATTGTGAAGAGGGCATCGGACACCTATGGGCATTGAGCCCATGGTTGTTGTTGTTGTTGTTGTTGTTGATGATGATGATGACGATGATGATAGTCTAGAATTTTATTAATTTTCTAATTATTCACAGGCTGAAATTAAATTTTTTTAACAGGTTTTAAGGATGATTGCACAGCCATAAGAATTAGCAGTTTGGTGTGTGTTAGCTGTTCTTTTTCCATATTTGTGACGCAGGGGCTCGAAACCCGTCGTTTGTCGCTTCCTAGATATTGCGCTAGACGCCGAAATAGGCAAGAGGGGTAAAGAATGCAGTTTATTCTTCAATTCAGTATATGACTGTGAATTCGCCCTAATTTGCGAAGTAGTGAACCGATTTTGATGCCGTTTGGGTTATCTGATTCAGAATATATGCCTCTAATGCCCAGAAAAATTTCAGTGTAATGACTTAGTGGATTCAGTAGACTTGGATGACACGAATGTCGAATATTCAGTAGCATTTTATTTTTATTTTTTCACTATAAACTAATGAAAGAATCAAATGAGCACAACTTTTGTTAGAAAAAAGATAATTTCATTGTGTTAAAAGCATTTTAGAGCATGGTCATTGTAGCATATGACTAAATCAAAAGGTCAAAAGCCGACATGTGACGGGTTTTGAGCCCCTGTGTCACATTTATGAAAGGCTTATATATGACTTTTTTTATAGATCATATAATGTAGACTTTAGCTTAATAAGTTTGAAGTCTCCTCTTTGTATAAATCCAGTTATAAAACTGACCAGTATTGGTAGTTAAATTGCTTGTCTGTGACTTCCTGTGCCTTAGAAACTCAATTCATGGGCTGCAGTTGGAGACTTTGTCATTGCTGATTTTTATCATGCACTTGTAGTGGTTGGTTGGAGCTGATATATATGCCTTACATGATTTTTCATGAGTGGGTATGACTGAGGGTTATAAAAGTCAGAGCATGCAGTCACGGTACTGATAGCATGCTCAGCACAGTGGTCCTTCATAAGAAAAGCCTGTCTGGTGGTTAGAGGTCCCTCTTCAATCAGATTATTATCTGGACTCGTTCTTAAGTGCCTGGCAGATCTGTGCATTGTCATTTATCAAGGGCTATGATCAATGACTAAATGTGGCTATGCTTCTCATATGTGTACGGTATGTTGTATGCAGATGAATGGGATCTAGTATAAGGTCATTGAAATTTTGAACAGTTCCGTTTTTTTACTCCGCTAACAGTTGAAGACTGTTGCCACTTCCTGTCTTTGGACCTGCATGTGTTGAGATTTTAGTCTAAAGCGCTATTGGCTGATAACATTTTTAATGTTAACTCTTACATTGCTTACAAATCGGGGCTTTGAATGATATTAACTAAGGCCAAAAAAAATAATGTTGTGTTTCCGGTAACCCGACCGACCCTCTTTTATTGCCGCGACTCAAATAATTTTGTAAAGAAATTTTATTTAACAAAAATTTTTGAAAAAAAATTTATGAAAAAAAAAAATTTCTCCAAATTTTTTGGGGACATAATACGGTGACATTGCCTTCCGTATAGAGTTGGATCTTAGGCCAAAAAAATGTTGTGTTTCCGGTAACCCAACCGACTCACTTTTATTGCAGCGACTCGGAAAATTTTGCGTAAGTTTTTTTATTTACATTGACATTGCCTTAGAGTTTCACGCCTGCCTAACTACTTCCTGGTTGCCAGTCTTGAGAAACCTCTAGCCTTATCATTCTCACTTAAGCCACCTCTAACGGTGAATAGGGAAAATAATCTAGCAACCTCTAGGTGTAACTAGTCACTGGCTTGATCAGTCTGGAACGACCCCTAGCAGTGATGTTTTGTTCGCGCTCATCTTCCCATTCCCTTCCCACTTTATCTTACCAGAAAGGATGTCAACAAAATGAAATTAATAGAATTGTTTTCTAGAGCAATTTTAGGTACAGGGAAATAGGCAGTTTATACTTGCTTAGAACACGTACTTTGTTGCAGCGTGTACCACTGTACCTATATGCAAAAAAGAGTATTTCGGTACAATTTTTCGTATAGTCACTGTATAAAAATATTTTACCAAAATAAAAATATTTTTCGACCTACCTACCCAATTTTTTTAGCTCTGTTACCGGAAACACAGCATTATTTTTTTTGGCCTGATGCATTCCTAATGTTCTAATTACATCAAATTTCATTAATTCAAGATCCAGTTTATTGTGATATATAGGATATGTTCCTAGTTAGCTGTGCTGTACACGAGGGTATATACATATACTTATTACTTACCTCCGGGGAAAAACGGCATCGTATACTCGTCTCCTAAAAAGTAGGGTATACGCAGGTAAAAAGGAGGGTACACCGTACATGCTAGTAAATCAGGGGACACGCGGCTGCTTAAGATGCATTTTGGCCCGATGACTAAAAAAGTCGTCAGTTTTTTCCGACGGCAAATGGACGAGATTTTGGCCAATGACTAAAAAGAGGTCGTCAGAAATTTTGGGGCCGAACAGGTCGGTTTTTCTTATCCCGGTCAGCGTGTACTCACCTCAGAATTTACCAGTACAGCCCCTGCTAGTTAATAAGTTTCATGCACCAGAAAGTAGACTCAAGCACCTCTTTGTATTTCATGTTAGCATGTCCTTCACTGCACTGTGACTAAAAGAAAAGAATTTCTCAGCAGAAGATGTTAATAAGAAAAATGATTATCTTCATTTATTATTTCGAAGTAGCATACTGCCCTATGGTTACACTTCATCTATAGCATTAACAGATAATTGCCAATTAATATAGGAATTAAATTTGACTGTTTGGCAGCCATGCAAGGCATCCATCGTGTCTTAATGCTCATTTTACCAAAAATGCCGATCTGGCAAAGGAAAGGCATCTATATGTGATGGCAGACAATTGCGGTATTTATGATGGCATAATTGGCATTAAGTGTTCAATCACACACATTGAACTGCTCTGTGGTGCAGAAGTCAGTCTCTTCAGGTAGAAATGTTGGCTGGCTAATCAACAGACACTGACAAAACCATCTTGATCCAGAATCTCCAATTTAAGACAGCGACCTCCTTTACACAATTGGACAGAAGAATCCATCTTGGGGACGGTATAGCAGGGAGCGATCCCGTGTCCATGCAGATCTGCTCCATATGTCAGGGATTTACCATTCAATGCCCTAAATCCCTCCAGAAGCAGTTGTGTCTGAGTTGCATTAATTTTTTAATTAATTAGTGTGGCCATAGATATTTTAGTAGGTATCATTAGGAACCACTAAACAGCACTTCTGTTAACCGATTGAGGTTGACGTGATACAGGATGCTGACATTAGTTAATTAATGCTTACAGCTGGAATTCATTCATTATAGTGAAAGTGGAATGTCTTCTCATTAATATTTAAGAGAATATTTATCATCATGGTATCTCAACACATCTCTGAACTGCAGCAGATCTAATTATGAACATGTCATCGACTGCATTCACTATTTTCGTTATCAATTTCAGAATCCTAAACACTGGTCATTGTATATGAGTTTGCTAAATTGCTGATATACATGTTACAGAGCAATTACCTGGTAGGACTAATTTTCACAATAAATTAGTGATATTGTTGTTACTGTTTTCTCTCTCTAAATTGATATGAAGTAAATATAGTTGCTGATATAGAAGCTCTTCTGTTGGGTTTAACCCTTTAGTGATGAGCATGTACTGAAGGTGTCTGGGTAACCAATGCTATATGGGTCAATAAAGGATTAAATGGATTTTACTATGGAAATGCAAATATGACCCCAGGACGCATAACAATAGGAGGACTGACTTTAAAACTTTCAACGTATATGGTTTGTGTTTGCTCACCCTGAAAGTCATGGTATTTATGGATCAGCATACTTAAACTAACCAAGCCTATTGTTGACTGACTTCATTATGCTTGGTAACAATGAATCCACAGCTATAGCACTTTCTAAAAGCATTCATGTCACTGCACCAATGAAAGTCTCCTTATTTTCCAATCGTGCCTTCCAAGAATCTTGTAGATTGATAATTTGAGAAGATTTCCTACACAGTGACAGAGTTTGTTGCTATTTCATGGATTCCATTTACTTGCTTGTTGTGTGGATGTTGACCCTATTTACTCTGCAAAGTGTTAAAGGAAGCTCAGTTCCACACTTTCCCAGCATTCAATAAAGTCATGATCATCAAAGCTGTGAATTTTTTTTGATTTGTTGTATGTGTAGTTTTCATAAAATGTATTTGTAAGTTGTAACTGTTTATTTTTCGTATTTGTATAGGCTGTCACTGATTATATCGACTTCACATTTTTGGGAATTTTTTAATATGTGTAGTTTTCATCAAATGTACAACTGTTTATTTTTCATATTTTTATAGACCTGTTCTCACTGGTTATTGACTTCACATTTTGGGGGGAATTTTTAATATGTGTAGTTTTCATAAAATGTACAACTGTTTATTTTTCATATTTTTATAGACCTGTTCTCACTGGTTATTGACTTCACATTTTGGGGGGAATTTTTAATATGTGTAGTTTTGATAAAATGTACAACTGTTTATTTTTCGTATTTTTATAGACCTGTTCTCACTGGTTATTGACTTCACATTTTGGGGGGAATTTTTAATATGTGTAGTTTTCATAAAATGTACAACTGTTTATTTTTCATATTTTTATAGACCTGTTCTCACTGGTTATTGACTTCACATTTTGGGGGGATTTTAATATGTGTAGTTTTCATAAAATGTACAACTGTTTATTTTTCATATTTTTATAGACCTGTTCTCACTGGTTATTGACCTCACATTTTTTGCAGAATTTTTAATATGTGTAGTTTTGATAAAATGTACAACTGTTTATTTTTCGTATTTGTTTAGGTTCTCACTGATTATCGACTTCACATTCTGACACCGAAACCTCCAATGAAGGTTAGTCATGCACTAATATTATGCAGACAGTTGATGAAAATGCAAATGAGAAGGAAATCTTTCAGTTTGATTTACGGACTTCTCTTCACAGATTGTGTTTTTTCAGTGGACTTGTAGTAGAATTTCTTACTCTGTTGGATGAACTGTTTATATGATTTTAAACCAGAAGATGTCCAGATCAGTTGATGACTAAGCAACTCTGTTTAGTAACGTGTACATGAACTAGCACCAAGACCTATAATTGAACTAATTGACCCTATGCTCATTACAGATTTAGTTGATAATAAAAACAGCATCTGATTTGAGCACCCGCTTCTGGATATTTTGTTAAGTAAATGGTTGACTTCTGCTGTGTAAATTTTGCTCAAGGAAGAAAAAGTTTGAAAAATAAAAATAAAAGAATTGAGTTTTGAATGTATGAGAGGAACTCGTTCATGACAGTGTGTTGCAGATGATCAGTGCGGAAAGTGCATTCACCTGCTGTCTTGCTGGTGTTTGGTGCTATGTTTGGAGGCTGGTTTGAGCGGTTTGAGAATATTGGTTATGTTCAGACTTCAGAGGTGCTGTTTTTCTCGACAATGTGAGGAAAGATATTGTTGAAATGGCTGGCAAGAAACTTATTGGTTTTTAACGAGAAAACGATTTAATTGGATTTTAATGTTCATCTGTGACTTTGTGAAGGAAATGATATTGATTGACATCAGTGTTCTGCTTCTGCTTGAGCCAAGCAACCATCTGTTTAGCTAAATAGCAGTTTGACTTTTGGTTTGGTGACTATGGGTGAGGACGAACAACCAAAATTTTTTATGAGCTGATCTTAGTCCTGAGTAGTCACAGTCATGTCCATGGAATGTCATTTGTAAACAATTCTGCAGAGCATTTTCTATCTAAATACAATGTTTGCAGGAGTCTGTACAAATCTGTGCACTTTACCCTGATCTTACATAGTCAGTGCATTTCTGTACAATGTGGTTTGGATGCTCAGTTCAAAGTGTGCTTCATTTGAGGACTGAAAGAGAATAGCATACATGTGCAAGATCCACAACCCACTAGACTTATTGACCAAAATGTAGTTAATTTTACCAGAGCTTAAACTGTGCCTTCTAAAGAATCTTTCAATCCATAGAGCAGCTTATATGTGTGGCATATAGTAACTTATCATATATGTAACTTACTATGACTATGTTGCTGAATTTTCATAGGTTCAGTTACATGGTTTCGTGCATCCATTTTATGTTTGTACTTCTGTGAGATATTTCTGTTGGCATGAAATTTCACTGAGCAATTTGTTTTTCAAATTTGATGTTTCTGTATACGAAATTCTATTCTTCATCCGCATTGGTTGATACTTTCCAAATCCTTTGCAATTGCTATCTACACTGTGGTTCAATAAAAAAGTAAGCCAAACAGTTTTTATTATGTCTCTAATGCCTGATGATTAATCATACTAAAAGTGTCCCAATATTTGGAGAATTGAACCAAGAATAGGATTCCAAAATATCATGTCATAAATTTGAACGGATAGAACAATATGGATATTTAAACTTCATCTCCCGAAATGTCAGTTTTCAGCAAGTCTGTTATGATGTGCGTTGCGGTTTTGACGCTTGAGAGTTCCCAATTTTAATCTTCAGTGATCCTGGAGTAAAAATTAACAGCATATATTATTGCAACGTTCTGCTGTCACAACATCTTCCACCTTTTATCAGAAATCTATAACCCCAGAAAGCTATTTTCTTTTTCTACAGAACAGTGCTAGCCCACAGAGCCAGATAAACCATCGAAATGCTAACAAGAGAGACACCATACTTTATTTCTCCCACACTATGGCCTCAGAACAGTCCAGATTTAAATCCTGTCATCTATAACATCTTTATGTAAATAATCAGACAATAACTACTTGAAGTTTCTCCACAAAAATGTTAAAGACTTTTTTCATGTTTGAAGTACTTTGTTACAAAACCCAAAAGAAAATTGCTGGTAAACTGAAATTTCGGCAGATGAAGTTGAAAGATTCATATCTTTCTACCCATTCAAATTTATGACTTAGTATTTTGGAATGATTAATGATCAGGCGTTGGAGGTATATGAAAAACGGTTTGGCTTACTTTTTTTGAACCACTTGTATACAGCCATGATGTGTCATCGTGACATCGTCTGCCTGTGAGAGAGGTGCTCAAGAGATCCTTTAAGTAAGTGTTAGAAGACAAACACTTACATACCAGGTCATGTATCAATGTATGCCTTCAGTCATCCAGTGAATTTATGTAACACGACTTCCGCATAATCTATTCATGAGCAGATTTATTGAAGTGTGTGTGTTCTAACTACTAGGAAGAATAAGATATGATATTGCGCTGTTGAATTACATGCAAAAGGATTCAATTCGTTTCGTCTTGAAATTATTTATATCCACAAAAACCGAGTCATGGTATCAGAGTAAGGATACAACATATGACTTTACGGTACACATTCATTCTAGTACATGCCAAATCAATTTTTTTACCTAAGCACACATACTAGAGTTGTGCGCATACTAGATATCTATATATGCATACTTACATAATACTAGAGACGTGTGGTGCAGTGGTTGATCTGTTACAGCGCTTGGCCTGTAACATTGAGAGTATGCATTCAAACCTCGCCGTGATCAGTTGCTGTATAGGGACCTTGGACAAATCTTTCGCTCACAGACTTTGCTCAGCACCATTGGTGCTCAGTCATATGAGCGTAGTTTGCACTTCAGAACTTTGGAACGAAGGCATTATCAAATACAGATGATTTACAAAATGTATTGTATATAAGTGTCATATTTTAAAATCGGACTGCATGCCCTGATTTTAGTAAGCGCCTGTACTGGATATAGTGCACACTAATTTATACTAACTCCTGGAGATTAGAGAAACATGTTTTCTATGATGTCATGGTTCCTGATTGGTAACTGTTCACTAGGTTTGAAATCACCGCCCTTTGACTTCACAGGCCACAGACAACTGCAGATAAATAATCAAACCCTATTCGTTATCTCCCCATAAGTGAACCTATGACTAATGTATACAGTAAGCTGCTTAACACGTTGACTGCCAAGTACGAGTTAACTCGTACTTCAACCAGTCATTTAACATGGCGTGTAGGCGGTCAATGTGTTAAAATAATTGTAATTTTTAGCAGGGTTTGCTTGTGTATACATATGCATCACATTCTACACCAGGTGTCCGATTTGCCATGGCCACCAACTGCTGACCTGGTTCTTTGCTGCCTTTGTCTTCACAATAGTAATGAGCTTTCAGACCCTGTCAAAACAACATTGGCAAAATACAACTGTCAGCTAGTCCTAACAGGTGGCCTCAGCATCTTTATGACTCTCAGCTGAGCAGCTGGAATACTTGAAAACCAGTCTGAGTCTACAGCTGTACATGTATGTTGAGATGCATGCTCATTCCCATGCACTCATGGTGGCTGACTTGAGTCAGTGATAACTCAAATAACTTCCAGTAATAATAGTAATAATAATAATAGTGATAATAATAATAATATCTAATAATAATAATAATAATAAAATTGTGTGGTGCCTTCATAAGTCTTTGAACACAGAAAATTCTATCGGTGTGCTTCTGTCCACTTGTGTAAAGGCGATTGCTGTCATAAATATTAAATTTCTGAATCAAGATGCTTTTTTATCAGTGTCTGTTGATTCTAGCCAATCACCATTTCTACCTGAAGAGACTGACTCCTGTCCTGAACAGTTCATCGTATATATGATGCAGCACTTTCTGCCATCGTCAATATTGTTATTGCCTACCATCATGTACGGGTCACATCTGTGTGATATACTCTCCAAACTCTAGGGTTTAGTTTTGAGTGTAGCATTATGTGTGGGACAGTAAGGTGAGCAGAATGTCATTTCAGAAGATCAAAATAATGGACTTATCGATGGACAGACTAGGATGGGATCTGACCACTTTGGCACCACGTCCATGTGGTGTCCCACATGTCTCAGTCTTTGGTCTCCTTCTATACATGGCAGATCTGACAAAGCTCATCGCTGTTCTCAAATCACGGTGTCACCAGTTTGCAGTTTGCTGATGATTTCAACCTTACTCAACTTGTCATCCATCTGACACATACCAGTATTCAATGCTATTCATGTGTGTCGAGTACAGGAATAATCATTTCAGATGTACAGGACTGATATCATCTGATGAACTATAGTTTAAGTAGGCCAAAATTGCAGTACATGTGGTTGTAAGGCATGATCTGGGTTCATTGGAGATAAACTACGGGTATGTGAGAATATTCTTACTTGAATATACAGCTCACTGTTTGTGATCTCTACAGCTCACTGTTTGTGATATCTGTGCTGTTGTAAAGTGAATTCTGATAGCATACCACTTGAATATTTTCTGCAGAAAAGGTTGTATGGTGTAGCCTCATTATTCAATGCTGTATGCATTCATTAATTTCATTTATGCATAATGGCGTGGCTTGATGACTACTGTGACTGCACGAAGCAAGTCCCCCAAAGAGTTCAGGATATGCCAGCTCCAACTGTCGCATTCAGCCAGCTAAACACTTGCACGTATCCAAATATATGGGAGTGATAGTAGTTTCCTGTTCAGGAATGAATTCGATAAACGATTCTGTTGCTTTGATGAACCTTGATGGTTGCTTTGATGGCTTACATTGATCAGCAATTCTGTGCTCCAGTTTTGGGCCAGGCTATTTATTTGTCAATTGCTACACTCTTCTGCAATTGAAGATTGATGGATTCCTCGCGTCAGGCATGACATCATTACAAGCTCATCGGTCTTTTTCATGCATCAGAACACTTTCTTGGAATAATTGTCTTTGAAATAGCTAACCAGTAGGCTACTGTTTCTACTTCAACCAACATCAGGTTGATGGTCATGCATGCAGCATTTTTCGGAGGTTCTTGAGAGACTGTATATGTAAATGGTGTACATTACATTCACTCAAATTCTTGAGCTACATGTTAGCAACTGTGTATAACTGTATATATAAATGTATAATAGATCATAATCTGAATCTTACTACATGGTTTTAGGATCTCGTGATGATTTCATGTTGAAAGTTTTTTTAAGTGTTGATTAGTTTTGCCGCTGTGCAACTCCAAGTTGTTTATAAGACAATATTTCATTTTAAAGTTCTTTAACACTTGTTGTAACAGCTGAATGGATTGCAGTACAGACTTTAATCCTTTACCTGTTTGCCCCGAGAATATCCGCTGAAAACGGGCTTAAAATTAAAAAATGAACCGGTAAAGGGTTAAAAGAAATTCATGCTCATTAACCAGTTTTCTTACCGGCAGTAGTAGTGCTGACCAGTGCACTCTCATTTTCTTGCTCCAGTTGTGCATTTGATACTGTTGATCAGAACTGTGTGACCTATTGCGATTCAGTATTCAATTGTCTCGATGCATAGTCATCACTATGACTTCTCGCAATTAGTTACATGTGCAGCTGCTTTCCTTGTTCATGGACTGCATCTAAAGTCTCGAGTTACAGATTGTGTCTTAAAAATTAAGCTGGTTATCTTTCAGGCTGGGGTTCAGTTTACTGTTGCTGTCCTTGTGTACCAGGCATACTAATGGTCTTGGACTGATCCACCTTGCTGAGTCATACTTTCCACCCACTTTTAATCCCACCATGACGAACTTTAATAAGATTGGTTTTCTCTGGGCGTCTATGTTGCAACTTTCACATGCTAATCCTCATCTATAGAATTCTATAATGAGATCTGAAGGGTTGTTTATAAGACACTATTTCATTTTAAGAAGTTCTTTAACACTTGTTGTAACAGCTGAAATGCTGAATGGATTGCAAGTACAGATTTGGAACCCTAATTCTAGCTGTTATTTCTCAAATGGTCGAAGACTTATCTTTTACCTGCTGTCTGTTTTTTAAGGCAGATTCATATAAATTACCATCTTATACGCATCTGATTAATAGTAATAAAAAAGCCATAATAGTGCTGGTGATTATAAAATTGCATGCACTGATGAATACACGTGTGGTCTTGGACTTTATCTAAAGTCTTCAGTTACAGATTTAGTTACAGAATACATGTGTGGTGTCAGGTGTAATCTCAGACGGTGTTAACAAGTGATGCTGCATGCATTGTCTCCATCAAAGCATTAGCTACCTAGTCTTTTGTGTCAGTTGTGTCATTAAGTGATGGAAGAATGTATCTGCATATTTTTATTTGTTCGCAGTAAATTAGTCATATCATCTTTGTGATGGTGCACCAAGCTATTGCTGTTTCTGTTTAAGTTGCCACGTTGTATCCCTGCTTATCATATGACCTGTGTAATACCTTTCTTATGATTCAAGATGGAATTGTTGAATATGACACTCTAATGCTAGCTGTTTTTTGGATTTATTTGTGTCAGGTGGAAAGTAATTTCCATTTCTTGGACATCAACTGTTTGGAAAGCAGAAATCCCAAGAAGGTACGTGCAGTGCTCAATGATCTGTTTGTTCTGAGTTCAAGGAAGTGACTTAAGTGATATACGGTACATGCAAATTTCTATTGCACTGCTTCAGTGAGAACCCGGTAGTTCTTAGGTTTCTGATTTCTAAGTTTATCTTTCTGTTATCTGTAAGAGGTTCATTGTCTGGCAAGCATGGTTGTGCAGTTGTGTGTCTTAAGTTGTGTTTTCTCATGCTGTACCCTTCGCTGTATAGCGCTATTTGAAGTCGTCAAGTACTCTGTTTTTTACAGGATTACCTTATGATAAATGGTTGCTTGCTATTTTTTGGCTGAATTGAATTTGAATTTTTTTCATTGCCTGCTGTAATTATGCTTCGTCATTGTCATAATTGTGTTAAACTGGTGTATGTTAACAAAGTGTAGGGGTCTGATGTTTGAACTCAAATCTAGGTCACTGCTTATTTTATGCAGTGATTGATTGGGAAACCGTTGGCAATTATATTTAGATAATTATGGTGAAAGTCATTAGTTGGATAATTGTCTGTAATTTAGCTCCTTGATTTAATACTAAATGAAGGTGGCCTTTTGTTTGCCTTATTATCCAATGAAAAGCAAAAGTATTCATCTAATTGTTTTAAGGTTTAGTATTATTACGAAAGAACATTTTGACATTAATTACCAAACCAACAACTGGACATCCAGCTTTTTTATGAGTTACATGACTTGATGCCGGCTGAATGAAAGCCACGATTGCCACAGCAATAGGCAGACAGAGAGTGTCTTTATAGATTAGGTTGCTGATCTATCACGCAAACAATGTTAACAACTCCTACAATGCATTACAAATTTAATTTACATTAATAATATAACGTAATAAGAGCAATATTCTACTGGCTTTTTTCAATGATGAGGTGTGCAGGATCTTTATTTATTGTACATGTGCAAGCCCATCAAGGCAAATTAGTGCTTTTGATTAGTGCCTCAAATTAGTGCTTTTGCATTTATTTCTGTTAGTTTTGGAAGGACGAAATTGGGTGTGGGCAGCAAAGAGTAGACAGATGGTAATGTTTATGTGATGCCTGATGATGTCACTGGCTGTGTTGTCTGTGTCTGTAGATGGTTGTTGGTGTAGAGTCGAAGAGACTCGTGATGATGTCTTTGTCACAAGACGATAACACCGATGACTTTGATCTGGCAGTTGGACATATTCTTGCTTCTCTGGCGAAAGTTTTCCCGTGTGTTCCTACAGAGTGAGTGTTCACTGGTTGTTTTTACCACCCAGGTCTGGCTGATCAGTGGTTGTAAAAAAACTTTTTTTCCGTTTTTATTCTCGTTTTTTATTGTTCACAAATTTTTTTATCGTTTTTATTTTTATGTTACTTTATTTATTTAGTGTCTATTATTATTTTTCTTTGTCTATTATTATTTTTCTTAATTTAATTTTTGTCTGCTATTCCATACGTTTTCTCACATACTCTCAAGGATTCAGTTAATTATAGTGTCATAGGTAATTGTTTAAGTCATCATTTGAGAAATACATGTAGTAGATCACTACAAGAAATGAAATTTGTAAGAGTTATTTTGATATAAAATTCTTGGTCCTATAATTAATATTTATAAGTAACAATTTTAAGTACAAATGTACAAGGTATAATTTAGTACACATGTATCTATGGTCTTTGCTTCTGATTAGACTGTAATTGTGTTATGTCGATCAGCATGATCTTATGTGGACTTATGTTTACAATTTAAATTTGAAAAGATTTCAATACCTTTAATCTTTCTGAAATTCTTATGAAACAAAAGTTATAAGAAAATTAATGTTACTTATAACCAGTTAGTTTTGGCCTAATAACAAAGTTGTGTTATTTGCAGATTAAGATAAAATTGCGTAAGCAAGGTTTTTAAGCTTAAAATGAAGTTTCAGATGTAGCGATGGCAAATTATTTTCGGTTTAGTTTTTTTTGTCGTTTTTCCCCCGAAAAACCAATTTTTTGTTTTTTATTTAGTTTTCATCGTTTTTTACATCTATGGTGCTTATTGCTCTGTGCACATAATAATTTTCGTTTAATCAACAATCCGGTTGACAGACCGCAACCGGTCACAGTGTACAATTATGCAGTTGAAACAATTTACAGGAACTCAGATTACAGAATACATAAATTTTAACTATACCAACTGAACAGTCAGCCTGCAATACATGTCACTAATAGCAGCCTACAAAGCATATCCGCCCAACGGGGGCTCGAACTCACTACCTCTCGCACCCTTGGCCAGCGTGTTATCCATTACTCTACCGGGCCACCCATCATCTCTCAATGCCACTTAATATGAACTGCTTTTGAGAACACTTCCCACCTTGTCATTCCTTTAAAATAGATTGGCAGCATTTGTCTATCGCCATAAATGTAAGGTTCATTCAGTGTTTGTGACTGATCGTGCAGTCAATTCTGAGTTGCAAACTTGTACAGAAACTGGTCTTAGTGAAGTTCGTTTTTTATGTTGACTGCGTTGCACTGAACCACTGCCTCGCCTTCAGAGTATTTATTATCTTATTGGAGTTGTTAGGTTTTTGGCTTGCTTAGCCTTCTTAGGTTTGCATGCCTTGTTGTCACATTGCATTGCCTTTGCCAAATCGATGTAGTTGCAGATAGGGATTGGTCTGCTATTAAAGAATTGGACATATTTTAGTGGGCAGCAGAGTTGTGATAAATCAACATTACTTTTGCATTTCTTCATAGTGTTCATCTGTAAATGAGTCTGTGTTCGAACTTGTCAAGCAACTGTAGGTTATAGGATATTTTTGTCATCTTTATTAAAATTACAATAACTGCTGATATATTTTCTGTTTCGTGACCTCGGTTCAACCGCAATACGATGCGGTTTTTCGTTGGTGCTTTCGCATTAATTTCTGTTAGTTTTCTGTTTCAAGGAGACTCATCGCAAAAGTGGATTTCTCTCCATCCGAACGGCTTCAGGAGTCGCGTAAGATGGTGGCCAATGCAGAGAAGAAGGACCAGCTACCGTGCGGCAACTTCAGTGCAATGTATCACTGCATGTGTGACTACCACAATCTCGAATATCAGGAAGATGTAGCATGGGTTAGTTGGGACAGAAATGGTCACAAAATGTTTTAGCAGCTGGTTCTTGATTTACTCTAGGTCATGTTTGGCTTGGTAAATTTTATCATATTCGTGGATATGGCCTGAGCATTACATGGAATTTGAATAGAATGTTTAGGCACTGCATCATTGCTATGGGTATACAACTATACATATCAGAGGTAGTATTCTTAATGAGAGATCCTTTCCTAATCTTAAATATATGTCTCCTCAAAAGTATTTCTTCTTTAAGGCTCTTTCATTGACTTATAACTTAGCATAATCAAATTTCTGTTGTTAGATTTTGCAACAAATAGATAAAGACTGGGGTAGGAACGTCATGTGGTGTTGAATTGTTCAGTTGTAGATTGAGTTACTTAAGTTCCTGTTTAAGGCTGGTTATTGTTTGGTAATATGATAGATTTCTCTTCCAGTGTTTGTGCCAGTTATGACGATTATGCTACTGCCTGTAATACGATCTGTAATACAATTAGATTTTGTATTTTCATCCTTTCTAAAGTTCGGAAGTGTATAGATCCAAATGAGAAAGCATTGATGGACTTGTTTGAAAGGTCCAGTAATTGCCACAGGTTGTGCTACCAATCACAGTAACCAGCCAGATGGCCTCCATGCCACAATAATGCTGTTGATTTTTTTACAAAGACTTCCAATTAATTGGTTTATAATGCAAAGTTAATTTTTAAAGTTTTGAAGATTTTAATAACTGAATGCATTCATTATTTCTCATTTTAGCATGTGACCTTTTTTGATTATTTCAGGATATAAATAATATATATTTGTCGCAAAATTCGAAGGAGATGAATTTGAGCGATTTTGACCATCTTGATAGCAGGCAAGTAGAAACGTTTATCCTATTGTTCTAACATACCATACTTGCTGTCATGTACTCTTTATTTATAATCCTGTTGATTGCTGTCATGTTCTCTTTATTTACAATCCTGTTGATTTTATTAACTGAACATATTTAAAAAAATTCTTGTAAATTTTATCCAATGTGCATAGAACTGACGTATTGACAAGGAAGTTGAATATATATATATTTTTAAAAAAATTTCTTTTCAAATTCTTGTAAATTTTATCCAATGTGCATAGAACTGATGCATTGACAAGGAAGTTGAATATAATTTAAATATTTCTGGTGTTATTGATTACTTTGTAGATATTAGATGTTTGTTATTTCGACAGGCGTGGTGTTGAGTCTGATAAATCATTTTTTCTGCTGGTTTTTAAACATGTCCTGAAAGACTATCTGTGGGCGTTAATTTTCTGATTTTAGAAAAAAATTGCTCTTTTTTAGCTTTTAACTGCCGGAGTTGTTATATCTACTCTTTTGCTACAACGTATCTTTGCACTTGAGCAGTGCATTGTTTTCATCGTGCTATTTATACAGATGCTGCCAATTGACCAGCTAATTGACCAGTCCACCGTATTGTAGACGAGTTTTTAAGCCAAATATCTGCCCGGCAGCAGTTGTGTGTCCTCGGTAGCTAAGTGTGTTCAAGATGAGTCAATGTGCGCTTGATATGTATTTTTGTAAAAATGCATTATGTGTTTCTTTTTAAGACCATTTCGTAATTTTCAGGCTTCTCGTGCCAATACTTTCTGCGTTGGAACACAACACGTGGTTTACTAAACTGAATGCATCCAATGTCAAACTGGTTGGTTTCTAATCTTTATTCTATTTTGTCATAAGTAAGAGATTGCCTCACATTGTATTTGGGACAGTGCTGATAATTTTTTTAAAGCTCATATTGTATCCTGAAAATGCAGGTTTGTGTAATTATTATTGTGGGTCTAGGAGTAATATTATGGTATAACTTGAAATCAAATGAAGAATCTCAGGGTTGTTATTTGCCTGTAAAACCTACACTTTTGCATTTGATGATTGCTTGGCTTCCTAGTGGATTGCTTGGCTTTATGGTGGCTTACTTTGCTTGACAGTGAAGTATGGCAATGAACGGCTTAGTTTGACTATTAAATTGCCAATTGTAAATGGTATGTTTGCACTCCAAAATTCATGTGCTATCTATAAAGTGTTTAGTGCCATTTATGTGTTGGGCGCATGTATGTATGTTTGTATTGTGTTGCATACATGTATGTATGAATGTATGTGTGTACTTTATGAGGCAGCGGCAAACTTTCTCTTTTGCTGACATTGGGGCCTTGAATGGGCTACTCCACATATGTGTGTGCTGCCAAGGGTCTTCTCTGATACGTTCTATCGCAATCTTAAAACTGTCCTCTTTAGCCAAGGACAGGCCAGGAACATTCCTGTGTAGTGACGCTATATAAATCCTCATAATGAATGAATGGATCACCTGTGTACTGTAGTGTGTATGTATATATTTAATATATATATATACGATAGATGTTTTTTGTCTGTATTTTTGAGAGCCTCTCAGATTGCTACATACTTGTAGTATATAATTGCCCATGCTGGTTCTTGCCTTCTAGTGTGGAGTTTACAGGTTGAGGACCACTGTGTAGAGACTTTAAGAGAGTCTGTGATGAACATTTGCCTAGTGCAGTTAATTGATTTTGCCATTAGGCAGAGGAATTCACGATGTATGCGTTCTGTAGAAGGGAATGACCGGGCATTAATCTACAATGTGCCATGTCTGATATATTTGCTCTGTCTGATCAGCAAGGACAATCTGAGATTCCAAAGCATTACAATACCTGCACTAAAGAACGAGACCATGATCCTGAATGAGTTAAGATGGTGGTTGTGTGCAGGTGTCGAAGGGATGAGAAGCTGGCATTTTATCAGCATTTTGAAGAATTAACCTGCAAATGATGAATATTTTTTATTTGCTCGTTTTATTTGCATGCGTTTGCTTCTTGTTTAACGAGTCATTGTTGAATTTCATTGTAGACGCCAGAGGCAGTTAATGAAATCTTGAAGATTATGAAAACGAACATGACAATCGAAGAACTTGTTCTTGCCAATATCGGAGCACGATCGTAAGCATGTTAGGCGTGTTTTCTGCAGCTTGTTTTCAAGGATACTTGTCAGTTAGGGATGTGGTGGTGTAGTGGTAGGTTTGGTGCCTTGAAGCCAGGGGGTTCCAGGTTCGAATCCACCACAAGCCGCCACGCAGGGACCCCGAGCAAGTCCTTCACTCACATTTGCTCCCGCTCTTCAGCGTGAAAATCTGATTCAGTGTTCGTGCTGTAGCCAGGAGGGCCTCTAAGTAGAGAGCTTGAAGGAGCACTATGGCAAATGTGAGAAATAAAGTAATATAAAAATTTGTCGTTATTCAATTGAGTATATTACCAGTAATTATCAGTCACTGCGATGATTGTTAAAATATTATGTTGATGACTAATATTAATTAATAATGCTGAATGGTTACTCGTGATTGTCTGATGAATTCACTCTCATTTGACTTCTGTGGCATTGTTTTTGCACAGTGAATTTGCTCAAAGACTGTGTTTGTCCCTTGTTGCGAACACTGGTTCACCGCTTACCGTTCTAGACCTGTCAGAAAATCCCATTGAAGACAAAGGTATGATGCTGTTTGAATGTTGAAAGGTTTTAACCCTATGAGTTTTAGTAGACATTAGTAGAGCATTAACTTTTGTCTTGTTTCAGTCTTTGGGGTATCAGATTTCAGGTACCACTATGTGAAGAAAAAGAAGTAGGTATTGCTTAACCTTTTATTTTAGTGCACACTCGTTGTTAAGGTTAAGAGAAAAAGTATGACAAAAAATAAAGAAGGATTGGGAAAAAATGGGTTGGGCAATTACTTACTACTTTGATGGTTCTTATTATGTGAAAAGAACTCTATTGCTTATTTCCAGTTTTCTTATTAAATTTTTTCATGCGACAGTCCTGGATATAGTTCACTGGATTATGTAACTAGTTTGTGTTGTTTGCTGATTATGTTGTGTTTATTGGAGTAGTTGCTGGATTTACTTTGAGGAACAGTTAAATCCAAGATCTATATCCACGACCTCATTTTTAGGCTTATGTCCAGCATATCCATATAATCTACACATGCATATGCCCAAGCGAATTTCAACAAATGTCCATAGTTTGGTATACTATGCAGTATGCACACAATTTGTCTCATAGGATTACACTGACAATAAAAATGAAGAACAGTCTGTAAGTTTCATAGACACCTCAAATTACCAGGATTGCAGGCCCACATGCTCGAGTCTAGGAACATCAGTCTTTTCTCAGTTTAAACTTTTAATCACAAAAAATGAACGATTTGGATGAATTTTTTTACTGTTGAACTCAAAAAGCGCAACATCTGGAAAAATATTGATACTAAATTCAGGATCATGTAATGTTATTTCAAGGTCGCAAAAACTGATATCTAGCACACATCAGAGAAAAATGATCAGATCTTAGCAAATGATCATTGAGACTGGCTAATTCTTTGTTGTGTTTCTCAATTTGATAATGGATTCCTGTGATAAAAAAACAAGTTAATTTAGTGTTAGACGATTCAAAGTTAAAAAGTTGTCTCTCAATTTCGCTAGATTTCTTTTTGACCTTGAAATGACATGGAATGTCTCTGAATTTAGTATAAATATTTTCCTCAGATGTGGCTGTCCTTGAGTCAAACTGAATGAAAAAATTGGATCCAAATCAGACTCTTAGTTTATTTATTTTTTGATGAGAAGATTAAATTGAGAATTGAAACCAGATCAAAGTCCTAAGGCTGAGCCTACTGTCCTTATAATTATAATTAATTCAGGGGTTTATGGCAATGCTAATACATTTCTTAAATTTTTTGCACCACTATACATAATTTTCATTAACAAAATTGAAACATCCACCGATGTATTTATGTATGTAAATGAACATTTATATAGCGCCTTAAAATAACCTCTCGAAGCTGCTAAAATGATTTTGCAACTCCTGAAGAATTTTAGCTGTTGGTATTGGTTGATGGTGGAGCTCCAAGATCTGGTTGTCTGAGGAGGTTGTATAAGCCTGTTTGATCAGTCCTTGAAGCCAGTATGCAGTCAATGTGATGCATGTGGGTATGCTGCCACTTTGGCATCAGGTAGTTGTAGTCATGGCTTTTGTCTTGGAATGTTTTAGACTGTTTATGGGAATTGCATAGTTTGTAGACATCTTGGTGCTCTTTTTTCAAGCACATTGCAGCAAATGAATTGAGCTTATATCTTATATTAAGTATGGAATCTGATATCTTGATACGAAGTGATTATATGAGTTTCGTCTGGTTATAAATGAAAAGATGTGTGATTTTTTAAATATTCTGTTGACTCGCCCCAGTTATGTAGTTGAATCAACAACTTTGGAGGCATGGGTGATTGTTGATGTCTTACTTAGCGATTCATGTATTGTTGTATTGTTTATGGCATGAATCGTGATATGAGGATCATTTCTTCTCTCTTAACCTTATCTTAGACTTTCTGAAGGGCCTTGCTTTGCACAGCTACTTATCTGACTTTTGTGCTGATTGTGAGAAACAAGTGTTTTTCATCTGTCAGGTTTGATAGGCAGGATTGAAAAGTTGCAGATAGGTAATGAACATTTGCCAACTTTGAAGGATTGGACAGCCTGACCGTCCTTTCAGCTGACTGTTGTACGTACCAAAATTACGTTCAGTCAGATTTGGATTTTCAGAATTTGATTCTACAAAACGATATTGCTGTATTAAAAACAGTCAGGCTTTAAGGACAGGCTGGCTGTCCACGAGTTCTTCTGCCTGGCATCAGTTTTTGCCAGTCAAAGCATGTTGTTTCTTGCGTGACGATTAGCTTCATTGTTAACTTATGTTTTTAATTTTGTTGACATTGCGTTTAAGCCAGTGCAACAGTACTTACAGCAGAAGATCAATTTGCTGTTGGTTCAAGTCTGGCTTCAGTTGTTTTTGTTGTCCAGTTTCTGTTTGCTGCTGTTGTCCTGTTTTGCTGCCGTTCATTCTGTTGCTTATCTGACTTACTTTCTCTGATTGTTCCATCCATTGTCCTCTTATTTCAGCTCAAATGGATGTCTGTGTTACCTTGGCTATGAACGCATAGATCTGGCAATTAATGTTGTCCTAACAAGTTTAACTTTGCTATGTTTAGTTGTGACTAACAATATTTATCTGCTAACTTTGTGAGTGATGTTGGTTTAATGTTTATGATGACTTCTTCAGATGTCATTGTATCTTGGATGGTAATTTTGTTGTCGTGTCTTTATACAAGCTGGAAAAGAAGACTTTTAATTGGACAGGGCTTTGCAGATGGAATGCGATTGGCTGTTGGTTTCCTTGACGCAACCATCAATCGATTGATGCTCTGTGTTAGGGGTCATTGCATAATTACGTAACGCTCGAGGGTGGGTGGGGTCATTGAAAACGTTACGAAACGTTACGTGGGTGGGTGGGGGAAGCTGAACGTTACGTAACGCTGTGAAAAAATATTAATGAATATTAAATTACCATCGAATGACACTCTAGACATAGATGTGATCGAAGTTTAAACTTCTTGACATTGATTTAAAAACTTAACTGAAGTAGGTCTATTTATCGTAATAAGATCCAGCAGTATAGACACCAATTACATGCCAGCTGGGTCAATTCTGTTCTCCCATTGTGCAAACCGGAAACCGCTGTTCGAATTGTTTGGATCTGTCATAATTTTACCAACGGAACAACGTGGTAGGCCTAATTCTCCTTGAATTCCTGACATCGAAGAACCACTTTGAAGCATGTTTTACTTAATGGACACGATCCCAAGCATTTAGAATTAAAATGCTCAATAAAACTCGGCAATATTTCTATTAATATTATTATTGAAGTGCCAAAATAAGGAAATAAATAGTTCGTCTTAATTTTGGTTAATTGTCAATGAGCAATTATAGTCCGTGAAACTTTTCAGCAGTGTAAAATTTTATTCTTGGAGTATAATTTAAGAAAATTGCAGTTCACGCATGACTGCCGTTTATATAAATCGTGTAGGCCTATATTTTAAGCATATATAGTCAAACTAGCGTATAATTCACATAGGCCTACTGGGCTATAATTATTAAATTCACTCTGAAAATATGAATTATCATTAGGCCTATACGCGCTCATATAAGTCAATAATAGACCTAAATCTCAACTGATTTTTCGTGACAATCGTTACGTAATGCAAGGGTCAAGGGAAACGTTACGAAACGTTACAGCCTACAGGGTGGATGGGTGGGTCGAAAACGGTAATTTTCGGCGTTACGTAATTATGCAATGACCCCTTATGGAGGTCTGACTACAGTGAATACAGACACACATGCACGCACACACACACCACTCACATTCACACACACACACCACTCACATGCACACATGCACACATCCATTACCTATCTTATGCTGCCGTGGCGGGCTAGGCAACGTATTTTATATTTCAGATTCTTTGGCCACCTGATGGTTACTTCTCCAGGGTTTAGCTCTTCCAAGATATTTGTGTGCTGTAGTTTGTTGTTGTTATTTTTTTGCTGAGTTTAGCTGTAACATTTGGAGAAATATGGTTTGGTTGATTTCTGCTGAAGTGTTCTCTGTATTAACATCATTGTTAATATTAAATGTAATTATGTTCGGCTATTTGTTTAAAAAAACTAGAATAAAAACTGTATCTTTTAGCATAAAGTTTTTGTAATAGGAATTTGTAGTGCAGTGCAGTTCTATTTATTCGTGACCTGTTTGGTGTCATGTGCGCTTCATGCGCACTGATGCCACATAGTCAGATGATCTGTATGTAACAATGATGACTTGTTAGCATACTGCACTGGAACTTGACGTGCAGTGCTGTATGTTAGAATTTGATTTAATCACTATACATTGACCTTCGTATTCTTAATCTGTGTTTGGTTAAATTTGATCGTTATATTTTACCTTTTGATGACCAATCATGAACATCATCTGCAGAAACGTCAACGACACTATTGTTATTGTTCTCATCACTATTGTGTTTCACATCATACGTATGATTGAGTTGTTGAATTTACGAGTCATACCCATTAACCATGGATCCATGCAGTTCATTGGCATAATTATATTCTTGCTGGTGAAGTTGTGTCCATCATTGGAGGTGTTTGTATCTTTGAAAATGTCATTTGTAAATAAACTAATATTTACTCACTTAATTTCTTAGATTTGATTGGTTTAGTGAGCATTGATTTTGAGAATTTCTTGTTGTTTACAATATCATGGTTCAGACATACTTGCATGCATACCACACCTCTTTAGATTTGTCAGATAGCCATGCTACAGTGTTTGCAAGGTTCTTAAAATGATCTATACAAGCATTCAGATACATAATATGCACATACCTACAATACATACATACATACATACATACATACATACAGAATATGAAATGATTGTGCCAATGCAAAGCATGAAATTTACTCTCTGCATGTGCATGGCTATGTGTTATACAACTTGAGTATATGGTTATGTTAGATTTTTTAATGCTGTGTTCAAAGTTTATCATTGGTCTCAAAGGCAAAAGGACTGAATTTTGAAGGAAATATAAAAAGTTTATCACTCATTGATGGCATTGGTCGTTCCGAAGTGTAAAAATTTGATATAAACATGCGGATCATTCTGATGCCGTTTCTTGTTGACCCTCCCATGGTCTGTCTATCTCCTATCACCGGTAAGTCTGTTCTCAGTGCTGCTGCTGCTCAATTGATTGCTCGCCTTCGTAAATACTGACACATTATCATCATTCATAGTCAACCAACTGAGCACTCTGTCCTCCGCTCTCTGCCCATAAGCCTCGTGTCCAATATGAAGTCCTAGCTTTGGTCGTCAAATCCAAACTAGTTGTTGGATCGATGACATCATCATCATCTGTCCTCTTCTTTGTTACTACGTCTTCTTGTAGTTGATAGAAGCCGCTGCAAACCAGGCATCCCTCTGTGGCAGTGTATGGGCTCTCCTCACACTATCCAGTTAGTAGCCTGAAGCCATTTAATATGGACGCATATATGATGGTTCGTGATACCTTGACGACAGAAGTGAACGCTGTCCAAAACACTTGGAAACCACGGTGAAGGACAGAAACAACTAGTTCGCTGGAAGTCTGAACAAATGAAATTATAGAGCAGGCATGTGACCAACTAATTGATGAAGAAAGACCTGCTAGAGAATCATGTGCAGCCTTATCAACCACTTAAGTTGAAAGCGGATTTAAGGTGAAGTGACAGTTTATTGTTCCTATGATCCATTTCACGGCTGTTTATATCCATCTGGCAGCTCTGGATATTCATATGCTGCAATTATTATCCTTACAACACTGGCTTTCTAACAAATAGAATCTATAGAAGAGGTGCTATGTAATTCATTCATTCATTTCGAGAATTTATATAGTGCCTCTTCAAGAAAGCTACTCGGAGGCGTGCCCAGCCACAGCTAAAAAATCAGATTTGAGCAGCTTTTAAAAAGCAGGTGAATTTAGCCTAGGCATAAGTCACAAGGTTAGTGGGAGGCCTGTCAACAGTTACAATATCAATATTTCAGTTGCATTGTTATGGATGACTTTGCATATCTTATGATCCTGTTGTAGGATTGAATCATCTCTGTGCTCCAATCACAAAGCTGTCTCGTGGATTAGTGGAGCTGAACCTGTCACGGACTGGCATCACAGCACGAGGTGTCAATCAGTTGGCCTTGGCTCTGATCAGCAACAAGAACATTCAGCAAAATCTTCGTTATCTCAATCTCAAAGAGAACAGCTTCAAGGGAGAAGAAATTACTGTGAGTTGTGTGCTTCCTATTTTTATCTTCTTCGTGTCTGTTCATTTGTAAACTTGCTAAGTGCTACGTGGAAAATTATTCAAGTCTAATTAAGCTAGGCATTGTAAATCTTGTCTTGAAAATTCACTTTGTAGTTCACTCTTTCTTACACTAGAAACTTGTTGCGCTGGAAACTATATAGTGTTGTCTTTCGAACTGCCTTGTAGCAAAACTGTTATAGACAGGCTATGTTAAAAAGTTGTATGAATTTTGGAAATCATGTGCCTGGCTGTGTTATATCAGAATTCATGTGATGATGGAGAGTGTAATGATGAGTTTGTGGAGTGTTTAATTAAATGAATTGGAAATTGAGATGGCTTACTGCTACTGCCTTTGTTTTGATCAATGTTGCGACATGTGAAATGCGTTTGCTTACATAGCTGACAACTTTTTTCTGCAAAATATAAATAAGCAATTATGCATATGTGATAAATAAAGATTATACAAATAATCGTATAAATTATATAATATATTTACTTTGAAGTTTGCTTAGGGCTAATTTTAAGTGGCAGTACTGACAGTATTTGATAACAGAATTAGGTTGCAAGTGGATCCTGAAAGTTTTTGATAACTATCGTATACATATTGTGTTGGAAGCGGAGGATTTAGAGACTCAGTAATTAATCGTGTCCGCAGTGCTTTTCCTTTGCAAGGCTGCAGGTTGATCAGTTCCTGGATATGCTATGTTGCCATTATGCCTTTGATAAATTGATTAAATAGTTATTACTGTTTGTTGGGATACTTAAGAAATGAAGAGTTTGTATAATTACTTAAGAAATGATGAGTTTATAACAATATGTTTCACATTTAATTGAAGAATTTCTCTTTTGGTCTTACTGGAAAATGCCAGTTTTAGCCGGAGTAGAAGTGTCTTCTAGGTAATAGATTTTTTATTATTCTCATTATCTCATTTTATATTGCTTTTTGAATACTCTTTTTACTCATAGAGGCACACTTATATTTTTAATAGGTGACTTTATTTTAGAGCATCATTGTACCGGCATAAATTGGATAAGTGAGTCATTTTTGTTGTTGCAGAACCTGTTCAACTTTCTTGCACAGCCAAACGCCCTAACTGACCTGCATTTAGGATCAACAGAATGTTCCCTTGAGAATGTAAGTGCATCGGCTGTTTCTTGGTCTTCAACTGTGCAGCAGGGAACCAGTGCCTGAGACTCCACTACTTTTGTTTCTTTGCATTTTGCTGAGCAGGCGAAACATTCAGCCAATATCTATTGACCAGCTGCTATGTTTGGAAGTAGTGATGTAGCTTTTCCGGAAAAGTATTTTGCTGGAAAGTTTTCGGAAAGTTTTCGAAGAACCGGAAAAATACATTTAACTTAGAAAATATCAGAATTTCACTCTCAGAAATTTTTATTATTGTTTAAACTCCTTTTATTTACAGTACTTCTGTCAATGCAAACAATGTTGAACTCAAAAATAATTAATATGAACATTATTCACTAGTCGTAGCTTGCATGTCTGCAGTCAGCCCTGTTGCAGGAAGCGTGTAAAAAAAACTGTTATAAACATGAAGCAATCTATCAATATTTAAAAGTTAAAACAATAACTGTCTTATATTTTCATAACTCACAAATATGAAGGTGACTGAATGATAAAAAAATTTCTATCAATTTACAGCGAAGTTTATTTGCATTTAATTCCTAAATGTATTTTTTGGACCGTGTGAACAATCTGAACAATGATTACTAGCACTAGCAGTGCCATCTATTAAATAAACTATCAGTTGTAACCACCTAAGACTACTTATAGTGATTGATGTATTTAGTAGCATTGTATTGAAAGAAAATTTCAGACTCATTAGAATTGAGTGTGTATTTAATAATATTTTATTGGCGGAAAAATATGTCGGAAAGTTTCCGGAAAAATACGTCGGGTAGTTTCCGAAACTTTCTGGAAAGATATGAAACTTTCCGGAGAAAGTTTCCGCTTCACGACGCTATTTTGAAGTGGGTTTTGTGTTTTATCTGTGTGGCAATCTATGTGTCTTTCTTTGTCTTTCTCCTTGTCTCTGTGCTTGTCCTTCTGTCTCATCTAGTCATTTGGATTGAAAAACAAAGTTTTTCATATGAATTTAAACACAGTCTAAATCAGTGGTTCTTAACCTTTTCAAGGTAGCCGAACCCCAAGAGAAATCCATGACCACTCACCGAACCCCTCAAGTTTTAAACATAATTCTTTTACTAATGGAAACAAAAGGAAATAAAAAATTGTACCAAATGTGATACAATATTAATTCAATACATGAACTACCAGTGGCGTAGCCAGGAATTTTTCATGGGGTTTTTGTTTTTTTGCCTGGCCGGATACCCTTTCTGAAACCAACCCAACAATGTTACAGTAAATAAAAAGGGAATAAAGTAACAAATGAAATAAAGTAAGAAAACAATTGTTACTACAAGCAATTGTTTTATTTTTTCTTATTTAAGTGGATAAATAACCATTAAAAAACTTGTTTCCTAGGCCAATGGGGGGGTTTAACTCCCGAAATCCTCCTTGGCTACGCGGCCACTGTGAACTACTAACAGTTAACTAACGTACCAACACTACCAATTACATCTTAAGATGTCATTTGTTGTTGCCGTGTGGAGACAATGTGAGAAATGCGTGACTCGTGTCATTTTCACAATCAAATCTGCTTCTTTTCTTGGATTTAATCTCCACCAATTTTGAGAATCCTTGCTCACAGAGACATGATGTGACAAACGGTGTGGGGATTTCAAGGGCGGCTTTGGCAATGCGAGGATATCCTTCCATTTGGCGGCACCAAAATCTCTAGAGTGTTGTTGTAGCCTACCAAAGAGCAATAATTGTTGAATGCGCCATGGCTCTGCTGAAGTCCGATAAGATCGTCCAGGTACCGGATGGATCGTTCACATTTGCTGTAGCCTACAATATCGAAGGTGAAAGGCTGTCGCATCCATGCTGGATATTGCTGAATATCTTTGGCAGGGAAGTGACCGTCAAATGACTTTGCCAGCTTCGCCAGGTGCATTGCATGCAATCAATTGCTTAAACTACTCTGGAACAACAGTATCTCCAACTTTAGACTCATTGTGACTTACACACTCATCTAGCAGAGGAAAGTTAGCGAAGTTGTTCTCGATTCGACACTTCACAATGGTAACCTCTTTCGGTAAGCACAAATTAAGCTTCTCTTCCGCTTCAATTATATATTGACGCCACCACCCTGCATCTGGCAATTGAGATGATTGAGTGCACCAAAGATGTCAACCAAGTATAGGCCAAGGCAAGGATGAACAGTTACTGTGACTCGACGTAGTGTTAATTATCGGGAAGTGCAGTAAGACATAACTAAGGTTAACAGGATGAACAGCTTTAAATTTCATAAGGTAGGGCCTGGCAGCAATCTATTTCAAAAATTTATTAAATAAAAGTAGAATTTTTTTATAGCAAATGATTTTTCACTCACACTCACTGACCCTGAATATTATATATTTCAGAGCACCTCTGCCGAACCCCTGGCACTGGCTCACCGAACCCCAGGGGTTCGGTCGAACACTGGTTAAGAAACACTGGTCTAAATGATGTTGCTTCACGATTAGCCCTGTAAGGGCTTTTCATGTCTGTCGTTGGATGAGCCGTGTCTGGTTCTTGTTCTCTTATACAATGAGCCGTGTCTGGTTCTTGTTCTCTTATACAATGAGGCGTGTCTTGTTCTTGTTCTCGTATACGATTAGCCGTGTCTGGTTCTTGTTCTCGTATGCGATTAGCCTTGTCGTGTTCTTGTTCTCGTATACGATTAGCCGTGTCTTGTTCTTGTTCTCGTATACGATTAGCCGTGTCTGGTTCTTGTTCTCGTAGTTGTTTGCTGCTCTGCAACGTGGATGTGTGCAGAATCTGACCAATCTGGATGTCTCTAGAAATGTCTTCACCTACAGGAAGCAAGGCAAAGAGCTCCCAACAGCGCCTCCCACTTGGAGGCAGTTCTTTACCTCTGCCGTGTCACTCAGGGCCGTTAATTTCTCAGGCTGTCGGTTGCCACCTGATGCTCTCAGGTCAGTTCTTGCTTATCTCTCTCTCTGCCTGGGTCTAGACGTTATGTAGTGCATTTTTTATTCTATAAAGAAAGTTGTATGATTAGCATGAAGCATATAAAATTTGCATTCTTTTGGTGTCGTATCCGTGCTGTGTCTCAAGTCGTTAAATTAAGTTCAGCATTTTTGAGAGCTTAACGCAGCAAGTCTCTGATTTGCCTTCTGATAGGTAACTTTGATTATTTTTAATAAAAATGACTAATACTCTGTTTAAAACTATGTTTTGCCCATTCACTTTGTAATTCAAAATCTTTTCTAAACTATGAAGGGTTTTGAAGGCATTTTTAAATTGAATGAATAATTATTGTAGGTGTTGTGTGATTTTTGTGTCTTGAATGTAGGTCTGTCCTAGAAGGAGTTGGTTCAAATTCTCTCCTATCTAATTTTGAGTTGAACTTGAGTAGTAATAACCTTGGACTTCCTGGCAATCCGGGAGGACAGGTTCTCGAGCAATGCCTCTCAACGATACGAAACATCAGCCATCTAGACATCAGTGACAATGGTATGGCATAGTTGTACCTAATAATGACTTTGTTTCGAGAGGTTCTTTAATTTATTGCAGAGTATACATTTTAATTCCTGAATTCTTGCATAAATAAATACTTTGTAATGTGCCTCTTAATAACTGACAATAATTTGCTTTCTTTTGGTATCCCCATAAACACCTCTGTTTAAGTGTGATTATAGTAATTGTGTGTGTGTGTGTGATAGTTTGCAATCTGCCATATGCAGTTGTGGATCTGTCACTTTTTAACAGTCTGCCGCTTACTATTCATAAATTCAAGTGACTGTGGATAAAACTGTGACTCACTGCCGTAAAATTTGCCTGATTCTGGAGGCTTGCATGCTGTTAACATCTGTGATTAGTTTTTTGCAAAAAACAATGTATAAGTTGAACAGTGCAATACCTCTTTTAAACTAATATTTATAAACATATTGTGAATAAATTTACTACTTTGTGTTGCCTTTTGTCTATAGTCTACTAAGGTGTAAAACTTATCCAGTAGGAGTGACAGTTTGCCTTTGCTCTTTGTGATGAACAAAGACTTTCCTGGTCAGCGATTAAAGTTCAGACAGGCATGTTGTTAAATTCCTATCTCATTGTGCTTGTTATTTTTTTGTTTTTCAGGATTTGACGTTGCATTGGCAAGCATTTTGGGAAAGTTGAGCCAGAATAAAAGCCTAAGAAAGCTTTCTATCGGGCGAAATCTGAACAATGTGAAGCCTAAGTATGTGGATATTGCTTAAATGTTTCTTTTGCTTTTTTATGATCAATCTTTTGTAGCTAATGTGTGATGTTAATTTGGAACAATTATGATTTGGAAGAATTGTGATTTTTTTATTTTATTTAATAGTACTTGTTGTTTGTTATTTAGAGCTGATATATATTTTATGGTACTTTACGACTCTTTGCAGTAAAAGGAATTAAATCAATATTTTACTGAACATGTTCTGAACTTGTGCTTTGTAGAACCGTACCTCAAGTGATAGAAGCTATCATTCAGCTCATCCATCTAGAACATTCGGTAATTATCTATTTCTTTGTGGTATGATTTCGCATAAATTAATATCGTGCAGCTATAAGATGCTGCTTTAAGATAGCTTATTTACAAGGGGTTCAACTTTATTAATTTCATCTATGTCGGCCATTGTTCAGATTGGAGGCATATTTGGAAGCACAATGGTGGTAATTGTGTAATCCAGCATCATGGTAACTATTATTTTATTTGTTGTATGGTTGTCATTGTCTCTGATTGTCAGCTTTGGAAGATCCTTCAGTCTGCAGACTGTTCCTCAAAGAGTCTGTGTGCTGGTGGTGATTTACAAGTGAAACAAACTACATTGCCCCAATTTTACCCAAGTTGCATTGTTCATTAAGCCAATGTTTTCCAAGCGTTTTATCTGACCGTAATTTGTTCTTGTTGTCTTCCGACAGCCAATCGAATGCTTGAATGTTGACAACTTGCGGCTGAAGTCAGACACAACGTTGTTGATCAACGCTCTTGGAAACAATGAAACTCTAAAACAGATTGATATTGGGTGAGATTGGAATCAGTGCAGAATGACGTTTAACGTAAAGTTGCCTTAGGAGATTGATAAGTGGATACATTTGATTCAGATTAGACGAGGATGATGTCATGTGATTTTTCCCAGTTGGGTATGCGTTGTAAATTCACGTTGGCTGTTGATTGTAATGAGTTGAGAGTGTTTTAAAATTTCCTTTCTGAATACATATATGTCGGTTAATGATACGAAAAGTATGAAACTATGCAAGTTGGTCTCATAGTTTATAGTCTAGTCTGAGGTCGCCTAATGTTTTTAGCAGTGTGCTTATTGTATATTTTTTACTTTTCTATAGTCGTGAACATGAATGGAGGATGAAATTACTTCCTATTTACAATTTGTTATATAATAAATTTATGTAATAATAATAATAATATTGAGAAATAATTAACTAAATTGGGAAAGTCTCCTGTGAAGGAAACTACTCGCTGTTTTCATCTGCCGCTTTCATCTAGAAAAGTTGAAGAATTGTTTTTTGGTTTGTCTTCTGCTTCTGCAGTGGAAACCATATGGGTGATTTTGGAGCTCGTATGCTGTCCAAGGCTTTGCAAATCAACAAGAAACTGAGCGTCATATACTGGGACCACAACGACACTTCACCAGCTGGATTCCAGGACATAGCTGCTGCACTTGAAAAGTAAGTTAGGCTGGCAAAACATGTAGTCATTCCTTCATATAAAAAATTTCTGTTGTATTGTAGTTTACCTATGGCTTCAATATTTGTTTAAAAATGTCATTGGAAAGGTAGGTGATGATACACTTTATGCACCTCTGTCACCAGGAGTCTTGTGGTGTTGATTAAAGATTGCACAAGTAAATGGTAAAATGGCAGTTTCGCAGAAATTGCCATGGACTCTGGACACAGTAAGAAGACTTTTCATTAATAGCATCCAGCCTGCTTTGTCAGAATTGATGTGATATGTTTTCTGACTATAGTACCACTGTTTTCTCTTCTTACATGGACTCAGATAAAGCTGTACTGTCAAAAAGTTGAAAACAAAGCATGATGATGATGATGCTTATGAAATACTGTGGTTTCGTTAGTGCCAGCAAATGTAGTCTGTGTCTTATTGTGTGATTTTCAGGAACTTCATTGTTCGAAAAATGCCGACGCCAATCAACGATGCCACCCTCGCTCTGCGTCTAAATCAGGAGAAGACTGAGCAGGCGCTGCAGAAGGTACCATAGGAATACTGATAAAGCATAGAACAACGTTTGTCTTGAAAAGAATATTTAACAAACCTATTTCACTTATCTGTTTGTGTTTGCTGTATGTTTTGGATGTGACAAGTTAAAAGATCCCGATGTGGTATACCTGTTACACAGCAAACAGAATAATTTCTGGTTTTTTCTGGTGATTTCTGTAAACATGTTGTTGCTGCTATGTATGTCCTTTTCAGTTGCTATTGGGTCACAGATAAAACTAGAGCTCAGGCGACCATTTTCAACACACGTCTGATCTAAAAAGATCAGATTTGTTTATTGTCACGATGTGGTTTATCCTCAGCAATGTTTGGTGTGACTTGTGTTAGTGACGACTGTTATTTTGAAAATTATGTCCATAGATTGAAGCAGTCCTTCAAAGAAATCATAGTCCGCGGAAGATGCCAACTGACCAGGCATATCGACTGCAACAGGGACTTATGATCAGCTCATCTCACCAGGTAAGTAATCCATTGTTATGATCAGCTCTTCTCACCAGGTAAGTAATCCATTATTATGCCATAGTTTTAGTCTCTTGGTGCATGTTGCAGTTTATTTACTGGCACATATATGGCCTGTCTGTGTTCAGCTATAATCAGGCAGCACTACTTCTTAATTTGCCTTTTCCTATTGCCAGTTTTACTAACCAAACTAATTGGATTTATATGCATTTTAAGACCATCTATGTCTGTTCCTTGTCTTCGTCTTTTGTTTCCTATCTTTCCAGATATTCTGTAGGAATACTTCAAGACAGGATGTGTTCCATTCTTTCATGAAGAGATTATACATGTATGGAATATATTGCCAAGAAGTTCTGAACAGCTGGCATTCAACACTGCTTTACTCATGAGTCAGGACTTTTTGTCTCCCAAAACCACTTCTGAAGTGCTGTTTCAAATGTCTCAAGTTGACTTTAACAGACGCCACTACATTTTTTTTCATTGCCAGATTGTATGTAAAATTTATTTGTGGGTGAGCAGATTTATATTAATTTTGATCTTCTGTTGAGGAAAGCTAAATTTGGTACCAATACGATGTCGAAATTCTCTGTAAAAATCTCAAGAATGAGATGGTTGTGCAAAGGAATCCATATAATTTTTCTAAATGTTGTCCAGAACTCTTGCCTTCATTCTGAAAGTGTTAAAGTTCTATGAGCTGGTATTGTGGTCTTTTAAGGCTGGTATTGTGGAATTTCTGTTTCTAGGCACATTTAAGAAAGGGTAAAGTGTTACAAACCAGCACATGTTGAGCTTGACAATACTGCATTCGGTTAATGGACTGTTAATTGCACATGTTGAGTTTGACCTGTTTCTTAACCTTTGATGCATGTTGAAGATTATGGATAGACACCTGGTTCGGTTACAAGATCTGATTGACAAGCTTCAGCATCTGCAGCAGCAGTACCAGACTGGTGGAATCTGTGCTGATCTCCAATCGGAGATGGCGAAGGCGCAGGCTCTCCTCCTGGAAGCGGAATCTGCCAGAACGGTTAGCAATGACTTGATCTAATTTTGTCAATTTCTCACAAGCAATTCAAATGTGATGTTAGACTGGATAATGGATAAAAGAAACGGTCAAGGTTATACAGAAATTGTGGAGACCGCACAGACTAGAAAATGATGTTGTTTGATTCTTGGACCTGCGTCGTAACACTGAAAAAGAAGGTAAACATATAAGATTGAGCATTATTTCTTTGAATTGGTGTTACCTTGAATCTTATATGTGTTACAGTTCCTGCTCAAACTTCAGAAGGTCGTAGAAGAGGCCGACAATAGTGAGAGTCAACTCCAGAAGCAGTTGAAGTCACTGGCCAGCAGTCTACATGACACTGCTTCCAAGCAGCTCAAGGCATGTAGCATCGTATCGTCATGTGTTAATTAATATTGTTTTAGTTGATTTTTAGTGGAATTCTACTTAATTGACTTAGTTACTGTTTTTGCAGCTTCTGTAGAAATATTTGAACAATTAGCTCTGATTCAGTTTACTGTGTATAACTGACTTTTACTGAACTCTCAATTTATATAATTATATAATAGGTAAAACTGGTTTTATCTTCTGATTGGTTTGAAGTTATGAAATAAAATTGAGAAATTGGAAATTTAAATATGCAGAATTTTGACCAATATATTAAATACGAATGTAAATGCAATCATTCATATTTTTTCTTTGCTTAATCTTTCAATTTGTCTTTTTGTGCAGGGAAACGTTTCAGCTATGATTGAATGTGCTGAGACACAATTTCCAGTGACATTAAGTAATGAGGTGATGCACTGATTTTGCTTCTCTTTCGGTTTTTGTCTGTTCTTAGTGTGAACATCATCAGTGTTCTGTAATTTACTGTTGATTTCTTCTTGCAGTGTTGTAGAAATGTTTGAGTCAGTGTTGTTTCTTATCATTTACTTTTATCATGGTAATTTCAATTTTAATGTTGTGGGAATTAGAAAGTTGGTCTCCTTGTTATATTATTTTGTGAGTTAGTCAATAAGCATCTTGTAAGTTTATAATACACTTGATTTATCGTTTTTAGCTGACTTTGGTTTTGCTAGACTTGATTATTCAAGTCTTATGGATGTTAATATAAACAATATCAAAGACAGAATAACTTATGTTTGCTTCAAATTTCATGTAGCTTAAACATGTGTTTCTCTTAAATACCTGTGTTCTTATTTTTAATACATCTGGCTTGACATCATCTGTTTGCATTTGGCTATTTATTTGGCCATATATCTATTCAGGTTCTATGACTCATTCATTCATCCTAAACAGGCCACAGGGGCATTTCCTTACTTTGTTTTTGCAAGTGGTTTTGACTTACAGGAATTACAAGAAGAAATTACGACATCTGCAGAAAGCACGAGTGATTTATCGAAGGAGTTTGTTCGAGATTTGGTCATGGATCATTTGGCAGCTGATGTCATTAACAAGACAAGTGAACTGAATCTGACGGTCGCTTCACACATTTCCGATCGTATCCTGGATGAAGTCATAAGCATGGTTGAAAAGAGTGTTCAGTCTTTGGTCAGTGCTGGTCGTGTGTTTTATAGCTCAACGTCATTCATTCATCTTAAACCGGCCACAGGTGTATTTCTTTACTTTCTTTATTTCAAGTGGTTTTTGACCTACAGGAATTACAGGTTGACGTTACATTTGAGAGCTCTCGACAAAGTTCTATATAAATGCTCTACAGATTCAACATCCTTTTGTCTTTTATTACAATGAGTGGAAATACGTGTAGTCATAAGAAGACTGTAATATGTGTAGTGCCACTTCAAGAAAAATTACTCCAAGTAAGTGTATCAGTTAAGTTGCGTTGTAACTAATTGAGTCTATACTTTAAAACTGTGAGCATGGTTAAGAGTTGAGTATATATGGAATATGAATAAAAAGAATATGTATTTGTTTGTCACCTGCTGTTCATGTAAACTGATAACAGAAATGATGACAAAAATAGCAAGTCACAATAATTTATGCAAGGATGGTGTAGTAACAATTGCATTTGATGGTCAATTGGTCATTTCATAGTTAGAAATTAATTTTCTGTTAGCATTGTTTTTTAGTTTTGGATACATTGTGCTGAATGGTGAAATGAAATAAGACTTGATCTGTACTCTTGTGGATAGCTAAAAATTTATGATTTTCACTAAGCAGACAGCGTTCGAATAACTGTTTTTCTGTTGCTCTAGACATTTATCTTGAACAAAATAAGGTCGCAGCTGCTGGTGCGTGGACAGTTAATGGACGAAGATAAAGAGTCGAGGGAACATCGAGCAAGTTTGAGACGGAACAAGTCGTCATCAAGTAGCATCGGTCCAGATGAAGAACAAGACGAGGCTTTGGTTGGTGTTCTCGTGTTTATTTAGTGTTTTCAATTGAAATGATTTCGCGATGGCATTTACGTTGCTCCTCTCCAAGATGACTTGGAATAACCTCCCATCGGAACTGACTAATGAAACTCTTCAGTCTATTTTCTTTAGCCGTGGCTGGGCTGGGAGCACTCCTGAGTAAGTTACTTGAAGGTGCGCTATATAAGTTTGTTGAATGAACGAATGAAAGAGATGCTGCAAAGCCAACATTAGTGGAACGAGCAGTTAAGTGTTTGCAGAAAGTGCATGTGGAATCGCTAGCTAAGATACACAAGACACATATCAATATGGCAGCCATTCCAGGGCTATGGCTCAGTCACTGGGAAGCTCAATGCGCATCATCAAAGCATGTGTAAATGTGACAACTTATTTACCCATACCAGTGGAATAAGGATTTCTACAGCCAGCCAAACATTAAATTTTTCAGTCACATACTACTCTTAACATTAAATTTTTCAGTCACATACTACTCTTAACATTAAATTTTTCAGTCACATACTACTCTTAACATTAAATTTTTCAGTCACATACTACTCTTAACATTAAATTTTTCAGTCACATACTACTCTTAGTATTCATTAAATGCTGTAGGTAGTGGATCGTTTCTGTTTATGGTTCAGAACTTCAGATATACATGTCGGATGTGACAAGAGTGTCTTGGCTGCTTTTCAGGAAATCCCGCTTATGACAGAGAAACACAAGAGTCAAATGAACAAACGTTTGCGGCCGCAGTCGGCTGTCGGTGAGTTCTACATTGATTTCTCTTCTGCTTTGGTGGATGGTTAAAATAAAAGTTATACTGCGTCATACGTTCAATTTTGTACAGATGGTGATGTGACGCTTTTGATTCCTGACTAAGACAGATGAAAAGATGGAAGTTTTTTCTTCTTTCTGAAGTTTTGTTGTGAAATTAATGGAATTATGTTTATAGAAGTAGTTGCAAGAGTGTGCTTTGGTTGTCACAGAGAATTTTGTTTTGCATCCTGAAGGTAGAGTTGTGTTTTAACTACTAGCTTGTGGAAATTTATTCTTCTGCTTCTCAAGAATTCATTGTCTTTTTCTCACAAAGTGATTTTCTTGCTTCGATCTGTACTTTAAAAGCTTGAGCACAAAACTTTAAGAGTTGAGTATCTGGAAATTTAAGAAAAATGATGCATGTTTCGACCTGCTATTAATGTAACTGGATTTTGATAATGGAATTTATGACAAAAATAAGAAGTTACTATATTTTATGCTACTTTAGTAATGTGCTTTTTTTATGGTCATTTCATGATTACCGTAGATATTAATTTTCAGTTAACATTGTTTTAGTTTTTGATATTTCTTGCTGAATGAGACTTTCTGTATTCTTGCAGATTTTACTGTGAATATTTAGGAATGAGTTTTTGCTGTTGTTAGCTTTTCACCACATTTTCTACAAAGAGACTTCAGTTAGAGTAGAACACTGTCCAGTTTTAACTGTTTGTTTGATAACAGGGTTCAATATATCTCAATTTTTAGATGCATCTGATGTTAGAAAGGCCTTAGAGCTTAGCAAGTTTAAGCCAAGTATTCATGTGGGTGGTGAGTTAGAGGAGAGGGTAGAAGATGTCGGAGAACGGTCATCCTCAGAAGAAAGGAAACGTGATGTTGGAACGGACAGCGTTGCTTCCGCTGCTCCAACTCCGTTGCCAAGGAAACGTCGCGGACAGTCTGACATGAAGTCGCAAAGAACTGTGATTGGATCGCAGTCGAACACAGATTCCGTGACGAAAGACTCGAAGAAGGGGCAGCAGGGGTCAGATACTAAGATGCATGAGAATGGATCGCAGCCCGACGCAGCAGATGTAGCGTCAAGAGATGCGTCAGATGTCCGGTTGAATACACACGGGGCTGGATCCCAGCCTCGGATAGATACGGTTGATACGGAGATGAAAGGAGCTTCAGGTATGAAACTGCAGACACGCAAGACGGAATCCCAGCCTAAAATCGATTCAGTTGATGCAGGGACTAAAGAAGCTTCAGGTGTGAAATCACTGGCACACGAGACTGCATCCCAGCCTAAGATAGATTCAGTTTGTGCAGACACGAAGGACGCTTCAGATGTAAAAGTGCAGACACATAGGACCAACCAGCAACCGAAGTCTGATCGGTCTTTGGTGGTAAGTGCCGGGGAAGTTTCTGCTCCACCTGCTAGACTGGGAGATCAGAAAGAAAAGCTGGAAGATAGGCAACTTGATGAGTCTTCGTTGGCTCAACGTTTGAGAAGTGAAGAGCAGAAGAAGCAAGCAGAAGTTGCCCAGCCAGTCGAGAGAGTGCCTTCACGGAAAGAGACAGGTATTTTCTGCAAGCATGAAACTTGAGTTGCACGCAAATTCCGTTGCCAGTTTTATTTTGAGGCGTTTCGTTATCGTTTAACTGAATGCTATTTCGTGTTTTAGAAATGTATTATAAGTCTTCGTTCTTTTGTATTCTGTCGTTGGAGTTCGCTTTTCAGTTCTTTGTTTAATGCATTGACTGCCAGTGATGGTATTATCTTCTCTTGCGTTTGTATTAAGCAGGCATGAAGGTTGAGACATCCTGTCCTGTATGATATGGTACGTGAGGCACATGCTGGCTTTGACATAAGTATTCTTTGACAGGATGATTATATTTGTGTAGTATTAGTGTAGTGTAACAGTAGAGGTTAGTGTATTGAAGTGTCGACCAAGGGGTCAATGTTCAAATCTCCGAAAGGGCAGCATTTTTTAAGATTTCAACTTCACTTGCGCCCTCTAGCAAAATAATTGTAATCACAGGTTTGAATAGCAGCGCTAGAGAAACTTCTCAGAGACACTGCCAGTCTGACAATGCAAGACTGCAATCTACCGCATCTCTACTGTAGATTCTTGATGGGACAACTTCACTGGCTCCCTCTCTCTGCTGTATACATTTCAGAGTTCTTATTTTTGGGGGGGCCTTTGGTCTCGATTTGTCGTTGCTCTGATGATGTATGGGTCATTGCTGCTTCCACAAAGCGCTTTAGTTATCAAGCTTAGCACAGCATAGTGCCTAGCATTTGTTTGACCCTTTCCTGTGTTATGACCTTCCTGCTATAACGTTTGCTAAGCTCTTATCTGGTTGCACTACTGTTTCTGCTTGTTATCTTAAGTCTTTTCTTGCTAGAACTAAGTGTTCTTCTTCACACTGGGTGGGGGGCACTTCTGATTAAGTTGTACTCTGAGAGGCACTTGATGGAATAGTGATCACCTGTAAATAGAATAGAATAGAGCCTAGATTAGTGATGATTGACGCTGAAGCCTAGTTGCCTTGCTTTAATTGCTGCATTTTGATCAATACGCATTGGCAGTCAATGTGTTGATATCAGTTTTGTGTTGTGCTTTTTCGTGTTGATTTTAATCAGTGAGGAATGTAGCATGTCGTTTGTATTGTCATGTTTTTTTTAACATAGTTAGCTAATTGTTAAGGAGTATTACATTTGTCTAACATTCCTAGTTAATTGCTTCAATTGACGTAATTGCTCTTAACAAATTGCATCAATGCTAAAAATTCACAGCAGCCTCAAATCTAGTATTTCTGAGTCACATATTACTGTCACTGTGACACTGTCACTGTGAGTAAGTTGATGGCTTATTTGATCGTTACTGTGGCATATGTGTTGGGGATTCTTGCCTTGGTCTAGCGCAATCTATGCATAGAATTTATCTTCTGAAAAGATACTGCCCTTTTCAAGCAGACAGCTAATATTGTAAAGTTTTAAACTTGTATCCACTGAAAATGATCGTGGTCAAGGCTGTTTATTCACTACAAAGTGAGCTGAGTGGAGGAGTATGATCGCAGGACAAATAACTGCACATACAGCACATGCCCACACATCAACCCATTGCATGCTTTATAATTAGCGTATCTAATGCCTTCAAGAGAGAGGAGTCACTGGAGAGGATACATCAAAACTGTCACCAGAGTTCCAAGAGCTGACGGCACCAGGTGATCAGGTGATGCCTTCAGCTGGATTTTTTTTTTTAATTTCACACCAATGGTAAAATTTTTAATTAATGTCTTATTGCAATTTTTAACATTCACTTTCACAATCTGGGTGGTATATTAAAAATTTAAAACAGTCTTGTTTTGGAAGACTGAGAGCAAGAAAGGTGCATTGCCATCTAGCTGAAAAGACTTAAGGTTTAGCCCAAGGAGCTGTCCTTACATTAACCCAGCAAGGCATCTCCAGGTTAAATTTATGTTGTTCAGAAACTATATCATGAATGCATATTTATTGTTCTCAAGAGCAGAAGACAGTTGTAAATCTGTATGATGTCCGCTTTGCTTACATTTGGGTATCTCTAGCTTAGTGCTTGTAGCACTGCATTTGCAACTCAATAATTATCATGACACTTGAGCCTCAGCAGCAACTACGAAAATATATGAGCCATCAATTGATCTAGTAATGTCATCATGGCTAATGTTACATTGTTATTGGAAAAGTTGAATGAAACTGTTATAAATGATGGTTTAAGCGCAGGATGTTGACATGATGCTAATAAATTGATAAATTGATTGCTTAAATTCTTCTAAATTACCAAATTCTGTCTTTGATTGTCAGCATTTTAGTAATCATGAATGAGAAATGAAACAAAATGCTGACCTTGCAGGCCTAACATCTCCGCAACTGTTTTACACGTGCACAGTATATTATAATTATCAATAGGAAATTGTTGAATTATCGCCCTAGTTATCAGTGAGCAATTAATACAGAAATACCTTTTATTGTTGCAAATTTGCACGTGTGGTGTGCGATACTGTGCATGGAAATTTCACAATTGTCACAATTTTGCACTTGTGAAATTTATGCAAGGGATTGATCATAGAAAATGGAATTCATACTGAAGGTTTTTTAATTGGCTAAATGACATAGCAATAGCGGGAGTTATTATTTAATATTTTTTTCCTTTTGTTGAGTCTCTTTTCAGTACTCTCGATTTTAATCAATCGAGGCTAACAATACTAATTATCGTCATCTTATACTAACGTTCTGAATGTTGTGCATGTTATGCATGTGAATTATGCATGCAATAGATGGCAGTTGTGATCGTACAGTTAATATTTGGTATTGATGACATTTTACCTTCAGTTTGTTAGGAATGAAGTCTGCCAAATGCATGAGTACTTGAGTAGTAGTGGCAGTAGTAGTTTCAGTTAACGTCACTGCATGATAACAAAGACCATTAGCGTGACCATTAGCATGAGTGTGGCTGTCCTCTGTTGTGCCTAATTAAGGAAATTTATGATTGATAATTGACGACGTGAAGTGATTGGGACACTTGACAGGTTCAGCTTTTACTAACCTCTGTTGACTCTTGCAATTGTCGTTTAGTACTGTTATTCTGTAACACTTATCCTATCATTAATCTAAATTAACCATTTGTTGTGATGTATTTTTAGGTAATCATTCTGTCGTCTGTGCTTTGAAATAGATTATTTTATGGTCTTTGCATTGCAAAGTCATCTGGCTAGGAACTGTTAGATTATATATTTTCTTTCAGAGTATTTAAGCCTTTACCGACTGAGGGTATGTGATTCCCATGCCATTTCGTACACTATGGTCGGTAAAGGTTAAACAGTTCGCTTGGTCTGACTTCAGTACGAACGGAATTTTGATCCAGAAAACATAAATGCTGTTAACCCTTTAGTGACGAGAGTGTTCTACTGAAAGCAACTGAGTCTGACTGTTTTATGCAGTTTTTATATTTATCTTATATCTTATTTTTATTGTGCATTTTCAACTAATGCGCTCTGAGATTTTCTCTGACTTCTGTCAAAGGTGAAATAGAAATGTCTCATCTCGTTAAATTACTACTGCATGTTGACCAGGAATTTCACTGGTGTATTCTGCCGGATTGTCTTCGGACATAATTATAATAGGCCTATGTCAACTAAGTTTTACACCAATGTCACGAAGTTTAAACTTCTATCACATCATGTCTCGAGTGTCATTCGATGTTAATTTGAAGTTTATTTATAACAACTGTTGGTAAAGGCGTTACATAACGTTCAGCTCCTCCCACCCACCCATGTAATGTCTCGTAACATTTTCAATGAACCCACCCAACCTTGAGCATTACGTAATTATGCAATGACCCCTTAGTATCATCATTGATCTCTATATTGGTGATTTCATTTTCATTAAACTGCCAAGTGTTAGCTCTGCCTGTATTTTTTCTCATGGTGTCAGGAGGCATGATGTCACCATGCGTAAACCAGACTTGCATGTTATTGGTGTGTGCAGTAACAGTGTTTCTCTGTGTAGTTTCATTTGCCTGCAGAGCATTTCAATGTTGTAATTTTGATATATTATAAACCTTTGCTTGATAAAAAATTTTTTCTTCTTCTGCATTTCTCAGGTAATATGGTGGATTTGGAAAATGGGAAGATTTCTCAAGGTAGATGTTCATTCTGATGTATGGTTAGGATGCACTGAGTTTATCTTGGTTGAACTGTGATCTTTAATCTTTTTATTCTACTGTCTGTGATTCCAATCAAATTTATTGGATCATGCCTTTAACCCTTTATCAGTTCATTTTAAAATGTTAAGCCCGTTTTCAGCGGATATTCTCGGGGCAAACGAGTAAAAGATTAATTACCGTGTATGCAGAAGCTGAACTGATTGCTGTACTTTTAATTATTTAATTAGCCCAGAACTGTGTACATATGTAGACTAGTAAGTAGGCTGTATGCGACAATATGTAGAACAGGTACCATATTCAGTGATTTAGTGAGGTTCTTTAATGTTACCCACTAAGCCCATGAAAGATGGACATTGGACATGAGTCATTTAGAATTGACCTACTTTTAGATATTTTGTCAATTTGGTGCATCTTAAGTTAAGTATAAATGATGATAAATTGTCTTGTTGTTCTAATGCGCTTATTTTAAATGTGCAATGAACTTGTTCTGAACATTTACTCTTTAAGGTGCCAGACCTAAATTGTCGGAGCCTAGTCTCGATTTCTTTCCACCTCAAGACACGACTGTTCCAAAGCTGCAGCATGTTGTCAAAGACAGACCGAAGCGACTGAAGACAAAGGCTGTCACGCGACCTACCGGCTATCCTCAGATCATCGATGAAGATGACGTCAGCCGTGGGGTCAGCGACTTCTTTGATGCTAAGCCGAGTCCCACAGGTGAACGGAAGGCAACTGGAAATGGAACGATTCCAGAGGAACCAGAGGAAGTGTAAGAGACTGTCTCTGTACTATTTGTGGTGCTGCTGCTGGTAGTTGGGATGGGATGCGAATTGGAATTAGGGTTTCTGCTGCTGCCCCTGAATCAGGGATGCCTTATTGTGCAGTCTTGGTGATTTTAGCATCCACTGATCGCTGCTTGCACACTGTAACAGGATGTTTCTGCTAGTTGATGGCAATATGAAACTGTGTAAATAGCACTGTGTGGTGAGAAGTTTGTGAGCAAGATCTGTAATTTTACAATTTTTACATTCAGTTTATGAAATAATGTTTATTTATTGCATAGAACAATTATTACGGTCATTTTCATGAATCAGACTTAAGTACTGTGCCAGAGGAGCCAAGAAAAGCTAATATTTCCTTCTGATCTTGACATCTTTCTTGATCACTACTGATGTGTTTGTTACTTAAGTAGTACTTAAGTACTAGTAATAATGCAAAATACCAATACTAATACTAATAGGTTGTAAATGATTTTATGTTCTATATTGTGAGCCAATGGTTCTTTTAGTGCAAAACCCGATGTGTCTGGCAAGAAAGCAAAGTCTGCTGGGCCATTCAGTCCAAAGACAGAGGCAAAAGGGTTAATAATTAATTTCTATTTTGTTTTACGTGCGCATGTTTACTGGTGACATACCTCTGAATCTCTGATGCAATAATTTTTCATTTAAGCATTCAACATTCTACGCTGTGGTGTCACATTGACTGTCTACAATGGATACTCAATGATAACGATCATGATCATCATGTTCATGATCATGAGTTATCTGCCAGAAGGCGGGTCCATTGTCTTTTATGCTACCTGGGACGAGATGAGTAAAGCGGCTTCCTGGTGGCTTTCTCACAGACAGTTGTGGGTGAGCAACTTGTCCAGGGTTGCTACGCAGTGGCTTGGTGTAGGTTCGAAACTTCGAATTCAAGGCACAGAGCATACCACTACACCACCATTTAATTTAAAGCATGAGCTATGTTATCTGTAATAAAAGATTATCTTTACTTCACACTTCTAACTTCTAAGTGTGGACAGAAGATAATGACGTTAACCACATATGGTGTGGACTCGGTTGCACACTCCTGGTTCAGTCACCACTCTGCTTAACGAAAAGTCGTGTTAGGTGCCCCAACACTAATAACTTAAAATGCCATATTGGTTAACATGCCACACAAACCACGCTGTAGTGATAAATATATATTTTTTCGGCATTACCATGTTTTCATATGGTCGGGTTTAAATGCCGCAATGCAGGGCATATCTCCTGATGACGTTGCATTCATTAATGAATCCACACTACGCCACTGGTTGCACTATGCCAGTGCCAGTCCCAAGCCTGGATAAAGGAGGAGGGCATTGCTAATGGTCTTTGTAACCACACATTGACGTTAAACTGCAAGTACCACCAATCCACTCTACTATAACACACCACTCACTGCTGGTGGCTATCAATGCATTAGTTACTCAATTGTGAACATCTAATGGAGTCATCTCCTCAGTGTGTTCATCTTGAGCCATCGTTAAAGATGGTGCCATCTGTGTCCGAGTTCTTCATTGTAGACAGCGAATTTCAGACCACCTGACTGGCAGTGGAGACAAGCCATTGTCTTAGTTATTCATAAGAGAGAAGTTTGTATGTAGTATAAATGAATTTGGTATTGACTTGTTTGTGGTGTTTGCAGCAGTTCAATCTGTGTTTGTGTGCATAGAATCGGAGCTGGAATTATGAACTTTTTCAAAAAGAAATCACCAGATGGCGATGCGCAGCCCATTGTCAAGTCTAGCTCTGACTTGTCAGCTGTGGTCGAGAGTAAGCAGTCCGTTCGCAAGGGTGACACTTCAGAGCAAGTAGATGACTCAAAGGGTTCAGACGAAACACTGATAATAAAGGGTAAAGTTTGGTTCATGTGCACTTCAAAACTTCTGCATGTCCAGTGGATTAATTGACAGTATTAAATTACATTTGCTCACATTTGCTCCAAGCTTGAAGTAGGTGTGAGATTAGGACCAATTTTGTGGCATTTGAGCAGACATGTGTCGTGTGTCCATCATTATGTGTTGAGTGTTTGTTTAAGTATTTCATTAGAAGCAGAATTTTTGCCTTCTGTGTGTTTTGGATGGTTAAGGTTATCTGTTTAAACCAGACTAACTGAAGTTATTAAATGGATGATTTGATACAGCGACATTCAATGCTGCCTCCACTTTTTTTATATTGACTGTCTCACAGTTTATTAAAATAGCACTTTGTCTCAATATCCAGTTCAGAAGTAGTTGTTCAGTTTTATTTAGAATTTTTCGGTTGTTAACATTTAGCTGATAATGTATTAAATATTGACTGCACCAGAGTATCAAACTGGTTTCTCTTACTAGCTATACTTTGTAGGCTGTATCTTCGTTTATTGAATTGTGTTGAATGAAGTATCAGATTGTGCCATTGCTGGACAGGTTAGCTCTGTTATGTGTGTGTTGGGTTTTGATTTCAGAAGCTGAGGAGGATCCCGTGGATAGGCCGATACCAAGGCAGCCGCATGGTATGGGTAAGATTGGCCTTCCAGGCATGGCTGGAGGTGCAGGAGTATTGGCCGAACTACGAGCGAAACGACAAACCGTGAAGCCTTCAACAGGTCCCAGTGAGGTCTGAATAACATTTCTTAAGTTGAACATCATTCACCTGTTAAATATCTGAGCGTGGCTTTAATCACATGTAAGCCAGAAGAAATGACAAACATTTTACTAGACATTGATTGTGTGGATGTAGGTGTTTTGAATGCTGCCATGCTGTTTACTCCAACCAATTCAAATCCCTGGAGGGATAGACAAACAAATTTCACAAGTTTGTATCTCATGGTTTGCTTGACTGTGAAGTTGTTTTCTTAAATCTGCATGACAGTGTGGATGTCAGTGAGGGCGTATACTGGCTGTCTAAACTTGCAGATATACATATATAACATATAATTATATATATATATATGAATATATATATATAATTATATATGTACATTTATATATACATATATGCTGAGGCTGAGTAAAATGAAGTTGCTGATATGTTTGTGTTCGACTACATATTACTTGACATTGCACTCTGAATTTGACTGCTTTTTGTTGTTTTACTATGGGTAAAAAGTCTTCACTGGTGGAGACTTCAAAGGAAACACGTAGCATAGATCGAAAATCTTCTCAGTCAAGTATGTAATGATTACTCCATACTCCAGTCTTTTGATATATATATAATTATACATAGATGCATATGTATGTATGTATGTATGTATATATGTAGATTCAAGTCTAATATATGTGTGTGACTGGCTAGGAAAAAAGGTCCAATATGTGGGGCCCATTATTGACAGATTTTTGCTTCCATATCCACAATTTACGGGCATGTGCAAGTGGTTGTTAGCCTACTAGTTTGATACTGGTCAATAATACATTGAAATTTCGCAGAATTATCACTATAGCCAAGCCCCAATTGTGGATAAAAAGATACTAACATGGAAGACGTCTGATAATTGAATCGGATACTGTTCTTTAAATTACCCTATTGATCGGACAGCCAGAGTTTTAGTGAACCTGTTTTACTTTTTATCTTCAGAAGAGAATGTGGAGTCACTGTCAACAGACGAAAACAATACAGCTCAGTCTCGATTGTCCACGCCATCTGCAAAAAGTCGTCCTGCCCCTGCACCTAAACCGGCGAAGAACCGGATAAGCGTCATCAATCCGAATCCTCCAACGAACGCTGCTCCTACTGCGCCGAGACCTGGTGAGCAGCTGGTCATCGTCTTCTTTTCTGGGTTTTAATTTTCTCTTACCATTACGCACCACAAGAAATTGTCATTGATCTGCAGAATTCCTAAGTCTGTGTTCAGATTTGTTCCTTAAGAAGATTCTATTGATTCTTGTCAGTGTTAGCTTGAGCATTCGGTTAGGCAAGAATTTTTCAAGAAATACTTCATAATGTTGTGTTTTCTTCAGCATAACCTATGGGTTGTATGCAGTTTCTTCATCTCATACAGCTTGATGTTTCTTAATTGTATACTCTGAACTTTTACCTGACCTAATGAGGTGTGCTGATACATGGCATTTTTATCCTTGGGTGAAATGGATCAAAACCTCAAAAGATCAGTCTGGAATCACGCTGCAGATGCTAATATGTGGCATGCAATTGGCTCATGTATTGCAGTTGCCTCTCTGACCACTTTTTGTATCTATATTATGGTATATGGATGCTTAGTAAGAGATCAGGAATTCATTGGTAAGGTAGTTTTTAATTTGACATGTTTAGAGTTTAGCGAACTATATCTTGATGAAGTACCCTGCTAAGGACATTGACAGAACCAGTGGGTTTTCTCATTGAAAAATTCAGTTAGTTCAACGTTTTGATATTTTTAAGAAACACAGAACGCTTGGTGTTTAAGGGTTTAAAGATGTCGGAATCTTTGAGTTTCCAGCCTTTGGCTGGTTGACATTAACTCACATTGTGGCAGTTTATTAGAACCACTGTCTAACATTCTCTGCACATTCTCTGCCACTGTTGAAATGAATAGCATTCATGGAAGTCATCTGACTACAGTAGGCAGCAATACTCCAGTCTCTTGCTATCTTTGATGATGAGCTGCGTTGATTTCCCAGACAATTTTAGTCCTCACTCGTCATTAAAAAACACCACTTCTGAAAGCAATAATTGGTGCATTAGCCTTATTTTATGTTATCCTCAAATATAGTGCTGTTAACATCCTTTGTCATTGGGTGTTTTCTATGACCTTTCTGTTTTGCATGTCTGATTTTAATTAAATGGTGTATTTTTTATATCATTTGCTGTTTAAATTTTCTTCTGCAGCAATGCCTATTACAAGAGGTTTATCAGGTATGCTTGAGAATTTCGTGCCGTTTTTTCTACAGTGACTCAATTTCCATTTATTGCATTAACTTAGTTATAGCCAGTAGTCTTTTCTTTGTTTGACGGTGTTTCGGTGTTTTTACATGGAAATATCTTTTTGTCTGTCAAGTTCTTGTGTTTTGTATCTGGGCTTTTTTGTGTGAATGAATTATAGGTTGAACTTTTGAACAAAAGATTTAGACTTAATGCTTCATGTGTAATGGGTTTATTGTACTTAACTGTACCTGTGATTTTTTAACATTCTTGATTTGCATAAATATAGAGACTGTGGAAGACTGCCTTTAAGAAATTTCAAAATATATATAACATCTTTTACTTGAAATAGTTACGTAGATGTAATCAACTGCCCATAGTTTGAAGGTTGCAATTGTGTAAATCTGAGTTGCAATAATTAATTGTATGTTAGTAAGGTGCTGTTGATGATGTCACTCTGATATATGCTTCTGGTCAGCAGTGTTTTCTTGTACTAATCCATTGACAGAGTTATGTTATATTTCCACAACACTCTCAGTTCGGAAATATTTGAAACGGCTCCAAGGTAGGTTCCCTGGTGTCAGGTGACCCAGGAGATCAGGATATTGATGTTGTGCACTGTTTTTTGGCTTTGGTTCATTTGTGGGCCAATCCACTTTAGGTCTGTAGAAAACTGGATTGACGTCGTTTCATGATTAGCTTCATTGTATGTTGAGTTACTGTTTGTGCTTTGCAGCAGCAGCAGGTCTAAATTTTGGGATATCTCATTATGAGGACATCAAGGGTTGGGGTCTTGGGGAATTGGCAGATTGGATGGGCAGGTGTTCTTGAAGTGATATTTTACCAGTTACGTGTTCCAAGGTTCTCTCGTTTTGGGCCAATCATTTACCCCCCCCCCTGTGTGGAATAGATCTGCTGCTGAAGTAAGTAGGCTTTGCATGTTGTTTTATTTTGTTCATATGTTTCTGTGTGTTACAAGAAAGAATTGTTTGGTGATTTTGTATACATTTGGAGTCTGATGCTGCACTCGTTTCTTTGTGTCAGTTGAAGGCGTTAAGCAAACTATTATTTTCAGCAGGTCTCATGTAGCTATGAGACCATTAATGGTTAATCTTTAGTAGTGTCGTTAACTTAGCTGAATGGAACGCGAAATGCATGAAGAAGTGATTGGAAGGATTGGAGATGAAAGAACCCCAATAAAAATACAATTGGAGACAAAAAAATGGATTTTATACACAATGAGAGGGTTTTCACTGCTAAGAACGGTCATCAAAGGCAAATTGGAGGAGATCCGAACAAGAGGAAGACCATAACTGATATATGAAAATGAGAACTTCTACCAGCCACTATCAACATTCGACAGACAGCGACCACACGACTTTTTGCTGCCACCAAAGAATGAACGCAATTTTATTCAACGAATATACCGCCGTGAAGAAAAATCATCCGTCTCTTCTTTATAGGCGTGTTCTTAACCGAATGACTGCTACTTAGGATGTTATTTTCATTTTCATTTCTTTATGTACCCATGTGTGGTGGGTGTGTCACTCTTTTTTTCATTAAACAACATATATGTGACCCAACACAGCAAAAGTAGGCTTTTGTCTGCAGAAATAAAAAAATATTTTTATTCTCCCACAAGATTCTCCTCTATAAGACCTTTCAAATGACATATTAATTATTTACTTATGATGTTCCGGAGTTGTGCACTTTTAAAGTTATATTTATAAATATATATGTTTCAAGAATTAAATGCATGAACGAAAGTCATCTGTTTTCGTTGTGGAATAGAATGATTTGAAATTTTAAGTTGTTTTTCATTACACCTGAGACTCATTATAATGCTGTCTTTGAGGGAGGAGGGCACATCAAGAACCACCTTACAATTAAGTATGTTGTTTGCAACAAGTCTATTTTCTGTAGCTAAACTTATTTCTCCAATACCTACCACAGAATTTGTTTTTTAATTAAGCGTTTTATGGTGAGTCTCCAGTGCAATTGTAAGATACTAACATCAAGTTTTGAGCAACAGTTGCGTTGGCACTCAGTTACCGGTATATTACTAACGGTGATGCTTGATATCATGGCTTCTCTTTAGAAGACTATTGATTATGTTATAATAATATGATTATGTTGTAATAATAATTAATAACATTTATAATTAGCTCAGCCTTTTCTGATGTTACCTATACTTGTAATTATTATATTTTGCTGTGCTAAAATAGATTGCATTCTTTGCAGTTACTCATTGGCTTTGGTATTTTTTTTTATAAATTGTCTCAAGATTCTTGTTACTATTTGTATGTGCATATTTATTTTTGCATGTACGTCTTCCATTTATTTCATGCTATTTAATTTTTGATTGTTTTGTAAAATATGTTTATGGGAGTAAGAAAAAACTAAGAGAAGAAATCTGCATGATGATTTTATACAGTATAACCCATTTTATTTTTGAGATCAGAATAATGGTTATGATGATGACGATGATGATCAGAGTGCAATAACAATGATGCTGAATGTTTTGGGGTAAATAGAAATTCCCAAATAATCTATATGGGATTTATGATATTATACTCTCTGTATTTATGAACTGCGCTGAGACTTTGTTAGCTTAAAGGTTATGTTTTTGTGAATTGCAATAATAAATTTTATAACTATGCATGCTCAATTGGAACTCTATAAATTTTATGTTTCTGTTTCACTGAGTCAGAATTAAGTTTTATCTGACTACATTCAACTTGCAATCTCTGGTTGGTTACTATCTATATAATAAGTTACTGAACTAGTGTGCAGATGCTTTGCACGATTCATAGATGCAAATTTGCATTTTATTTGTTTTTGTTTTATGCTTAGTTATTTTGCTTGTGCTTTTATTACTGCTGCTGTGCACTCAGTGTTTCTTTCTATTTTACCAAGATATTTTGTTATATTACTTCTGCATTTGTTATATTACTTCTGCATGTGGTTTTCAAGTATGTTTTAAAATGTTTGCTTATAATGTATGTTTGTGCAGACTTACTATAGTGCCATGTAAGTACATCACAAAAATCACTTATCCAGTTTAATTAAGAACAGGAAGTTAATGGGTCAGCGAATAGTAATTGAATCGCATACATGAACTACTTACTATTGCTTTATTGCACAGACTCGTTGACATGAGAGCGACAAGGTACAAAAGCTGCAGTTTAAAGTGACAGGTTAATGAAAACAGTGTAGACGAACAAAGCCATTAGACATCCCGCTGCCACCAACGTTCTGTCCAGCAGACAGAGAGCATCACCAGGGAATGAATCCCTATCTAGAGTTGACACAGATGCTCTGTTTAGATGTTCTTGACTATGCATTGTAGACTATGATGAGCGACAACATGCAACGAAGCTAGAAATAACGTCACAAATATGCATTAGGTTATATTGATAGTCCAAGCGAGCAGAAATTGTCAAGCAGAATCCACATGTGATCATTGATAAAAAATAACGCTAAAAGATTGCAGCTATGAATGTATGAAGTCCAGACTGCTTTTTACGGATAATGCTGATGTGAATGTGTTCATTAGTAAAATTATCACTACTGGGCAATTGAAATACTTTATCTTTAGAACTGATACTACATGTAACTTCTTCTTCTCAGTACCATGTGGATTAACAGTAGCTGAAGGATAGCTTGCTTATTATTTACTTGTAAAATACAGGTTTGAGTATAAGATGTTGGGAAAATAAGCACATCCACAAACAACTGTTTAGCTCCAGAGATTGATCCCTTTTTAACACAGACAATGCTTATAATATAATATCTAAATGTAAGGACTTTACCTGTAGTATTTGCATCTGTATTTGTCGTTAATTTCAGATATGGAGTGTGATGTGGTCCATCAAGTTTTACATGGCCAAAATCAGTTGGCACTTTTAGAAGTGAAGCAAGCTTCATATTTCTGTAATTGCTTGCAATTTGTGTCTTTTCAGAAGCGGAAGAAGCAAAAGAACCCGAGCAGAAGGTGGAGTCTCCTCAGGTCATTGATCCAGCCTCAGTTGAGCGTAGGAAGCGGCTGTCTGTGCGAGAGAAAGCGGCCAACTTCGATGCCAACATTGACAAAAACAGCAATCTTAAACCTGCGGATAACGTGGTCAGCAGTAAAAAGTCGGCCACTTTGCCGATGGATGGCATGACACAGCCACTAGGTATCAGTCAATGAGTGTTGGTTTAAAAACTGATCAGTCGTAAACATTTGTTTATATTGTTAGCATGCATGAGGTTTGTTATGCATGGCTTTATGCAAAGTGTTATTGATTTCATCTGTGGGTTATGCACCTAATAGCCAATGAATATTGGTAATTCATGTCTTTATGCATGACGTCAACCACAAAGGTGTGTGTGTACCTGCATGCACAATGCCCTGCGCTGGTTGCTTATCTCAACACTTCATATTTAAGATTTTAACTTTCATACGAAAACTGTTTGGTGGGAATTGCTCCACATCTTATCTTAGCCCACTGTGTCTCTGCCCCGTCTATTCCTGGCCGCTGGTCTCCTTCGTTCGGCTCATGAGTAGGTTTCTTCGTTTCTTGAAGGGGTGCTATATAACCCCATAGAATGAATGAATTAATTAATTAATTAATTAATTAATTAATTAACAAGGGCTCGGCTACTCAGTCTGTCTATGTCTCCTTCTCTGTTCTGGGAGCGTTCTTGAAGTCTTTTCTTTGTGTACGATGATTCTCCTGTTGAGTTGTCGGAACTGCTACTGATGAGTTTTTCCTTAAGTTGGCCTTTGCGAATTCTCTTATTTATGTCACTTCACATTGTGTTACTGTGGGACCAATTGGTTTGAGCTTTCACCTTGTAACGTGGAAATTATGGGTTTGAGCATACCGCAAGGCGGTTACTGTATTGGGGGGGGGAACTTCACTCACAATTGCTAATGCCATATATTGCTTATTGATGCTTGACCATTAAATGGTGTTGCGTAATAAATGCTTTATGATCCTAATTTGTGCATTTATATAAACCTGCAAATGGAAACGCTTTGTCTGCAGTTTCACATGATTTTCATCAGTGGTTTAATTGTTCACCCGTGGGTGGTGGGTGGGTCTGCAGAACTTGGCACATTTAATAACTTAGCCTATCTGACAAACCTGTGACTGATACTTGTTATTGTCTCTTGGCTCGATGTCATTATCAACTACTGAGTCTTAGAACTTGCTATTGTTCTCTTTGTAGAAACGTCTCCTCTTAATCGTCCATCCAGTGACCACATTGTGAGCCTCACATCATCATCTTCTGTCGCATCCTCCTCCTTTTTGGCTGCTGCAGAAGCTGATTCAGAAGCTCCGCCTGTTCCGTCTGACCCACCACCTGGTGGCAGTGATGACGATGACGATGATGATGATGACCAAGGAGCAGAAACTGCGGCTGGTCAATCAGGTGCCAAGAATCTGTCCAAAGTTGGCACCATTCACATTTAATTTGGTCAAAATATCTGTTAAAAACAAGGTTTGCAATTGCTCTCTAAAGATTTTTGCCATACTAGGGTGAATTTGAGTCTTTAGTTACTTGACTGGTTATCTGACTGTTCTTTTATACCTAGTAGAACCATCAGTTAATCGAGTGGCTGTCTTGTTCAGAACGCATGAGCCTGCATGTTACCTTCTGCGCACTCTGCAGTGCTGAAATAAATGCCGTTGTTTGTATTGAGAAAGAACTGCATTGGTTTCCCAGTTGCATTTAATGCACTCTCGTCCACGGTGAAGTGTTGAGTATGAGTTTATGCCTGTAATCTGCATAACTTTGATGAACGTTTGAAGTTGGAGTATTTTCGATTTCTGTTAGTGGCAGCCTGGTTTTCGTGTATGCATGTTAACGATAGCTGTGAAAAATTGGAGATTTTATTTTTATTCAGAGTTGTTTTGTGTCATATTTCTGTTCATTCTGACTATTTCTGAGTATGCAAAACTCCCTGCACAAATTGTTTCCATGGTTGTGTGTTAGTGTTTATGTCACGATGCATCGCATGTCAGATTTGATGCCTTGTATGTCTCGTGTGACTTGAAGTAAGCAATGTTTGTCCCAGGAACAGAATGACGAATTCAGGGTATGAGTATTGAGTAATGCTAATCTCAGAGGTATATTCATGATGAAAGACAGGCACATAGTGCAGAATGTATATGACCAAAAAAATGTCATTTTGTCAAGAACTTGCAGCAGTTTCTTCCGGTGTTTTTTTAAATAAATTTCAGCTGGTTCCTTTTTGCGTGTAAACTGAACATCTCTTTCTCTAGTATAGATGTGTTACTTCGGGAAACATGCCACGATCCACGATCTTAAATTAAAACACTAATAATTTCTATGGGTAATCTTGTGACCACATTTTGGTTTGACTAGTCAACTGCTGGTCAACCATTTGGAGAGCTTTGTCAAGCTCCAGTTTAAGCTGTTAAGTTTAAATTTGAGCGCAATTCCTGGTAATTCATTGTGATATGTAAGATTTAGAGGCAGTTTATGGTGATGAGTGTTACATGAATTTTGCCGCTGTTTCACTGAATGTTGCATTATTTAACTGAAGCGCCTTACATGAATGATGTCCTAAAGCATTAGATTGTGAGTGTAACGGAACATGGCACCTGTTAAAACTTTGTCTCTGTGTTATATATGTCTCTTTGCTTTGATTAATTTTGTGCGTTTATGAAGCGTAAGCAAAAGTAATTTAATCTGTGAAGTCGATGCAATCGTTTCCATCCAACTTATTTTTGTCATAGCTGTTATGATAATAATTGCAGCATTGATTGTGCACTGTCATGTTTCCAAACCTCTTCTAATTTATAGGTCTTGCCTTAAGAAGTTGCTGTGCTGTCGTGTTTGTGTGTATCTGTACGTTCGTATCACTTCTGTACGGGCCTCGCAAAGCATTACAAACCTTTCAAATGCCGGAGAAAATTCTGCTGCTTTTGCTGCCAGTTGGTAATCGATGTGCAATTTGTACATTGAATTCAGACATCATCGATTTTTTTAATGGCATTTATATAAGGAAACCAGATTCAATGGGACTCTGAAACGTTTAAATTGTATGAATCCAATCGACATGATTTAGTCTGCATAATTTTTATTTTAACGATCAATCAGTCCCATTTTTCTCAGAATATTGTATAAAAAAGAAATTTTGTGTATCCTTAAGTCAGGTTCCAAAATTATTATTGTTTGCATTTTTCATACCTTAAGATTCACAGTTTTGCGTAATTTGCATGATTTATCTCTTTGAGAATTAATTACCGTGCATTAAGTATTTTAAAGTCCTGATTGCCTTAAAGTTTTGTGATTGTCAGCCAACTTCCTGTTGTCTTGCTTTTATTGGAAAAGTTAGCTATATATTATGTAATGGTTCTCGAGCAAGTGGACAGATATTGTGAAGGTAAGCCTGTCGCAGGCATTCCATATTTGGGCTTGTGATTGTGTCACTTAACTGTGATCATTCCGGTGGTGGTTCAGCAAATGTTATTCTGCAGCCAATTGGTATTTCACATCTACCACGTGATAGCAGCGGCTTTTTGCAATGAGTTGATAATCAACTTGTCATTCCAGTTGACTCTCATTCACGGCTTGCAACCTTCGTTGTTTCTTGATCGATTTTAAAATTCCATAGTTAAACTATTCCATGTTGCATTTCCATCTGTTTTTCCCCGTAAACTTCTTGATGTTCCAGGTGACTGGTTATTCCAAAGGGCCCAAACTTTCAAGTAGTTCTAGTTGCTCAGTGATCACTTTTTGTGCATGGATTTTTTTGGATGATTTGTGGAAACGGAGACTGAATTCCAGAGAAGTGATTACATTGAACCTATCTCCATTGTGCTTGCTTTCCAAAGTGTACTATTCGCAGTGGCGTAGCCAGGAATTTATGATGGGGAGGTTTTATGGCCTGACTGGATGTTATTCCTGACACCAACCCAACAGTATTACAGTAAATAAGAAGGGAATAAAGTAACAAAGGGAATAAAGTAAGAAAACAATTGTTACTACAAACAATTGTTTTTGTTTGTTCTTATTTAAGTGGATAAATAACCTGTTTAAATTTTTTTCCTAAGCCAATGGGGGGTTTTAACCCCCGAAACCCCCTTGTGTACACCACTGACTATTCGTAAATGTTTCTGTTGTGTTTCAGGAAGATACTGTGTTGGCAAATTTTGTTTAGCAATTCTCTAAGCAACTTGTACAGTCTAGGCATATTTTTTGGCTATCGGCACGTTTTGTTATTTCTGCTTCGGGTGCATCTTTGTGTGTCTTAAAATGGAACAAAAATAAGCAAAAGAGAATTTTTTAAGGTATGTGTTGTGCCGTTGTAGTCTTTTTTGTCTTATTTGCACCAAAATTTGTTCTTGTCCCAACCATTTATTTCACTCTGTGCTCATTAAAGTTTGCAGGAAATTTCTCGTTTGTCCCAATTAATTACATTTTCACTGTGCAAGTAATTATCAAATTCTGTACTGCATATTGCAGTTGGTTTCCAATATGCAATATGTTCATGCATGAATTATTGCACACATGTGGGGTGCGGTGATGTTTGATTATGCTCGGAAGATTGCAGGTTTGAATCCACCTCAAGCCGCCATGTGGAGACCCTGAACAGGCCCTTCATTCGCAGTTGCCTGTGTGCTTCAGCGTAAAATTTCGATTCGATGTACGCGCTGAAATCGGGAGCGCCTCTAAGTAGAAATCTTAAAGGGGTACTATAACAAGTGCTCGTACATGCTGTAATTACTGAGATCGTTAATTTTTGGGGTGATTGCTGGAGTTGAAGGTCATTTAGTAAATGCAGAATTGGTTATTTGTCTAGGGAATCTGTGGTCAATAATTAAGCAATTAGACTATTCCATCTGTAGTAAGTCTTCTTTTCTAGTCAATTGAGAATTTTCTTGTGGAAAAGAATTCTAGTTGTCAAAGTAAAGAAATCGAACAGTCGAATGAACTTACAAGTAAGAAACCCAGTTTAAGTGATTTTTGACCAGTTGTTATTTCTCTGGTGAATGTATTATTGTCGAATAAGTGTCTTCTAATTTAGTTTCTATGATTTGCTAGTTTCTCCATTTAAGAGTTTAATTGTATATGCAACCTCGTAAATAAATATGCCTGTTCTCGATCATCAGCTTAGTCATCATAAAACGCTTTAATTGATGTTGATGTAACGATAGGACATTGAATAACTTTGCATTTTATGTTATATTGAACTGTGTAGTTATCCTGAGTACTTGTCACGTTTAACAGCATAAAACTTTTGAGCTTAAACATTATTCCATTCTGGTTTTGGTTTTTAAAAAAACTTTTGAATGTAGACTTTGTGAATAGTAGAGCTATTTTGTCATACATGTACATGTAGTTTTCACAGCATTGGAACTGTTTAAAAATCTGGATTTTTGTCTATGCATTCTGTGTGTTGTTTATATTTGCCGATGGGCCGTGGTTGAGCAGATACTTCACAAAGATGTTCCTGATCACTCCAAAGTAACTAGCAAATTATATCCAAACTCTTCTGTATGTGCATTGCAGATTGCTCGGCATTTTGGGAAAATGCTTGTGTGCAAACATTGTATGTCATGGTTGTCATAACTACTTCTAGGCATACACAGTTACACACCCTCAACAAGTAAAAATCTTAAGGCCATTAAGCAGACTACTTGTGTCGGGAATAAGATAGGTAGGTGTTCGAAAAATGATCGCATTGGAGCTTGAAAATGAGAAGAATGAAAAGTCAAAACAAAGGTGCATCGTGTAGCTGCCTCAAAAGTGATGCTGACCAATCCCCTCCCTTCCATAATTTTTTCCTGTCTCCAACATGATGAATAACGTCCCCAATTTAGAGTACTAATCAATCTAATCTAATAAAGCATTTGTAAAGCGCTTCTCACAGCAGAGCTATTCAGAAGTGCTCAGCGTGACAGGCCCATGAAAAAAGATATGTCTTCAAGCAGCGAAAAGATGCAGGTGAATTTCCTACAAGAATCCTGCCACAAATTTCAGAAGGAAGGTGATTCCAACTTAAAGGACCAACAATAGCAAAAGCCCGATGTTGGGTTAATGAGGTTTGTGATCTACATGTAGATACAAATAGATCAAAGCGGTCAGCAGAACGAAGAGGCATGAGGATCTTGCAGAAAGAGGCTTACACATTAAGTCACAGAGGTATTTAGGCACTAAGCCCTGTAGGGACTTAGTAACTAGGAGCAAGAGCTTGTATCTGATTCGGAAGCTAGTGAAGGTCATGAGTCATGTATGTGGAGTTGTGCGAGTATCGAGGAAGTCGCGATAAGTCTTGCAGCAGAATTTAGGACAGATTGCACAGATGACAAGCGAACCTTAGGAGGCCCAATTAGTAGGGAACGTTATCATGACAGTTTGGTTTCAGTTCTTGGAGGGGCTAAAAATTAGTTGGGTTTGGGGACACGAAGACTTGGTCCAAATCTAGAGAGGCGCTTTACAAAAGGTCACACACAATGCAACACAATGCAGAATTATGTTTTGCTTGGGGCACTGTGGTGTAGTGGGTTTGGTGCCATACAGCCAGGGAGTTCCAGGTTCGAATCCACCTCAAGTCGCCATGTAGGGACCTTAAGAAAGTCCTTCACTCGCAATGCCTCTTGCGCTTCAGCATGAAACTTCGAAGCAGTGTCTGCATTGTAGCAGTGTAAATAATAATAATAATCTTTTCTTTAATTGAGCGCCTGCAAGACGCACTGCGCTTTACATTTACAAGTTATGCAGTAATCTTAATTAAACTTAACTACTAACTGAACAGACAGCTTTGCAATTGGCGCTAATAGCAGCCTACAAAGCCTATCCGCCCAACGGGGGGCTCAAACCTGCTACCTCTCGCACTCTTGGCCAGCGTGTTAACCATTACTCTACCGGGCCCCGGTAGTTAGGAAAATGTAAATGTAATGTAAATGTAAATCTTCGAGAATTTCTCAGCGCCCACAAAAGCCACGTCAGGGAGACCAGCTTATTCACCGGCGCTATATCAAATCAAGTCCGCAATAGCCAGAGCTGCCGTTTTCGTTCCGGTGCCAGGTCAAAATCCGGGGAGGTCAAGCCGAGGAGACAGCGTGGTGCTACGGTGGTTGTCGGTGATGGTGGTGGTTGGGTGATGGAACCTGATTGGAATCTGGATAGGATAGGTTGAAGAGTTCGGTTTTCAGTCGTGAATGGAATGCAGCAGAGGAGAGTGCAAGCGGAGGAGAGGTTGAATTATTGTTTGGAGGTGAGACTGCAGGAGAGATAGGAGGGTGAGCGAACATGCGGAGGTATGTTGGGAGTCCGTTCCAAAGAGCTGGTGCAGCATAGACTAAGGAGCGGTCGCAGAATTTCAGAGAGGATGATACTGGAGGCCGAGAGAGAGAAAGATATGAGCCCCCTAGTTCAAAAGCGGTTCAACGACAATTTTGCTGTTTCGAGATAATCGACTTTGAAGTTTTGGCCTACTCTGCTTGGTCTAGTTCAAATCGGAATGAAAACGTTTGGGAATGAAAGATTGATATTATAAACTGTAATGGTGCATAAAATCGGCATGGATAATGCCGAAAGTAAAAAATTAGTGAACTTTGGAGAAAATAGCATTTTTATAGCGTGGGTCAGTAATGAATTCACAAGAAAATTCGTAATCTTTACGTCAAAGTGAATCAACTTGACTTGATCCGTTTATGAACTGAATGTTTTACAACTTACGATATTGTACATGTGAATCAAACCGAGATGATCCACTTAGGCTAATCTCTGAATAAATGTTGAAAAACACATACACACTCAGTCAGTTTTCAATTATTGTATGCCAATCTTATAAATATTAATATTGGAAAGCATAAACGCACAAATATAATTCTAGGTCTATGGAACAAAACTTTTTTCCGCCTCACAAGTACAGCTCTGCCACACAGTGCAATTCTGTCACACAAGGAACAGCTCTGCCACACAAGTACAGCTCTGCCCCACAAGTACAGCTCTTCCACACAAGCACAGTTCTGCCACACAAGAACATATCTGTCACACAAGTATACATCTCTGCCACACAGTGCAATTCTGTCACACAAGGAACAGCTCTGCCACACAAGTACAGCTCTGCCACACAAGTACAGCTATGCCAAACAGTACAGTTCTGCCACATAAGTACACCCAGCCACACAAATGCAGCTCTGCCACACAGTACAGTTCTGCCAGACAGGTACAGCTCTGCCACACAAGTACATCTCTGCCACACAAGTACAGCGCTGCCACACAGTACATCTCTGCCACACAAGTACAGCGCTGCCACACAGTACATCTCTGCCACACAAGTGCAGTTCTGCCACACAAGTACAGCTCTGCAACACAAGTACAGCTCTGACACACAAGGAACAGCTCTTCCACACAAGTACAGCTATGCCAAACAGTACAGCTCTGCCACACAGTACATCTTTGCCACACAAGTACATCTCTGCCACACAAGTACAGCTCTGCAATACAGGCACAGTTCTACCACACAAGTACAGCTCTGCCACACAAGTACAGCTCTGTCACACAAGTACAGCTCTGTCACACAAGAACAGCTCTGCCACACAAGTGCAGCTCTGCCACGCAAGCACATCTCTGTCACATAAGAACAGCTCTGCAACACAAGTACAGCTCTGCCACACAAGTACATCTCTGTCACACAAGTACAGCTCTGCATACAAGAACAGCTCTGCCACACAAGTGCAGTTCTGCCACACAGTACAGCTCTGCCACACAGTACATCTCTGCCACACAAGTACATCTCTGCCACACAAGTACAGCTCTGCAACACATGCACAGTTCTACCACACAAGTACAGCTCTGCCACACAAGTACATCTCTGCCACACAAGTACAGCGCTGCCACACAGTACATCTCTGCCACACAAGTGCAGTTCTGCCACACAAGTACAGCTCTGCAACACAAGTACAGCTCTGACACACAAGGAACAGTTCTGCCACACAAGTACAGCTATGCCAAACAGTACAGCTCTGCCACACAGTACATCTCTGCCACACAAGTACATCTCTGCCACACAAGTACAGCTCTGCAACACATGCACAGTTCTACCACACAAGTACAGCTCTGCCACACAAGTACAGCTCTGTCACATAAGTACAGCTCTGTCACACAAGAACAGGTCTCCAACACAAGTATAGCTCTGCCACACAAGTACATCTTTGCCACACAAGTACAGCTCTGCACACAAGAACAGCTTTGCCACACAAGTGCAGTTCTGCCACCCAAGGAACAGCTCTGCCACACAAGTACAGCTCTGCCACCCAGTACATCTCTGCCACCCAAGGAACAGCTCTGCCACACAAGTACAGCTATGCCAAACAGTACAGCTCTGCCACACAGTACATCTCTGCCACACAAGTACATCTCTGCCACACAAGTACAGCTCTGCCACACATGCACAGTTCTACTGCACAAGTACAGCTCTGCCACACAAGTACAGCTCTGTCACACAAGTACAGCTCTGTCACACAAGAACAGCTCTGCCACACAAGTACATCTTTGCCACACAAGTACAGCTCTGCACACAAGAACAGCTCTGCCACACAAGTGCAGTTCTGCCACCCAAGGAACAGCTCTGCCACATTAGTACAGATCTGCCACACAAGTACAGCTCTGCCACACAAGTAAAATATGTTAATTTGTAGGCCTATATTTGCATATTATACATACAAATTATGCCTCTAAACATCTGCAAGAATAATATGTTAAGGTGTAGATCATATTTGCATGTTATACATTTAAACCCAAAAGCAGTTACAGGTTAAGAATAGCTATGACTTTGTATCTGCATGGTGACACAAACCATATCTCTTTACAATGACCCGTTTAATAACAGCGAACGAAAACAAGATAATTAGGCCTAAGCTTTTTCGTTTAAATGAAGAAATATAGGCCAATTGTTGGCTAGCCTACATTGTAATTGTAATTGTAATTGAACATTTATATAGCGCCGCTCACAGATTCAGTGGCGCTCCCGACCCAAGCTAGTGCTCACCCCTAACAAATAGTATAGTTTTCAGACGTTTACGGAACAGGGGAAGAGAAAGGCCAAGAAGCTCAGAACGGAGCTTGTGAGGAAGGCGGTTCCAACAAGTAGGACCAAGATATGCGAAGCTTCTGGACTGGGCCGTAGCTCCACGCATGCGCGGGACAACTAGAAGGCCATTGGCAGCAGATCGAAGGGCAGAGCGGCCAGGAAGAGTGGAGACCAAGTTACACAGTGCCCGAAGATAAGAGGGGGCTACCCCGAGAAGAGAGTTGCGCATAAGAGTCAGGATCTTGAACTCAATGCGCTGAGGTACAGGAAGCCAATGAAGAGTGTCCCGAATAAAATCAGATATGTGAGAGAATTTGGGAAGACCAGCAATTAAGCGGGCAGCAGCATTAAGAATAGACTGAAGCTTAGAGAGGTTAAGAGAGGAGAGACCAGCATAGGCAGAGTTTCCAAAGTCGACTCTAGAGCAAATCAAAGCATGGACAAGCGCCTTGACCGCTTGAAGGGAGAGTGAGTGGCGGATAGTACGCAATTGTCGCAAGTGATAGAAACATGTTCGAGAGATTCGGTTAACATGATCAGTAAGAGAAAGAATTGGATCCAGAGTACATGCATTGGGAGTTTTCGGGGAACTTGCCCTATGCAAAATCCGAGGCTGAAAAGACCAAAACCTTTGGTGGAAGAGTGAATCAAGTGTGAATGATCCACTATTCCTTATCATAGAGTGCCACTGAGTTAATAAATTTAAGCGCAAAAGTGAATCAAGTCAACTTGAACCACTCTTGCACCAGCTTGCAATCAAAGTAGTGAACATTAAGAATGAATTAAACAGACATGATTCACTAATGAAATTTCGTATGCGTTGATTATTGTCAGTTCTATAACCAATATGTCACAAATACGCCATGATAGAATCCTCTAGCGGCTTAGCTGAATGCACCATCGGAAAGAGCGCATTCGATTTAGTGGAAAAGTGGCCTAAAGTGAAAATCGCAAAAAATGGACTTGAACCACTTTAGAACTAGAGGGTCCATATGATGATGAGCGCGTAGACCTGTGCGGTTGGATGGTGATTAGTTGACGAATGTAGGAGGGCTGAGAGGTTTGAAGAGCGTTGTAGGTTAGAGAAACAATTTTGTAATGGATGCGCTGAGAAACTTTTAGCCAATGAAGAGACTTGAGAACAGGAATGCTTTGGAATATCAAGCTTGAATGGGCGCCTTATAGCAAATGCGAGAAATAATTAAATACAATAACGTCATTTGTTTTCAAGCCAATCACCAAACACCACTTTTACTTTGCACAGGAATGCAGCCTTTCTCATTCCATTGTTGTCCAAGGACTCTCCTTGATTGTCGTAATATTTTTAAGGACCTATTAGCACAGGATTTGAAACTCGAGATTGAGCGTCGTTGGACAAAGATTTATCCAATTATTGAGGGTAAGAAAATTTCACTATGCTTACATAAAAAAACGCATTCCGTAAGATATAGTTGAAAAAGTAAAAATATTGCACCATCTTCCGATGAGCTCTGATCACGAGTAGCTGTTCCTCTGAATATATAACCCTTGTCCTATTTTTTTGTTTCCGGTTCGGAGCCATCTTGAACGTTGAGCGGGTGAGATATTAGAGATGTTGCGTTCGTTGAAATATCATATTTTGAATTACGTTTCAATTTAAAATAGATTCTTATCAGCATAAAATTTCGAAATTTCAACCATGTCATCTCGAGCGAGGAGCGATTCCTCTCGAAAACAGGCTAGCACCCCTGCAGCACCATCTGGCACGAGGAACGACAACCCGCCGAGCAAGCCATCAGCCGCAGGAACGCCATCTGGAAAGCTGTCTGTTCCGGAGCCTACATCTATAACGAAATTTGCCGTCATTTTACTGATGTATGTGTGCAAACGAGTCTTGCTAATTGAAACCTTGACCAAGCTGTGCGTTTACTTCTGCGGCATCACTGTAATATCAGTTGTGACGGATCATTTTCCGTTTCCGAAAAGCTACTTTTCGGACAAAAGTAACTTTCTTAATGTGTATTTCGTCAAGATGGGCTGGGGCTGGACCTGCTCCATACTAGGCTTGTTCATCTATCTCACCAGGTAAGAATACAAAAGCACCATCCGGTAACTGTTTTGTAGTAATGCGAACCCGTTTACTTATAATAGGGGCGATTCAAGTATATAGTACTTGTTAAAGTAACATATATAGAGAGAGATGATGTTTCAAGCTAATTCTGCTTGGTCTTTATGAGCAAAGGTGCTGAAATTATTATTATTATTATTAAATAAATTTGTAACGCGCGCAATGTCACACCGAAATGTGAATCTGAGGCGCGGATAGTCAGCCGCCAGAGGAAGATGCAATCAAAGATCCATATGCTTGAAAGTCAAGGAGAAATAGTAAGTTTTTAGCCGCTTTTTGAAGGAAGGAAGTTAAATTGAGTTCCGAAGAGAGAGTGGAAGCCGATTCCATTCCCTGGGTGCAGAGGCATGGAATGCACGCAAGCCCATAACTGTTTTGCATCGAGGTTCAGATAAAAGACTTGTGCCCGATGAACGCAAGCAACGAGGAGGAATGTAAGGAGTTAGTAGTGACTGAAGGTAGGAAGGTGCGTTGGTGCTGAGAGATTTGTAGAAATCACTACACTATGGAGCTCCTAAAGGGACGTGGGTAAGCCCAAAGACTGCATGCGTGTACTGTATGCCAAACAATACGGTTGCCAACGATTGCACTCAAATAGAGCGCAGCGACCTATCAACTGCGTCCCAACATGCAAAGCACTCAGTAAGTAATCGGCTGCTTGCCAACATGCAGGCTTTCATCATTTCAGTTGTTGATGAAATCCGTTGGTTGGCTCCACCTGTGTGTGTTGTTGTGTGTGTGTGTGTGGGCTTCTGCCAACGATGACTTCTAGCTTGCTGTGCATTATTTACTTACTGATGTAATATATTTTGTCTTAATGACACTTAAAATCAAGTCGGCCAGTGCAGAGAGCGCTTCCGAGTAGATTTCTTGAAGAAGCGCTATTTAAATGTTCAGAATCAATCGGGGAGCACAATTGTGTTCTAAGTACATGCAGGATGTACTCCACTGGCTCCCTTACCCACAGCGCATTATTTACCGAGTTTCTGTTTAGGTCTGGCACTCAGCTGCACAAGCAAAACTTATTGATCCCCACTCGTGGACTGCAATCATGCAGCACCGCGTCTTTTCTGTGGCTCACTATGCAAGCTGGAATGGGCTCTCCTACTAGTCTTTGTCAAATGCCTATTGGTCTCTTGTTTTCACTTCTCACTGTTCTTAAGGCTGTCTTATTTGATTGGGGTTGTACTGGAATGCTCCTAAGTAGCCAACCTTGAAGATGCACTAGATCAAATTGCTGTAGTAAATAAATCTAAACCTATAAAAACAAGTCGTAACATTTTAATGAACCAATTTTCTTCTTATCCACCCGACCGATTTTTCTCAATATTTACAAAAATACTTTTTAGCATCACCGGGGAACACTATCGGGCTTCGCGATCAAAAAATCTTACCGTTTCTCGAGATTGAAACATTTAATTTTCCATCCAATCCTAACGCTGTGTTTAAGACGCCATTTTATTTGCTTTCAACCATATTTTCAACAGACATTGAAACCATCAATGATATATTGATGACTGAAACCAGTACATCAATGACGTCACGGCCGATTTTAAAACTATAGCGCTTTGTGCCGTTAATTAATATCTATACCGTATATATGTATCACTAGCCTATTTAAGACGCAATAGTTTTCGCCGATCGGTTTTTAACGAACCAATAGATTTTTAACCTCATTTTTCGACGAGGGCAGATCTTTTGACCCGCGGTTTCGCCAAAATGCTGACTATAGCGCAAACATGGATGGGTGTGAGCTGGGTTGGACCGTAAACCTAAATGTCACGGGCAACGCTGGGCACTCAAAGTGGTTGGACCGGATTGGGGCTGATGGAAGAAGGCGAGGTGGGAATGGCGACCAGAGTGGGACCGGGTTGGGGCCGATGTAAGACGAGGTGAAAAGGGCGGCGTGGGAGCGGGGTCAGGCGTGGCTGGGAACAAAAAATCGAAATTTCCCGGGCAACGCCGGGTAGATCAGCTAGTAAATGTATATACAGCATCTGGTTAAAATACTGAAAGGCCTTTACGTGGATCAAGAGGCGGTTATAAGAACTGAATATGGAGACACAGGGAAATTTAAAATAAGGAAAGGAGTGAGGCAGGGGTGCATTCTGTCCCCTTTCCTGTTCATTCTGTATGCCGAGAGAATTATGAGGAGGGCTGGATTGGAGGAGGCAACAGAGGGGGTAAGGATAGCGGGGAAAATACTGAATAATTTGAGGTACGCTGATGATACGACATTATTGGCGGGTAAGAAGGACGACCTAGCCGAGTTTATAAGAAGAGTAAGGATGGAAAGCGAAAAGGCGGGACTATACTTCAATGTAAAGAAAACAAAAGTTATGACAACTGCAACATGGGAAAACTTTGAGGTGGATGGAGAAACGATAGAGGTAGTATCGAGCTTCACATTCCTGGGATCTATGTTAGAGAAGGAGGGAAGATGTGATATGGAAATAAGGCGGAGGGTAACAATGGGAAAAACGGCAATGAACGGTCTGAGAAATATTTGGAAAGATAAATATGTGAGCAGGGAAACAAAGAAAAGACTGGTAAGAGCACTGATCTTCCCGGTCGTCCTATATGGATGCGAAACATGGACAAAGACACTGGATATGGAAAAGAAAATCAACGTGTGCGAGATGTGGATTTGGAGAAAAATGTTAAGGATTTCATGGACGGAGAAGAGAACTAACGAATCGGTGCGTGAGGAGCTACTTCGGCCATGTGATGAGATCTAACGGTTTGGAAAAGGAACTGATGACGGCATGCGGTGAAGGAAGGAGGAGACGCGCAAGACCAAGGAAGAGATTATTATTATTATTATTACATAAATTTATTACGCGCGCAAGGTCACACCAAAGTGTGAATCTGAGGCGCGGATAGTTAGCCGCCAGAGGAAGATGCAGTTAAAGGTCCATGTGCTTGAAAGCCAAAGAGAAATAGTGAGTTTTGAGCCGTTTTTTGAAGGTAGGGAGTGAATTTGAGCAACGAAGAGAGAGTGGAAGTAGATTCCATTCTTTGGGAGCAGAGGCATGGAATGCACGCGAGCCCATAACAGTTCTGCATCGAGGTTCAACTAAAAGACCCATGTTTGATGATCGCAGGCAACGAGGAGGAATATAAGGAGTAAGCAGTGACTGAAGGTAGGGAGGTGTTCCGGTAGAGAGGGATTTGTAGGTTAAACAGGCCAATTTAAATTTAATCCTAAACTCGACAGGAAGCCAATGCAGATGATGAAGTAAAACTGAGGAACTTGATCGTAGTGGGACACGCAGCACAACCCGAGCTAAAGAATTTTGGATGCGTTGCAGCCTATGTAGCTCATAGTCTGAAATGCCAACAAAAATCGCATTAGCATAATCAAGGCGAGAGGAGACAAGGGCGCAAGCTAAAGTCTTCGACATATCCTTAGTCAGAGCCGACCTAATGTGGCGTATTGCCCTGATGTGATAAAAGCAAGATCTACAAAGGTTAGTTACATGCATCCGAAAAGTAAGCATACTGTCCAGGGTAACCCCAAGAGTTTTAACAGAATCTGATAACGGTACTGCGGAGCCTGCGAGGTCGATGCTGGAAAGTGAAGGAAAAGAACGCAAGCGTTGTCGTGACCCGAACAAAATTGCCTCAGACTTGTTTGGGTTTATAGCCAAACCATTAAAACAGAACCAGGCATATAAAGATGACAGGCACTCCTCAAGTTTAAGTTTACCGGACTGATCAGTGTGTGACAGAGCAATATAGAGCTGAGTGTCATCCGTGTACTGCTGTAATTGGACACCAAAATGATTAGCTATGCGATTAATTGGGGAGGTAAAGACGGTGAATAATAGAGGACCAAGGACAGATCCCTGTGGAACTCCAGCAGTGCAAACAGTGGGTTCAGACCGAGCGGTACCGATGCCCACCTGCTGATTCCTGTTACCCAGATAAGACGCTAACCAGTTTAAATGGTTGGATGAGGTACAGGAAAAGTCTGGCATGAACTTGGAGGAGCTGAGAGAGGCAACAAGAGAGAGGGGACACTGGAGAGGATACATCAAGAATATCGCCAGAGCTCCAAGAGCTGACGGCACCAGGTGACACAGTTTGTTTAGGCCTATATACATATAAAAAATTATATACTTGCATATTACAAAGGAATATTGTTACATTTATAAGTACTTGCCCAGTATTGACTAAGTTGTTTTATGCTTTTCAGCAATACCTATTGTTGTGGTGATAAAAGGTCGATCAATCGACATTTACTGCGACTTGGGTTCGGAACTGCGTGGTGGTTCCTGTGCGTCAAGTTGTTTGACTTTATTCAAGATTCTTTCGGTATCTGCGTGACCGACTACGATTTGAATCACCGCGAATGTGAAAGCTCCGGCAACCGATGGATCCCATTCGACGTTTCGGGGCATGCTTTCCTCCTCGTTCATTGTCTTCTCATCATTTCTGAAGAGGTGAAATGCATAAATGGCTGGGAACGCATCGACGAGATAATTCGCAAAGAGTCGACAAACCCAGTCTCTCGGTTTTCGGAAGAGAAGCTGGCCCAGTTGAAGACATTGTATGTCGAGAATACTCCACGCATTCGATGTCTGATCGTTGTGCTGACGGTGCTTTCGCTTACGTGGGAGATCATGCTTCTGTCGACAATTGTCTACTTTCACAATTTGGCACAAAAGCTAGTTGGTGCTTGCTTTGCGGCTCTTGGATGGTTTATTAGTTACAGGTTCTGGTACAAGTGTCAGTCATGGACACCAGGATTAGCTGGACATGGAGATCTAAAATATCTGAAAGAAAACTAAATAACGTTCTACGTATGCTTAACAGAGTGTTATTTTATTGTGCATTAATTTTTGCAATAGTGAGTGTTGCCCTATTTTCTGTAAATATGGCAGCTTTCTAGGATAGCTCAGTTTTTATTGTGTGAAGCCAGTGGACTGTTTTTTTTTAAAATTCACCTTCTATAAATTATAAACAGTTAGCAGTTGAATTTCTGCCAGGGTGTTTCTATGGTACATAAGTATTTATGATTCTCCTATCTGTTCTCATTTCGTCTTGCCTATGTAGGGCTTCATTATTTCATATAGCAAAGTGTACCCAAAATTCTTCAGAGAATTAGTTTGTAGATTTTGCAGGCTGCAAAGAACCTGGTTTATGAATTAATAGCACTTTTTTATATGTGGCAGTAATGTAAACAGATGTTTTGTTGGGATGTTACCAACATGTGATTAGAAATAGTATGCGATTACAAGCATGGGTGACAGCTGCAAAAGTTTACTGAGAATTTAAGCAAAAAACTTATTATTTGTTGCTTCTTTGATTACATGGATGCACGGAAACTTGTTCCTTTTCGAAGGTATAGACTTTAAATTTGAAACCATGAATCTTTTACAGGCAAAACAGTCTGTTCTTTTACTGTATTTTACTATCATTACAAATATATCCCCATGGTTTAAAGTGTCCTTTCGAGTTGAAGTTATTTAGTCTGCATCTCAGGGTTAACATACTACAAGCCGTATTACACCATATGCTATGTTCATGCATTAATTACGATTCTATCCGTTAATAAATATTAATAAACTCCTGCCGGAACAATTAGGTATATGTATTATAACATATGCATCTTGTGCAGTATAAATCCCAGAAACGTTCTTTTTGGCCTAAAGCAAAAGTCCTTGACTTGTCCATATTCTGCAGAAGATCTCATATACTTGCTTTGACATACCAGTACATGTATTTTATGCTTGGGAATGTATCAGAAGAAACCTATTTCCTTTCCTTTTTGCTTAATGGTAGTTCACTTAATACAAGTTGCAAGTGCCCACACTTATGCCAATCTGATGATGATATAAAATGGAAAAATATTCCATTGCATGCATGTGGAATTTTTAATGAATTGCAGAATTTTGATGTGTTAAATTTTTTTCACCTCATGATAATCCAAATTTTACTTTCAAACATTCAATGCCGTGCTCCATTTACTTCTTGGTTTCCCAGTTGTTTTTCGTACAATTTTGTCATTAGTTTTAGAATGCTTTGTTGTTTTACACTTGGAGTTTCATAATTTATTTTGCAGTGCATTATATTTGCAGTTGCTTTGCAGAAGTTTTTGTTGAAGGATTGTTTGATTTTCAGTTTTAAATGTTCTCAACTCAACGTGTATTCAATGTGCATTCGAAGCCATTACCTGCGCCAATATCTTCTACAGATTTCAGTTGGTCATCCTTCTTTGTTTGCTTCTAATATAGGTTTTTAACAGACATCAATAATTCGATTTGAAGTAATTTAGCATCACTGTGTTTGCTGAAAATCGGGTTCAGTTTGAATGCATCAACTCATACAAATGGTTGAACTTTTGTTCATTTAATTCTTCAACAAATATCAATGTATCTCCAGTTTTGCTGATGTCTTGCCATGCACAATGCATGTTTTAGTGCACAAAGACTGGAGACAATACGAACTGTTGCCACCAAGTGTGTCAAGTCATACAATCACAATCCATCTATAGTTCGAATTCATCAATGCACAAACACACATGCTTCCATAACAGATGCCAAATATCTTTACGTGTACGAGACTACGAGTACCAGGTCATTATAAACTTCTACACTCGGTGACCGAATATTCTTGTTCTGCAGTACCCAGTTTATAAGAAAGCTGGTGTTTACGTCTTCTTTGTGGCTAGTTCTGTTTCTTTATCGTCCATAGAGGCGAGTTGCTAGTCAGCGAATTGCTTGGTCCAAGAATCGTAACAGAACTTTTTGCACTGCTGTTGAGATACCTGTGAACATAACAACAGAAGGCCACTAGAACACAATAACAAACATTTACTGGTAGTTACTTCTACCCAATGGTACCCATGAAGCTCACATCTAAATATGAACTAGTCTATTGTGTACTTCCTTGCAGTAGAGCAGTGGTTCCCAAACTTATGTGGGTCGGGATCCACTTGTAAATATCATAGCCGTCTTGAGAACCACTGAATACAATTAAACACCGTGTACTAAATTTGCGTTGCTTAATTTCGTGCGTCGCTGTTTTCTGTTTGTATAACACAGACAGCCAGTCATAGTCCAACCATATTCAGATGTTGTTGCTCCGCTGTTTATAACATAAATTTCTACAATATGCGAATTAATGGAGGAAAATAGAAAATAGATATATCCCGAAAATCTGTGGTGACCCACCTGACAGAACTTTGCGACCCACTTTTAAGTCGTGACCTGCAGTTTGGGAGAATGCTGCAATGGAGTATACTTCAGTGGCAACCATTACAATTGTGGCTTATAGAAATACCTGAGTTTTTATAAGCAGAATCTCAATCTTGAAATTTCAAACAGCGTTAATATTTTTCCATTTTGAAAAGGTGCTTACTTATTTGCTACATGCACAAGATCCTGTTGTTTGACGTCCAGCAGTTGCTGTCTGAAGCTGGAGAATGCTGCCTCGTCAATGCCATAGAGAAACTGTCTCATGCCCTTTAAACCTGGAGGAATAGGGCTATCCACCTAAAAAAAACAATCTTGAGCATTGGAAAATTTGTTTTCTGAATTCAACTGTTATATTAAAATTTGAATTATATTAAATAACACAAACTGTAGGATGCAATTCAGTATGAACAGAAGTGACAGCATATCGAGATAAAACGGTTAACGGAGCTATGTAATCCCAAATTTAAAATTAATCGTGCATGAGAAATCGAAGCATGTGGCCTAATATGCATTTAACTTAACGTGAGAACAAATACCAGACCAGGGTCAGTAACATTTCTTTGTGCTTGGGTCTCTTGAGTAAGCTACCAACCAACACACAGTCAAACAATAGACATCTTGGAAATGCACTGTGATAACTCACTATAGATTTTAAATGCAATCAGTTGGTCTCTAAATATTATGCTAAAAAATTATTTATACCTGTGCAAAAACCGACAGCTTTGCTTCATTGATCTCTTGCTGGCTTACATCTCCATTGGCCGCCCACTTGCAACTATCGTTGAATGTATCCAAAGTTTTCTGTAAGTTCGGATCCCTGAAATACGAGTTACGCCAGAGAGGACATTAACCTAAGTACTAGTCCACCCATGCACAGCATTGTTCTTTGCTCTCTAGATAGTTTTGCGAAATTTTCCTGCTAAGGAAAAACCGCATTTGTTCTCTGCAAGATGTCATTAGTGTTGTATGTTACTTTTTCTAAATATAACAAATGCACCTGTAATCAACTTTTATAGAAAACTTAAAAAATCATGGACATTTCAGTCATCCAAAGCAAGTGTTGGTGGGCAACCAAAGGTGAGACTACCAATATTTTGACTATCTCCATCTTTTTCTCTCTGGAGGACAACTAACAGCTTCTCCACCAACTTTGAACTTCTCAAGTAACCTCCTTAGCTAAGTCCTGATGTGTTGGTAATATTTTGCCAATTATTTTTGAGAAACATCAGAGCTCAACATAGTAGCAATAAATTTAATAGACATTTAATAACAGAGTAACTAACAAAGACCAGCCATAGAATGCTGTACAGTCATAATCCATTTACATGCCGTTGTCACAGAATCTCAAATTAGAGCTCAAGACGATTTTCGACTAAATTGTTTTAAAACGCTATCAACATCAGAATCTGCAATAATAATAATCTTCGTTTAATATCAAACTGACACAATGTAGTACAATTACATTTCATTATGAACAGATGATCACGTGTTATTAACCCCCTCCCCACGATGGTCTAATTTCTGCAGAAAAAAACTTAAAATACAAGTGTTCAGCCACATAGCATGACATTAAAATCAAAATGTTTTGTTTACCTGTAGGAATAGAAAAGAAACAGATTGGAACTGGTCATTGCTCCTCCACCATAAGCGCCACCCTTTTCCCTGGAAGAAGGAAAACGGTTAGCCTACTTGACATTTTAACGACAAGGTGCATCATATAATGAGATGCTTTAATTACATGCTCATCACTAAAGTGTTAAAGAGAGGATCACCTCAAAATAACATTCAATCCTTCCTATCCATTCTCCTCATTTGTACTCAATTTTTAGACATCCAAACTCAAACTAGTACTGCATTAAAGTCTAGACAACTTTAACATCTCGTCTTCAACTCTGGTCTTGAAAACTATTTCAGTCTTTCATTAAAAAACAGCCTTTTTTATACTGAGTAATTCAAAAAGTCTCTGCTATAGAGCAGTGCTGTATATTTAGTAATTCTTTAATGCAAACGTTTCTATCAGTTGGTGTTAATGCACAATGAAAACTGAACAAAACATAGATCAAATGGAATTTACCTGATCTCCTTATGAAGGAACTGAGTTGTCATCAGCTTTGATAAGATCTGTAAGCTAAAATAAATCAACATTTAATATATATAATTTACTTTGCACATTCAAACAGAAAATTGTTTGTTATCTGATACCTAACCTCTGCTAGATATTAACAGCTCTTACAGTGCATGTAACTGGATTATTTTTCTGGACTGCACAAGTGCACAGCTTAAATCTATCCAATCTACTGGAAAGTTCTGTTTTCCATCCCCGTCCAAATAATCACTGGTTCTCCAATTGATCCTCTTGAATTGATATGATTTACAGAGATGAGTGCACTATAGATTATGCCAGTGAGGCAACTATTTCAAGATCACATTCAGTGTTAATCAGCACATTCCATTAGCATAGAATAACTGGATTATAAAACCATATCGTAGAACCCCTCTGATATGTGCAAGTAAAAATTATATTCATTTATTTGAATTAAAACAGACAAACTGCAGTATGAGTATGAAAGTAATCGGAATACACATGGCAGCAAGTTAGACAAGAGTCAATTTTATAACAGGTAGTGAAAGGCTGAGTCAGCTTTATGGGACTAAAGCGTATTGGACCCACGTTGTTTTTCATGCCTCTGCATAGTGCATTACCACCCAACCATCACACACTGCTTAACTGCTCAGAGAATGCATAAAGAGTTAACTTTATCGAATGAACTTTCTTCAACTTACCTCGCAAAGTCTGGATGTGAGAAAGGTACAATAGGCAAACTCTTTGCTATGTATTGCACTTGAAATGGAAACTCAAAATGAACATGACCAGGAGTTGGTTTGAAGGCATCATCCTATGTTTAAAAAAGCACACAACCAACCTATAAATTTCTTTACTATATGTCTAATGATCAAAATATTAAGTATATGTATATTGCATACACACATTCACAAATAATGATTCTAACAAAGTTACGATTATTTTGAAAATTATGATTATTTTAAAAATTATGATTATGATCACAGAGGTGCTTGAGAGCCAAAGAGAATACCTGAGTTAAACAGCTAGATAATTGAGAAGTTACTATACACATGGAATAATTTAAGACAGCGTAAATTGTTCAATGGGAAATACAGAACAATGGTAAAATCCAACTTTGGTCAAATTTCATCTAAATCTCTTTTCAATTTCAGTTTTTATATTTGAAAACAAGTAGAAATATCTAGATCTGTCATCCAGACTAAATCGGGGTAGTGTACAGCACTTGTAGTAAGCACACCTTCATTTGCATCAAGTGCAGATTTGTCAAATGAGTTCACTTATGTTTTTCCAACTGTACAATAAAATATTGATACTGTGAATCAATTAAAACTCAGTAGCTTAATAATTATTAATTTTATTTACTGTCTCAATGACATCACGAGATGCAATAATTAGCAACAATTGCTGATCACTTTTAGACTTACATCATCATATATATGAAGTTTGCTTCCACTGAAATATCATTAAAGAATGAGAAAATAACCGACAATTAACGCCAACGTAAATTATTATATTTAAACGGTAGGAAAGCGTAGTACTGCTTACTTTTCCATAAAACTTGAGCAGACTATAATCATCATCTTTAATCGGCGATTGACTCGATAGACTGCTAAGAAACTTCTCCATCAACAACACATTTGAATCGATGGATTCTGGTGTTGCATTGAGAGAGCATCTGAAACAGAGCAGACAACAAAAACAACAACATAATACCTCTATTTAATACCTTTATTTAATCTAAAGACTGGTGACAAAGCATCACTATATCAGGTAACAATAATCTCACAACAGTATTTGTTTGTCTGCTAGAAGTTTAATCTGCAAATTAATTGGAATTTTTATTCTTAAATAAGTAAAAAGTCAGACAGTAACTGGTGACAGAAAAATCATGTTGGGATTTCTATCCAAACAGTTCTGTGAATATTGAGAAGATAATTGATGTAGATTTTGACCAACGAAAATGCTAAACAGACTCACCTCAAGATGTCACCAGTCAAAATTCGATCAGCAATATCCTTGAGATGTGTAACGATCAGATCAAGGTCAAGGCCTTCTGCCAGCTTCTTCATCAAGGTCACCTTCAAACAACGAATCAAATACACAACCAACCAGCAAATGAAAAGTCTTTTAAACTTTGAAAATAATCGCTTTAACATAATTTACTGTCGAAAAACAAAACTTGCATTGATGTATCTGGCAATCTACACAGTGCCAGAACCTGTGAAAGCTCCATGCAATCACCAGTCTAAGACTTTTTGCATTTACCCGCATATGAATTAATAAGCAACTACACTGATGCCAATAAGTCCCATCAATTCATAAATTTCCGGAAAAGGTAGTGAATGATTGAAACTCGTTAGAACACCATGATTATCACGACAGAACCTGACAATCCAACCAATCACTGAAAAAATACAAGCCATTGGTACTAAGGCACAAAACTTTTCAACACATCTAATCAAGCAACTGCACACTGTTATGCTAACACATACCTGAGCAATTCCAGACATTTCTTCCTTAATGGCCGAGCATGGTCTCAACGCGCCAGCTGCGTGAGTCATGGCATAGCGATGCCCATGGTCTGAAAGGCTGCCTGATATCTCAGCTGCTGTCATCATGATAAGAGTTTTAAGATGAGAAGTATCAGAAAGTGTAAGCCTAAAACAGTAGAAGCATGAATAGATCAAGCTCAATGCTGCTTCATATGATGAACTAATTCTTTATTTTTTCAAAGTGAAAACCCGCTTGGAGCATTAAAAATACCAGATACACATATGTATAGTATTATATGACTATGGCCAAAAATGGGCCACTTGTCACAAATGGACTTATTAACAATTCCAGACATTCCATAAGAAAGTCAAAGAATTTCAGGATGATCCAGAAATAGTTAATACTGCTTCAATTTGACCAATTTACTGTTCAAAACAACACTTTTGTCGAACAACGAAAATGAAGTTTTATAAAAACCTGTTGAATATATCGGCCCACAAACCAAACATATCTGATGTGTTACGATCCAGGCAGTAAGATGAAAAGAGAATGCTCTGAAAAGTAACAACAAATCTGTTATTGAGACCATAGTATGGTTTGATGCAAATCACAAACATTTATACAGGTTCTTAACAGATACCATGTTAAGGTGTCTTGAGATAAATAGCTGTTGAAAAATTCTAATTCCATTCACTGTAGTAGTTAAAATATCTTTGATTTGAACTTGGACTTTTTCATATTCCACATAAATTTTGATATCCCAGCAGACTGGTTTTCTGCAGGTTGTTCGTTAGACACCAACCGTACACAAATTACCAATAAAAAATAATTCTCGTTGCACATGGTCTCAGTGGTCTGACACTTTATGATGTGGTATGTGCAACAGCAGTGGTTCGTTTGCTCTATGCTGTCTCAGCATGGTGGGGTTTGCGGGTCTACAGGATAGGAGTCATCTCCAGTCTGTAATAAGCAAGCTACCAGTAATCTGACTCCAGTACCTTCCTAACGACTTTCCAACATATGAGCAACTTTGTCTTCGAGCTGACACTGCAGTCCTGTTGAACCCAAGTGACTTACCTCATTGTTTACATCCACAATAACTCAGCAATACACTATGCGATCACAAATCATGATCACACCTTGCTGATAATTTACAGCGCAAAACATTTATAGTCAAAATGTTGTACTCACATTGACAGTTGATTGTCATTAAGATGTAAGTACACCAGAGCATGGATATGCAATTGGTTTAATAAAGGATATACTTACTTATTCTTCTTATATCTATCAAGCTGAACTTGGCATCGCTTTATCTTTATTATCATGATGCAAATGCACGAATTTCCAATAACTAACCTAAGCCTATTAACTATGTTATGTCTTCAACCAAAGTATTAATGATTTATTTAATAATTCATTTAATAATAATGCCATGGCCTTCCGCAATGCTTTGTCCAAACAGATTTTGTCGATTCCTTAGCCATGTATAATAATAATAATAATTATACTATGATTGTGAATTTTTAAATGCAACCCATAACAGAGACTCAACATATCCATTATCCACCGATGCACAAAACTAATATAGCATTCCCCTTTGAAAAAAGACTTGAGATTTCTCTTTTACCTGTTCAAAAACATCGTCATTTTTATGATGCTCTGCAAGATGAGTTGAGACATTCAATCCTCCGGTCTTTAAGTCAATTTCCTCAGACTGATCCTTATAATCTTTTGATCCAGCACCCATTCTGAAGACACAACACAAATATCTAAATGCATTTTTCTCATTTAATCACCATCTATAAAAGGTTCTGATTGATTGAATTATAAGTTGTTTGATGAAATACTCAAAGAAGCAGCAAACGCAATAATGATAGCATTAAAAAGTATGAAAAAACAAAGAGATTACACAGCCATCAAAATAAATATCGTATATATAAATTGAAGCAATGCATGCATCCGATGCAAGACGACAATAATTCAGATTCATCTAAGCAAAAGCACAATTAAACAAATTTTTTGATAACTAAATCATCGAATAATAATTGGAAACATTAAAAATGGTATCCGGACTTTACCCCCCAGCCCATTACTCCCTGCCATTACCTCCATAGATGGAAGACAAATTTATAAACGGAGTTTATAAATGTAATGTCTGAAACATAACAACGACCGTTGTACTAATAGTGCTAGCTTTAAACTACAACAATGTAACGAATGATAGCGTTCAACTATTACAAACCAAGCGACGACGAAATAGTGATAGCTTTAAACTACAACAATGTAACGAATGATAGCGTTCAACTATTACCGGTACAAACCAAGCGACGACAAAATAGTGATAGCTTTAAACTGAGTAGGAGCAATAAAGTCAACAATAAGTCAGCCATGGTATAAACTGCGTGAATAAGGTGTGAATTTACTGGTTCTAATTGTTAATAGGCGTTAAGTGCCTACATAATTAGCACTGCAACTAGCGGGTAATGGCGGGGGTAGTTGCGGGGGGCAATTGTCTCCGGGGGTAATGGCAGGGGTAATGGGCCGGAGGTAAAGTCCTAGACCCTTAAAAATATATTTCTTTAGACATATCCTTGGATAAATCAAACCGAATTCAAACATAATCACTTTGTAGCAATGTTGCAGAAGAGTGGCACATAAGGCTTCAGATGCTGAGGTAACGAAGCAATGCTGGATATGGCCCTGAAGTAAGTGACACCATTGGTTGGTTGAACACACAGCTGCACTGAAGTGCCATCTACAGAAAAAGTTTCAAAATTATCTATAAACACTTGCACAACTTATAATAAAAGAGTAACTTTTAATTTTTTTCAAGAAGTGCTTTTACAGTGATAAACAAAATCATCCAAAAAGGCAATAAATAATGCAGTCTGTAAAAAGCAACAAAGTTGAACTTACAAGTAAAATGTCTCATCAAGCAAATCTAAGCCAGACTTAATACAGTGGTGTATTTAAGGTTTCAATTGTCAGAGCAATAAGCAACACTAGACAATGCCCAGAATCATCTTACACCAATGTTGATATTTGTTTAAACTGCTTCAGCCTTCAGTTCTTTAGATGCTGATGACCATATACATTGAGTTAAATGAAATCATTCTTACTTGTATTGATTGATATCGTTTTGACAGGTTCTAATTGACGTTCAATGTCTTCAATTCTGAGAGTCGGCAAACAGGAGAGATCTTCCTTACGACTTTGAGTTTCTGCTAGTTCCAGTCCTAAAAAAATTTACAAAAGAAATAGTTAAACCAATCATATAAAATGGCTTAAGGACAATTGCTCACCAGACAATTCCCCCCCAACATTTGCTTCCTAGGACAATTGTTTGCTAGGACAATTGCTGACAAGGTCAGATTCTCTCTCGGACAGTTGCTTGAGCAAGTAAACAATAGCAAATTGGAAAAAATGCAGTAATTGTGGAAATTATTTGGCAAAACTTTTGAGAAAACTGATTACATAAGTCGCACAGCACACAGATGCACATATAATCAAACATTTATGTAAGTGCATGTGTCGTCATGGGCGGAGTATGGTTTCTGTTCTTGGAGGGGCTAAAGCCTTCTTGAGGGGGGGCTAAGCCCAGGAAAAGATACCATTTACACGCTGAAAAAAATGAATCTGGGTCTTCTTGGGGGGGCTTAGACTCCCCTAGCCTCTGATAAACTCCGTCCATGTGTGTTGTTAGGTATTAAATATATTAATCAGTTTATAACATTTATATAAGATACTATCCATGTATCTCACATGCATATAGCTCAAAAATACTGCATGTTAAACAGCAAGCCTAAAAAAGTCATGCATCATAAACCAGCCACGTATGGTTTTTGAGCCGAGACTGTGTGACTAAGCAGAGGGATTAAATGGCAGTGGTCTATCTGGCATTTTGTCAATGATGCAGAATTTTTAACTTTATTGATGGATTCTTGTGTTAAAACATCGCAAGTCAGTGAACTGTTTATTTCTTTTATTGAAAGGCAAAAGCTCAGAGACGGTGTGTCGTCTTGCTTTGAGTTGTGCTGCACTAACAATCAGAGCAGCTGACAACTTAGGTCTGCTTTTTGAGAATCTTCAGAAGGTGGAGACAATTGCATTGTCCAAAAATAGTTAGGGTCAGTGTAATTAGTAACAGACATTAAACCCTGAACTATTCTGCTAACACTTACAATGGAAGAAATTGAGCAGCAGGGAAAGAACAAAAATCTTAACAAGTAGTTTCAGATACAAAATTACCTTGCTCATAAAGTTTTTTCTTTTCCTCATCTGATAATTTCTTTAACATTTGATGTAGCTTTTCTTTTTCCGCGTCTTGTTGAGTTTTGTCAAACTGCTCATCAGGAGTCATGACAAGTGTCAGCTTATGAGCATTTTCCTAAACACAAAACAATTCCCATGTGATTGCATACATAGATATAAAATCTTGTGTTCCATAACCGAATCAACATTCATTCATTCTGAACCATCTTCATTCAGTAACTCTTTGCTTAGCTGCATTAAATTGTGGGGCGCGGTGGCATAGTGGTGGCGTCGTTGCCATGAAGCCGGAAGGTTCGAGGTTCGAATCCACCTCGCCGCGTAAGGACCTTGGGCAAGTCCTTCACTCACAATTGCTCAGCGCTTCGGCGTGAAACTCCGATGCAGTGTCCGCTCTACATTCGGGAGCGCCTCTGAGTAGTGATAGCTTGAAGGGGCGCTATAACAAGTGCACATACAAACAAACAAACAAATATCCTTTATGCATAATCCAGCAACATATACAGTCTACTGCATAACCAAGGCTGAAAGTAGTTTGACAAAGGTCTGAGACAGAGAGCGTCGAAACCCTTTGTCCGAAAATGCTTTCACACCCACTTTCTTCCTTTTATCAATAGATATTTAAATCAGATGACCTTGGTTTTTGGAATTATATATAGGTAGATAAAAAAGTTGGCAATTGGTACCGACCCGGCTGATACCCAGCAATGGCAGGTCATGAAAAACAATGTTGTCCCACTTCCAGCCCTGCTTACAACTAAACCATTGTGTTTTCCAAAGGCCAAACCTTAACCAAAACCTAACCAGAACAAATGATTCTGCTAATAGGACGGCCTGATATCCAATATCGAAATGAAATCATTCATGCATGTAACTGATATCAAATAGAATATCGACATTAGCTCAATTTTCCATCAACCTGCTGCTTCCAACCATTGTCTGCTTCTGACAAGATGGTTTTTCATTGCACAAGTAATAAATTGCAAACAGATGGCAACAATATGACGACAGAGTGTGATTACTACCTTCAAGTACTTTCTGACAATGTCTTGCAGATACTTTGGATTTTTCTTTAGCTGCTCCTTGAACCGTTCGACCTGACGATTGACCTGCAGTAAAAGCATCGGATCCCCGTCGTGTGTCCAACATGGCAAAATATTCTGCACACCAAGCAGAAAATTAACATCACCAAATGTAATAAACAATTAAACATATATAATATAAATTATATATACAATTATACATAATTATATATACATATATATAATGTTCATTACATACATGTTTTCATCTGTAATGCAACTACACTCAGATTATAAAATTTAACTATCTTAAGAGCATCTAAATGCAATCTTCACAAGTTGTAACCATTTGAGCTCCCTCAACATAATTATCCAGTTTTGAGTCTTTTCGTCTAAATAGCAACGTAACTTCTTGCCCTCTAAAACATGCATGCAAAGTTTGACTAATATCTACCTAAAATCGATTACGGTATATTTGACATTTTTCACCCACCCAGATAGCAAAGTGAGTAATGGTGCATTCAAAATAATGGTTTTACATAAGAAACCATCAATGAAAAAATTCTTCAGCACATGGCTCTAGTTGCAAATAATATTATGACCAGCATGCAAACAGACAATACAATCTAACACATATAAATTACAACATCACATTTTGTGTGCAACACCTAAAAGTTACAAGCATACTAAATAAATTATATGACATAATTTGTTCAAAATTCAGTTCTAAACAGGAATTCAATGTTCACACTTTAACTGTAGCTCCATTGGCTGATGAGAAATAATGGTTTTACCTCTAACAGGAGAAGCGGAAAAAATTCCAACACAGATTAGGCAATGGTTAGAACAAGAACTACAATATCTGGCATGCATGAGTTATTGGGTAAAGGTCGTACTTACGATGCCGAGATTCAGGCCAAACTTCTCTGACTGGTGCTTCTGACTCAGTTCAATTTTATGCAGAATTGTTTCAATTCGTTTAGGATCGAAACCGTTCCTACAAATTCAGAAAACAGTCACTCAGTTCTGTTTTGCTCTGACAGATACAAGTTATATGTGGCTGCCTCTGTCAGAGTTCATCGCTTGCCTCTGACTGTTTGTGTTCTTACGTTTGCTAAGGCACCCTTGTAACAGCATGTGATGTGCTCCGGTGCTATAGGAATTGTTGTTACATCATACATCACAACAGCTACTAACAGTAGTACTTGAACAGTTCATGTGCAATCACGAAAATCAAAAAATAAATCCAAAATAATTTACTATTTGTAAATGCTGCATTCTTGATATCAGTTCAAAACAAAGAAAAACAGTAAAGATAAAATGGTCTTCATTGGTCAAAGAAACAAAAGTCCTTTGTTTCTTAAGAATTATGACTTTTATGTTAATATTAAAAAGAGCAGAGTCTAACGGATTGTCGCAAAACATCACAATGTCCGTTACATACATTAACAATTTCACAAATGAACTTACAAGAAAATCACTTGGCACAGTCGGCAAATGAACTTACAAGAAAAAGTATTCATACAGTCTGCTAAACTCATTATTTATGAACTGAAATTTTGCTAACATTATTTTTCTTCACAGAGGTCAAATTTCTTCCATTGTTCAGAATTATTAGCGACATTCAAAACGCTAAATAATTATTAATGACGTTGGTAAGATGAACTTACTCAATGACTTTGTCAATAGTAGCATCAATAATCTCCTTGACTTTTTCTACATCCTGTTTGTCAATGCGCTGCAGACCGATGGCAAATGTTGCCTCACGAGTGTAACCATTGTACCTGTAATAAGCAGATCAAGTGAACTTTTAAAGCCTACAATTGCAAATGGTTTGGCAGTACAGCAAATGTCTCAGAATTTAACCGAATCCTCTAAGTAGATGTAGCTTGTTCATTCGAGGTGCACATTAATCTTCCTAAACCTACTGCATATAATACAGACTCTAGCACCTCTTCTTATGAATTTTTAATCTAAGGCATCCCAGAAAAAAATTGTATGACTTTTGTTTGTTGAACAGCTCTAGCATTACGACTTCACCAGAAAGTTATAATAGCTCAATAATCTGATACTATAAAAGACAATATAATTTGTCAAACTAATCTGTGATACTGACTCCTATAATTTAGCTGTGGTATGGTGGCACCTGCTCTGTAATGTGTGAAGTATTGGTCAAGTCCCCACTGAGACTGTCAATGCACAACAAAAACCCTGAATAAGTCTTCATTTTTTTAATCACCCTATACCATCGATGTTCTGTCATAATATGATTGTGTGAACTTCTGAATTGTGAGAAGAGGGCAATATCAACTACAATTAAAGGTTTCTATACCTATACAGGGCAGGCACAACTTGAGCCGAGTGAAAAACAGGGAATCATGAGTCATGAGTCAAAACTTATATAAGGAGGGAGACGGCCAGCCCAAGATAGGGAATGAGAGGGATCGACCCTGGTTGTTTAGGGGGCATAGAAATCCCTGAATACAATTGTGTTGTATTAGAGTTTATTATTTATACAGGCACAATTCAATAAGAACTTACTGAAATTCTGACTAACTGTCCCAATAGTCTGAACGAAGATACACGCACACTTACCCTACAACCGGCGAATAGTCAGATCCAATGTTACTTTCGAGAAGTTCTTGGTAGAATGGAGATGTTTCTCCATCAACCAACAGACTCCCTAAGATACTCATAGTGCACGACTCGTATATGTCAGTGATACTACAATCAAAACACGCATCTGGAATTACACAGCATTCCTGATTAAATTCAAGAACAATCATCAAAATAAACAAAATAGGATCAACAAGTTTCATTCTTAAATATTGTAAAGTTGCATCTAACATTAATCTTAAATATTTTAAATATCATCACCACGGCCACGAAAACCACCATCACCATCATCATATTCCTCACTACTGTGCGATAAAATACTTATATGATGCTGTTGAATTTATATCTACATGATGAACTATACTTGCAAGGCTATTGGGCCAGTGAAACTTAATTTTTCTGATTACACAAGAAAGAAAACAATGAAAATTTGTTTTACTCGTTCAGCAGGAAGCTGACAGCAATGGTTGTGCTTTTCTCTGGGTCAGGTGATAATGGGTCAGGTGAGCAGGTAATGTGCGCCTCTTTCTACAATTAAAAGAAATGTAAAACAGAATTTACATATTTACATTCTTCAAAACAGTTCACAAGTCAGACAAAGATATTATCAAGTAACACAGAAACTTAGTACCACAGAAAAATAAAAAATGGTATGTCTTTATATCTAAATATCTGTACCCCTTTCTTTATTAGAATCAACATAACGTGTATGTATGAGCACTTGTTATAGCGCTCCTTAAGAAATCTACTCAGAGGCACTCCCAATTACAGCACGGATACTGAACATTGGAGTTTCATGCCAAACGCATGAGCAATTGTGAGTGAAGGACTTGCTCTGGGTCCCTGCGCGGTGGCTTGAGGTGGATTAAAACCCGCAACCTTCCAGCCTCAAGGCATCAAACATGCCCCCACACCACACAAAATGGTTCCACCCTCTACCTGATATCAAATGTAGATTCTTCATTTTACAATGAAGCCAAAATAAACAAAAATATTCATTCTTTCGCTTATTCACTATATTAAAATTGATGGCACTTCTTCTAGATATCTAGTCAGAAGAGCTCCCAGTCCAGAATATAAACAACAGTTTCAGGTGTTGGTACAAGAGGGATGAAACACCCCAATCACAGCTACAGGGGAAATTCATTCCATGTAGGTGGACCATATATGCTATAGCTGACCTTCTGCCACTTTTGAAGCTTTTCAATAAAGACTGAATATTCATACCGGAGTAACCCATCTCGGTTCTTTTGGAACACTCGTGTCAACCGACATCTTTTCAAAGTTCTTCAGCGCCAATTCTTCGATCAGCTGAAGGCGACGCTCCAGAGGAAACTTTCCGTATGTGTAGAATCTGTAAGTAAGAACATCACCCAAGCATGCATGTCAGGAAGAACTGGTAAGTAAGTAAGGCAACACATATGCATGACAATGGAAAAATAAATAATGAAAAACATAGATCCAGTTGAGAGTGGCATCATCAACCCAAAGCCACAGTCATACGTCGCACTCAATAAAAATGTCTAAATAATAATTATAGTTAATGAAAGTCAACTATTCCATATTTTATGGATCATCCCATGAGCAAAGAAATCACAGCGACTGAATCATCCAATGGAAGCAAGAGATCATCAAGTTCCCGACAACCCATTGTGTTTTTTAAATAGGCAAAGCAGCCATCACTTATGTCAATCCTGGTTTGTGCATTCAGTGTTTAAACAATAAGCACCACATCTCATCATAAAATAATACTTCTAGTACTAAATTTTATTTGCAAGGTTGTCCAAGCTACCTGCCTTTGAGTGGCGTAAAAGAGCGTGAGAGCAAATTAGTAACCAAACGACACATGCTGGTTTCATACAATAGCATTCAAAAATTGCAAAAGAAGATTTATAGCGTTTTTCTTGAAGTTAGAACAAAATCAGATGAGATAAGTTGATTAATATTTTCGTTTATACCATTCATACCTTGAGTTAGATGGATGGTAGTGTTGAGTATGGAAGGCTTTGAGTTTATCCCATGTGAGATCTGGAATGCAGATAGGATCACCGCCAGATATGACGCCATAAGTGTGGCTGGGAAGAAGCAGATTCTGGTTCTTCTCGGCAAACAGTTGCTGGGCATTGCTCTAACATTTAAAAACAGCAATATATCAACCGAACAACCTTCAAGCACTCAACTTCTTGCCAAAAAAATCTGAAATCGTTGGGATGATTGAAGCTTTTAACACATAAGCCGCGAATCAATTTGATAAATAGAAACCTGGAGCCACAAAATCTAATTTATTTCTTATTTGTCCATTTATATGCACCTGTAAACATCTACTACATGCCTTTAAATGCAGAATTTTATATACAGAATACTGCATTTATTCAGAAAAATTAACCACTCCAACATTTAAAAAAATAAAATCATGTAAGAGAATTAAAAAGGCAAATTTAGAAGTTTAAAATTCTGCAGTAAGAACCACAGAAAACTTGAATTTGTGAACACTCGTAGGAACATATTAAATTTTAATTATATCTAACCATCTTGCACAACCAATGCAAACTCAGGAGTATGGCTAACAATGGGTCTACATTCTGTAATAGGAGTCAATATATCTAAGTACATCATCACATAAATCACAGGACCATAGTGCCATACTCTGCTATAAGTGGCCCTAATTTTGAAAATTAATTAACTTCTGTCATTATCTTGCATTTTCCTTCATAACGCTAGAGTTTCTAAAATACAAATACAGCAAATAAAATGCTTCCTTTATCTAAATTACACAATACTTTTCAGTTGAGACACTGGGCACGCATAGCACTCTTCCCATTAAACCCAGATCCTAAATGAATTTGACTGAGATTGAAAGTACTGTGGTGTTCCAGACACGCATAAAGAAATCAGGTCACCCATAAAACGAAAGAGTTATTCTGTAAATCTCAATATTATTTTTCAATGCAAACATAACCCGTAAAAAGTATAATACATCCATTTCACAAAACTTACAAACGCTCCTTTCATTTCATTGAAAACAACTCCTTTGAAAACAATTGGAGAACTGGGATCTTGTGAGTTTTCGTGCTCCAATCTCCAACCCTCCTGGCTGAAAAAAGGGCGAAACTTAATCAACTAACAATATATACACAGGAGAAATTAGTCAATAATCAAAGTCTATCAAAGTCCAGGCAATTAATGGCTCAAAAAATATCTAACTAGCCAGTTTGAAATTCCCCTTTACTACGAGTACATGTAACTACCTTAAGCCCACAGTACACCTGTGTTTAAATCGATTCAATACTACAGCAGTTAAGAGCACAAATAAAAATTGCATCATAGTGTCCCTAAATAAAGCATAATGGTAAACCGTAAACGTGAGACGGTCGCTCAATATCGAACAATTGCAGTAAAGCAAAAAAGCACCCATATCAGGAGTTATGCACATTACATGCAGATGTGGGGCATAGAAGCAATTTGTTAAGAGTGCTCATTCTGTAAAGACGAGAGTACAAGTATGAACCAACACAGGGGTTGTAACATTTTCAGGGACCATGCGTGGATCCTGTCCCACAGTTGTTCAGCACTTTAAAAAATCTATCACTTGGTGCACTTTGAAACTCTGAAGGAGGGCAACATCAAATGCGGCTCTGCATCAAATTGCATGCATACGTCCAGAGCCAAGCAAAGAAAATTAATGAGCATACTGGTCTTAAAGCAACCAACTCAGTTTCACCTAGACAAACTCAAAGTTCAAGACACATAAATGGTAAAGCAAGAATTATAAGAACAGAGGCAGAAGCATACAAGTAGCGATCTAAATCAATTGCAACTAGTGAGGTATGCAACTTCCAATTTCACGAACCTGAAGTCTTGTTTACAAAGCCGGGGCTGGAAAACTGCGTCAAGATAAATGGCCATCAGATTCTCGTAGTCTTGTAAATTTTGTGTTGAGAATGGATACATTGTCCAATCACTCGCTGAAAAACAGAATCGTATAGAAAACATCCGCTGACATGACCAGAACGGCTGGTAAATCTTATAGATAGAAATAAGACAGGTGGCTGAAATTTGCTTAAATAAAAATAATTAACATTTTAATGATGAAATTATATAAAAGTGATTGGGAAACTACTAGTGCAACTCATCGCTAAAGTGTTAACCAATTACACCTCATCACAAGTTAACAAATTCTGTTAGCTATATGCGAGAAAAGGTAAGTAAATTTAAAAAAACTATCAGATTTGAATAGTTCTCGGAAGACATCTGATCATAAATGTGCTTTAGTGAGTTTTCTTACCTGTAAATGCATTCATGAAAGTTGCGAGGGATCGCGCCATCATCTTGAAGAATGGATCACGGACTGGGTATCTGTCAGAGCCACAGAGGGTCAGGTGTTCCAGGATGTGAGGAACACCCGTGCTGTCGCGTGGTGTTGTACGAAATGCAACACTAACCAACAACATTGCAAACATGTGTAATGCTATACGTAAATCACCTAAATGTTCGTAGGACCATATAAAATCGGCATCAAACGGATCAGCTCAATTTTTTGCCCCAGAGAATTCACATAAGTCACTTTCAGGACTATGGTTGAAATACAAAAAGGTCAAGTCAACATTCATACCATTTGGCCAAGCAAAATTATTATAGCTTTCTGGTTTAAATTCACTTCAGGAAAATTCAACTTAAAATAATTAACTGGTTACAAGTAAATACTGAAAAATGTATCGAACAAGTCATTACAAGAAATGTTTTAGGCATTTCGTTGAGAGGCCTTAGGTCAATTATTAAAAAGATGGAGGTTGTTCATTATTTTTACTCTAAACTGCTCACCCAAACACATTGTCGGAATCATCTCTGTCAATGTGCAGATGCTGGGCACCTGTTCGATGCTGCAGATGGATAGCAGTGAGGCTGAATTCAGGCACCGGAACGACGCTCTGGACCGTGTAGCCATAGATCTTATCACCTGGGCTTGGAAACTGCTTGGCTGCTAAGTGAGTCGACACTAAACGAGGACCACATTTTTGAAATTGCCTGGAAATGAAAAATTATATTGAAAACAAACAGAATTCTCATACAATCTTTCTATGAATATTCAGTGGATACCTGACTAGCATTATGCTAGCATTGACAGCCAAGGTCTTGTTCATTTGAAAGCCAAATCTTAGCAACGAAGGATTTCATCATATTATTCATTTAGCGACTCAGTGACATTACCTCTGCATACACTTAAACACTGACCTTGACTATTGAGCATTTCAACTTGGACACACAGATTGAATGCATTTGCATGTTTCACCACTGCTCTTAAATGTCATTTGCATAATCACAATTGAAGGCTTATCCAGAAAAATCATCCAAAAGGTAGATATAACTAACCATTCGAATCCCCAAAACTGGTATCAACTTTCGCAAACCCCGAATAGTATTATTCAAAGATATCCCAAAACGTTAGATTTGCACAGATAATTTTATTTTAGCTCAATTCGGGATTAGGGTTCGAGGATTCCCCACGCATTCGAGTTTTGTTTTAATTTGTTAGCACTATGCAACTGTTGCGTCATTAGTCTAGATATGTGCTACCGCGCTCTATCTGGACCATCAGGAAATCGGTCAGATCAAAAATTCGCCGTGCACAGTACAGCGCGGGTTAATGACCTGCATAACAGTCTGCAACGTTAGTGCTGTCGAAGTGATAACGACAACATGATTTAATGATAGAAAACGGGTTCTTGACTAACAATGGTCAACCCGCTTCTATGAAATACCATCGCCGGTGGCGCAAACACGTGCACAGTAATTACACAGGCAATATCTCGCTTTTGTAAGAATTAACTGTATTACCGTAAACATTTAGTAAACGCGTGTCCAACTTTGAAAGCAAACATCTCTAAATTCTATAACAATCTTCTACTTATGATTTAAAACGAAGGACGAGACAAAATCGTAAACACAGCGGCAGAGAAAACGATTAGATTCCATCCACAATAACTGAAAGACACGCCCACAAGTTCTGATGATAGACAATCGCACATGGAATTATAACATTTGTCCAATTATTCAAATCTACGCTACAGTGTGAGAATTGTGGAAAAATAACTGGGAGGTTGAACCATTAATCCATTATCCACTTGAAATTGGGGGGGGGGAAGGGTAAAACAGACTTTACTCTGGGGTTCTAAGAAAGACTGGGGGGTTGAAACCCACCAAACCCTTGCAATTCTCATCCTGCTACGCTACAGAGAATGTTTTCTTTGGAATTATAAGATGCCTCCATCCAATTATTCAAGTCTACACTACAGAAGATATACAAATTGAGCAGAATGGCACAGGAGAGAGACAAGTGGAGACGGATGGTGAATCATGCGATAGACACCAACGGGCACTGAGCCCATGGACCGCAATGATGATGATGATGACACTACAGAAGAGAATTTTTGTCTGATATCATCCATCTGTGCCATTAGAATACACTGTCGGTGAGAAGATTAAACGGTGAGGTAAAAGACTGGCCACCCGCTCCCAAATTTGCTAATTAGCGACTCTGAGTAGTTCCTTGAGGGGCGCTATCATGAATGAATTCAACTTTTCTGACGTGAAACAGAACCCTACGCCTGGGACTAATATCGAAGCTCACGCTACCCATGACGATTTTGTTTTAAGCGAGAGCCTCTGAAGTAAATAAACAAGGCTGCGGCCATAACCGCAAGCGCTTCATAAATTTGGAGTTTACGCTAATAATTATGGCATTGTAATAAATCTGTGTAATAGTATATTTTCAATATCATCACAGTATAAATAACATTTTTTATGTTATTTATACTGTGATATCAGTCAGGAGACGTCCAAAGTTCAGAAGATATGCCTGCCCACTTGTCTTATCGGTGTTCTGGGCCGTTTCTGGTTATTGTGCAATACACACACATGTCATAATTAAGCTTCCATATAAAACAGGAACTGTCTGTTCGTGAAATGAAAACGCTACAAGCGAAAAGCTAAGAACATCAATAGATTTAACTTTGTGTCTTGCCGTTGCTTGTACCAATGGATTTGTGGATTTTTCCAACCATTCCCACTTGGCTCATTTTAGTCATTGGGATCGCGTTTGCCTACTACAGGTTAGTATATGCAGGCGACTTATGTGAAGTTGAGCATAACTGGTTTAAATGTTCAGACAATATGTAAACATATTTTGAACGTCTGCACTTCTGGGTTGTGGTGTATGGATAGAGTTTAAGTGCACCATCATCATCACAGGCCCAATGTTGAAGTCTGGCACTTATAGGGAGATTTTTCTTATGGCTGCAGAGCTTGAATACAAAATATAAAGTTGATCTGAAAAGACACTGTATGTATGTCAAAATATACTGTATATTCCCCCCTCCCTCGATAGTAAATGTATACCCCCAAAATAGCATTGACTCCCTTCAGACCGGTGATGATATATTATATATATTATGTACATAAATACATATACATATATATGTGTGTATATATGTACATATACACATACATAATATAAAATGAAATATATAATTATGTGCAACATTTATGGAGAAATAAAAAAAACGATAATTCTTAGCAGTGGCATAGCCAGGAATTTTTCATGGGGGGGTTTATGCCCAGAAACCCTGTTTTTTGCTATTTTTTTCTTACTTAAATGGAAAAATGACCTTAAAAAATCTTTTTTTCGGAGCCAATGGGGGGGGTTTAACCCCCGAAACCCCCCCCTTGCCTACGCCACTGATTCTTAGTTGCATCGAATCCAGATGAATTCTGAATTATTTACCTTCATTTGGTTTAAGTTTTCTGTATATAATTTTTATTTATGATTTTGGCTTGTCTGTTGCATGTAGGTACCACTGTTGGCATTATGGAATCTTCACGCGACTTGGAATTCCTGGACCAAAACCTATTCCTATTCTTGGAACCTTTTTGCCTCTGATAAAGGAGGTAAGAAGACATCCTCTTGAAGTACCAGTACTTCTTTTATTATGCAGCCTGCATTGGCTTCAATACAGTATGCTATGGATGTGGGGTTGCAGGTTACTGATAGACTGGTTTCATTATACGGGTGCATGCGGCACAACAATGAGTGGTTAGGAGAGGATTGGATTGGATGGGGTGTTGAGGAGGGGTTGCACAAACTTTAGTTTGTGACATTGACAGCAACAGGATTGATTGGCTGTGAAATGTGCACATCAGTCTATTAGTTACTATATTTAATTGAAGTAGGCTATGCTTCTGTTGATGACATGGAACACAATGTACTCATGTAGGCCTACTCCTCCATGACCTTTCTGCATGAATTCTAAAATAAATGAGTATTTAAATTGAAAGTATGCATGGTAACAGAAACCACAAGAGTTACAGATGAGTGCACTAGCTAAAGACAAAAAAGTATATATTTTGTAAATCAGTAGACTTTTGGTTCTGACTTATATTGATATATGTGTATTATTTTTGCACCAATGTTGATTTATAATGCATCTTTCGAATGCCATTGAAATGCAGAAACAGTCACCAATGAACATTTCTACAACAGTAGTACATTGACTTTAATCCATTTTAGGGAACGGCAAAGCATACGCAGGAACTGAGAAAATATGGAACCGTTGTTGGGTAAGCTATGAAATTTCAATGCTGTTAGGAAAAATAATGGTATGTCATTAAATTTAATGCTTGCCATCTGATATAAAAGGGAGCAAATGTAAGGCTTTAGGTTGCCTTTTTGGGAGCCAGAGAAGCTGCATTCAACAAGACTATTGTCCATTCATTTGCATGTGAGATATATGCTTATATTGCACATGGCGATTGCATACACATTTGAAATGAATTATAGCTCCAGTAGATTGAGATGGCAATTAAATATTATTGCAGGGCACTGCTTGCTACACAAGTCTTTCAGTTAATGATACCTGGCCTTAATTTTTGTTTATTTTTTCAGTTAGTTTTATTTCTTTTAATGGTATTAGCAATGTTCCTTGTATTTAACCACAGTGTGGCAACTATTTCTATGATACTTGCTCTGTCCGCGTCTCTGTCAGTCACTCTGTCATCGTCTCTGGTAGTCTTTCTTCGTCTTTCTCTTGTCTAAAGACCTGCCTTTTTCTTGGGGTTGAGACAATGAATGGGTTAGAAGGTGCATTGTTTGCAGGCACATATTGATGCCATATTATGTAACCTTTTAAAAGTTGCGAGTCATGCACCTTTTACCAGAATATCATAATAGCCAAGCTCTGTAATGATCTGCAAAGGTGGAACTAGACTTTCAGCCAGTAGTAGTTAGAGCTTTTGCTAAAATGTTGAATTAGTTAGACTGATCCCAATATAAGAGGAAGTACTGATATTTCTGCTGATGAAGATTGAATTCCTGGTTTAATTGTAAACTTGCATTTTAACCACCACCTTGGTCTACTGTAGATTTTTAAATAGTATTTTGTGCTATTTTGTTTTTCGAACAAACAAGTTAAAAGAGTTTTGCTTTGCTTCTGGTTGCGTTGAATTGTCCTCTTTCTAACTGCAATCTTGTCTCATCTTAAGCTGAGAGTTCCTTCAAGACACAGATTACTGTTTTAAAGATGTTTAATGATGACCCTTGACCTCAAAGATGTTGCCATCAGCATTTAAAAGTTATTTTCACATGTTACAGTTCAGTTTAAAGATTATCTACAAAGGCTTTGTAGACTACATCTGATATCCTATCACCCTACCTTTTCAAGAATCTTAAGTTGATCCATCCACTCTTTTACTGCCTTCCATTTTTTGCTCAATCTCAACACAATCTTAGCTGCTCCTCTGTCTCCTCCTCCTCTTTCTGGCAACTGCATTCTGTTCTTCACATTTTCTCACTGAACAACCTCTCTGACTTGATGCAGCATTCACGAATAAGCTTGTACACTGCTGCTTTGCCTGTAGGTACCACTTCAAAATTTTCCAGGGTGTATGCCAGCAATTACAATTAAGGTGAATCAAGTCTCCAGTGTTTGGTGTCTTTTGTTGTGTTGTAGTACATTTCAAGGTCCAACCCCAATGCTTATGATCTATGATACAGAAATGCTGAAACAGATCCTTATCTCAGATTTCAATAACTTCACCGCTCGATATGTAAGTGGCAACGTGGTGTCATGTGCTTTTGAACTGCAACAATATGCTATGATATCTTCAGTTGTCTGATTTAATCTAATGACGACGTTGGCGTGAAGCTATAAATTTGTTTTGGCTCTGCCAAGAGAGGTTTGAGCCATTTGTAGGCTGTGTATTCCAATGGGCAGTGAGTTGTTGCAGTAGTCAACTTTGTTGGAAACCAGGGCCTTGAATTAGTTAATGAAACTAAGCAGCTGGAAGCAGGAGTGTGAGGCACGGTGGCCGAGTGGTTAGAGCAGTTGGCCTATAACGCGGAGAGCATGGGTTCGATTCCTGTCGTGAGTCGGTTGCAATGTAGGGACCTTGAGCAAGTCCTTCACTCACAATTTTTTATTATTATTTTTATTTTTTCCTCAACCAAAACAAACATGATACAATTATGGCAGTGAACAATACTTCAACATAATTTGGTGAAGAAGGGGAGACCCAGAAAAGATCGACAATCCCGCTAATAGGGCCACCCATTATTCACGTAAAATAAAATAAAAACATAAAATTGTCATAATTGAATCAAAATAGAATGTTATTTTATTTGGGCGTTAATAAATCGCATCAAACAGTCTATTTTGATGCGATTTATAAACGTCCAAATAAAATAATTTGTAATAGAAAATAATCATATATTCTATCACGTCCAAATTGCCAATTTTTATATATATTTTTCTTAATTCATTGAGATGCTGCAGGCCATTTTTGTAGGCCAGGCGGGCCACTGTTGGCCCGCGGGCCACGGGTTGGGAACCGCTGGGTTAAGTGTATGATCCTCAAGACATGTTTAGTTGATGGTGATGTCACTATGCAATAAATTTATAGTGGTAGTCAGTAGTTTGTGGCAATGTAATGCTTTCTGTTAATGTACAAACCTCTGTAGAGCCCTGGTTCTAACGATTACCCGATGTCGAAGCTATTAATAGTTGTGAAGGATGATCACTGGAGGCATATCCGCAACCATCTCACACCTTCCTTCAGCAGCGGAAAACTGAGAAAGGTTTGTGAAATTCTAATTGATTCACAAATGTTTGAATATTTTGCAGTTTTTGGCTACTTTTTATCTGTGGTTAAATTGCTTTTGTAGTTTTTAACATATATAATTATTTACTCTTTTCATCACGTAACTGAAAGGTGTGTCTATTATGAAATTTGAAAAATTGATTTTTCTGTTTATGAAAAAAAGGTGGATGAAATGATATTTTGATTGCATCGCAAGTGATGCAATTTTTTTCTCTTCACCTTCTAATGATAATTGTATTGTTCTGAATTGTAATGTTATTACCTGATGATGATAATATTTTGAATTACAATTACAGAATGTGTGCTCTATTAAATAAAATTTATTTTGAGTGCTTTGTGTGGAATCTGCAGATGAATGCAAAGATGATTCACTGCATTGAAACTCTGTTCAAGAACCTGGAAAAGACAATAGAGAAGAAAGAGACATTTGAGTTCAGAGTGTTAGTATACTTTTGTATGACCTATTAACTCGTCTATTGCATCAAATAACGCATATGATGAAAGAATAACAATGTACTGTATCCATAAATTTATATAGCACCACTAATAGTCCACACTAAGTAGAGGTGCTCCCAGTGTGTGAGACCAAGAGAGAAAAAGTGGTCTTGAGACAACAAAAGGAGGTCCAGCCATTAATAAGGAGAAATGCGTGGTAGTATGTGATAGTGTGTGGTAGTGTAGTAGAGATATGATGTTTAATCATAGGATCCATATCGCACCTCCTCGTTGGTGACCTCATCCATAATGGGCAGGCAGCAGCCGGTGGTAGGGTGGTGAGGGGAGCAGCATACTCAAGATGTGCTGGATGCCAAGAATCTGGGTGGTATATGAAGCTCGAAAATCATCTGCAGCAAATGACAACTTTTCTGAATAATAATAACCTGCATGGTCACTGGTCAGTGGTCACGAGGACAACCCAGGAGAGCGTTGAGCGTGACCCGCAGATACCATACTTGGATTTTCCAGCTTGAGAGGATACTCTGGCCTCCCAGTATGCTCTATAATCTTCTCGATTTGGCGGAGCATGTAACGAAGAAAATGTATCCAGGTCGAGACGCCAGATGGAAGTCAAGTGCGCCTATACTTCCGCTCATGGATGAGCCTGGCGCTGTATGGAGCAGCATTGTCTGCCAAACCACGATGAATGCAGGCGTTGGTGACTGGTTATCATCTGGAGTAACCTATCAACTTGATCAGCCATTTCAACAGTAGGGAGGGTTTGGACCATAACAAATGAAGTAGGCTCTGATGGTCTTTGTGCAAAAATTTGTGTTGGTTGTAGAATGTGTGGTGCATTTACAATGGATGTCATAGCAAGCACTGCTTTTGGACTGAAGATTGACTCTCACAGCGATCCAAGCAACCAGTTTGTCAAAATGGCAAGGAAAGCCTTCGACTTCAGCTTTACCGGTCTCAACACGATACTGTTCTGTAAGCATGTGGTTTCTGTTGCATTTGTTGTATGTGTGGTTGATTAAGAACTCTCAATAAAAACTTCAGGGTGAAACTGGAACTTGCGTATTGACATGTCTGACTAGACTGAGCTATTTTTTTTACTGCATTTGCAATGCGGTTAGTTACGGTACATTGAATTGTCCTCTAGAAACTTTCCTTTTAGCAATAGTACCAATACATGCATATGTCTGAGCATGTGCAGCAAATCTTTGATATTTTAAAATTCAAGTAATATATCTAGAACAACAACAATTTATAGCTTGGCTACAATCATTGCAGTGAATAAGCTGGTCTCATTGAAGCTTTTGTGTGGTGCTCAGATATTTCAAAGATTACATTACATTTGTAATGCTTCAATGGGTAGTACTTGATGTGCTCATCTCGCTTATTGCAAATCCAGGATATATCAAGCTGCTAACGATGATCCCTCGAGGTTTGACATAGCAAAGTTTTGCTGCACGTAGGTATTCGCATATGTACCAGTTAGTAGGTACGTATGCATGCACATAGGTGTTTATAATATATGCATGTGTGCATGCATGTATGTACCAGTATGCTTATATATAAATTATATATATATGGACATGTGTAATTGTGTATAAAACTGTATATGTCATAACAATTATATAGCACCTTCCGCAGTGGCCTGAGGTCAGTCAGCAAGCATAAACTCTCACTTCCCTCATGTTGATTAATCCTTTACCTGTTTGCCCCGAGAATATCCGCTGAAAACGGTCTTAAAATTTAAAAATGAACCGGTAAAGGGTTAAGAGAGTACGAAGTGCTTTTACCTTGCCATTTACACTTGGAGCTTTAAGCTAGAGCAGAGATTTACATAGCTTCTTTAAACTACAGTTTTACTGTCTTTGGCAGTGTTCTTTCCATATCTGGTTAAGCCGCTGTCATCACTTGGTCTCGTATCGCTTTTTCCAAAAGAAGCAGTCGACTTCTTCGCTTCTGCTGTGGATCGAGCGCTGAATGAAAGGAAAGACGTCGACAGCGTAAGTCTTTATTGATAATTACTTTACAGGGATCTCATTCTGTATGTTGACGAATTCATTCATTTTAGAATTTATCTAGCACTTCTTCAATGGGACTACTCAGAAGTGCTCCCGACTCTTGCACGGCAAAAAGACAATTTTGAGTTTAATCAATAAGTCTAAGAAGCTCAGATGTAGCCTAACTGATGTTAACAAACATTTGTTGTACGACACTAAACAAGTAGACTGTATAGGCCCTATATACGATTCACATTCGTTCATTTCAAATCTAAGTCTAGGCCTACTGACGCAATGACCTAAATGACACTAAGAACTTTCATTTGCATGTGAATGCCAGTGACAAGTTTTATCGGTTACGGCATTATTTTATGATTTGCACATAGGGGAGAATTTTGTCCGGGGGAATAATGTCCTACGCAAAATTGGGGGGAATATGTCCGGGGGATAATGTTCGGGGGGGATAATGCCCTACACCCATCTGTTACATGATTTCTGGATAAAGTATACAATGTTCATACATACCTTTGTGCATTATCTATTAAGTTTTAACATCATCTTTGTTTTTGTTGCATCTATAGTTATTTATGGCAACTATGATGTGGAACTGTATAACATAATATAACATAGGTTTTTTATTGCTCCCAGGAAAAAAATAACATGATACAATTTCAGATCAGTGCTAAATAGGGTTACAAAAGTATAAATATAACTCAGATGTAACTGCGCGTATAACTGATATTTGTAACCATAATAACCACATATTATGTGGTCATAGATAATTGTGTTTGCAATGATGATGATTATTATGGGTTATTTGATAATTATGTGTTGTTTTTCTGCAAGGATGATGTTGACTTTCTTCAACTGATGGCAAATGCAGAAGTAGATGACGAAGAAATCAGTAAGAAAGGCAAAACATGGACCAAAAGCAGAGGTTATTATTTCAGACTTTGTAAACTTTTATCATGCAGTATATCAGAACATCATGTGACTGTAATTGGTCTCTATAACTGATGTCATGCAGTTAAATTTTCTCTTCAGCATCAACAATACTGTGGGCTTGCAGTCACTTGTGAGGCATGGTGGTGTAGTGGTGGCGTCATTGCCTTGAAGCCGGAAGGTTCGAGGTTCGAATCCACCTCGCCGTGTAAGGACCTTGGGCAAGTCCTTCACTCACAATTACTCAGCGCTTCGGCGTGAAACTCCGATGCAGTGTCCACTGTGCATTCGGGAGCGCCTCTGAGTAGGGAGTGCTTGAAGGGGCGCTATAACAAGTGCACATACAAACAAACAAACTAGTGCACATTGGTTATGTACGCTATGATGAGTGTATTGCATTCATTCACATTTATTTTTCATGATTCATTTAACTGTGTCTCTGTGTTTTCCTCATTTGTAATGATTGATAAATTTGATCAATTTTTTACATCCAAACATAATTAAACTTATTTATCAATGTCTGTATACTGCTTAAATATTTCAGCATTTCTGATTGTACTTTAAGACTGATTTGGGTTGCGTTACCAAGTGATTTCGTCAATTTACTCATGCCAGCCTGTTTGACATTGCTTTAATGATGATCTATGATAAACATTTACTTAAATTTCCTCTTCCTCACTATATGGGGGTGGGGGAATTTTAAAGAATTCACAAAAGCTTAAATGGTTAAGCAGTAGGTTTATAAGCAGGTATATTTGCTTGTTACATATGGTGGCAGCCTTAAATCTATGAAACGGGAGGCCTGCTCATAGCCTGTGAATTGTAAAGCAGCCACTTGAGTTTAATTATGTGGGATTTTAATTGTGGGTTGCCAAAAATTTAGTTTTGTTATGCTTTAAAGCTTTAAAGAAGAATTGGGAATTGATAAAGTTTCGATATTTTTCTTGCATGTTATTTGTGTGCTATGGTCAAAATACCAAATTCTGACATGCATTTAGGGTTATCACATGAAGAAATTCTAGCACAAAGCATCCTATTCTTACTGGCTGGATACGACACAACTGCAAACACGTTGGCATTGTTTGCTTACGAGTTGGCCACTCATCCTGAAATCCAGGACAGACTAACACAGGAGATAGATGACGTCATGAAGGATGAGGTAGATAATGTCAGAGCCCTTGTTATTGTCTACATAAATTATTGCGTAAATATTATCTATTTATAATTTACCTCTCATTCTAGTTTGACGTCTGACATGTTAATCCACCTCACTCAAGACTTTTGTCTATATTTCTATAATGTCCTGCTGAACTAGGCCAGCACGTGAAATGATTTGTTTTATCCTTCTATCTGTCTTACTGTGCAAAAAGCAAACACGTTCTCACATTGCCGTTATTTAAAACTGATTTTAATTGATAAACACAGTCGATTAAAAAATGTCAATTTTTCAGAAACAAGTGACCTATGATGCTGTACAGAAGATGTCTTATCTGGATATGTGCCTTAGTGAGGTTCTTAGAATCTATCCATCTGCTCCAAGGTAATGATATATAGATATTGAATGCTTGGACTTCTGACTAAACTGGATTACTGTAACACCATACTAGTTCTGTCATCTTTTCTTGTCAGTCTATCTGAAATTGATTCCCAAGCCCGAATTGAGCAAATGAAATGTGCATTTCCTGTTCAGTATCTGCTGCCAAAGTGCAAACGATGCATTTGTGTATGATGCTATATGTACATTTATTCCTAGATCTTTACAAATCATCTCGTAAGAACCATTAGAATGCGCAGCACTGCTTACCTTCTGAAGAATGTAAACTTAATCCAGAGACATTATTATAGAGTATTCAAGGAAAGTCTCCACTGGTAGGCTGTCACACGTGAATTAAGCCAAAAGATTTTCAGCTATGATTGACTGATGACAAGTCCATGGATCTTAGTTAGTGCTCAGAACTGTGTTGGCTGCACACTGTGCTGCTTCACTGCACAGTGCTGTTTTGCAAGCATTCATTGATAGCCAAACACTTACTGTCATTCCTTTGATTATTGCTAAAGTTGTCATTTTAGTACAATGAAAACATTGCATCCGTAGTGCTATAGGCAGCCTGTGTTAGGACATTGATTGATTGTCAGGTATGAACCTTTGCAATTCTGCTGTTTAAAAAGTTCCAATGTTGTTTTCCAGGACTGATAGAGTGACGAGCAATGAAATAACTATAAAAGGAGTGAGAATACCAAAAGGAATGGCTATTGGGGTTCCAATATACGCCCTTCAGAATGACCCTGAAGTTTGGCCAAATCCTGAGAAGTTTGACCCTGAAAGGTATTAATACTTACCATCAGCTTTCCATGCGACAATGATTTTATGGCAATTGCATCTCAAGAGACCATGACTTATGTCATTGTCGTTATTATAATGGCACAAACTGAAGTCATTAGAGTATTATGAGATTTTCACCTGTTTTATTAGCAAGAACAATTACTTTTGAAAACCAATCAATGTGATTCATAGCGAGTGAAGTCCATGTGAGGATGGTTGTTTCTTTTATTTCCTTCAACTGACCCAGACTGAGTGAATCAAACTCGCTTCTAATGGGTGAATATCAATGTAATGCAATATCTGTTGGATTCTTTTAAATCAAGTACTAATTGTAACTTTTAGTACACCATTTGACATCTTTAAGTAGCAGAAGGAAGGGTGAAATTTCTAGTACTGGGTAGTCTACCAATGCACCTGCTTTGTGGTATTAGATTCACTCCAGCAGCAAAGGAAGCCAGAAATCCCTTCAATTACCTACCGTTTGGCATTGGACCCAGAAACTGTATTGGAATGCGTCTGGCACTCATGGAATTAAAAATGGCCATGGTGTATATACTTCAGAGATTGAAGTTTGTAGTCTGCGAAGATACTCAGGTGGGTGGCTTTACAGTTAATTTTGTTACTCAAGATTACTTTCTAATGTGTACTGACATGTTGCAAGGTTACAATATGCAGCCAACACAGTTCTGAGCAAGTGTTGAGCAGAATAAATGAGCTAGAATTTAATTTCCTCAATTTTGAAATTTAATCTTGTCTGGTTTTCATTGATGTGCAGGTGAAACCGGGGTTTAAAGTGGGAGGGAACATGTGCGAACGGCATTCCCACTGCTCTCAAAATTCTTGGCTTGCGTTCCCACTGCTCATCATGATGGAACTCTGGAAACACATGCGTTCCAATAAAACTCTTCATCAGCGTTCCCACTGCTTACATTCAGCATCCCCACCACTGCTCACCCAAACCACTTTAACCATTGGGTGAAGCTGAATTTGGAATTTGAAATGCAAAGCGGTAGGCTTACAGTCACTTAAACTGTGTTATATCTTGAATAAACTGATGGCATCCTTGAATCATCGTGTGAATGGATGAACTTAACTTTGAGTCTGATTGTCTTATCCTTTGTGTTTATCAGTCTGGGTTATGTAAAACATTCGTATGTTTCTTTGTTTAGATTCCACTACAGCTCGACAAGCTGAGAATGGTTGGTGTTAATGGCATTAAGCTGCGAGTGGAAAGGCGGCAGAACGGATTACTCCAGTGATTCCGGCATGGTGCTATGTGTTGAAAGATTTTATTCAATTGTGAACTTTACAGTTGATATGGCAGCTTTTTTGGAATTGACGTAGTTATTAGTACTGATATAGAATTTTGACTTCATTCCAACAAAGATGGCTGTTGATCATTTGGTGTAGATGAACATTGAACAGCGTCTGAACAGTGATATGGGAAGGGTAATGCCAGATGTGAACAAGGAGATCCAAGTTGTTCACTATTTCTCGACATCTTTTATCATCCCAGCATCTGTTTCATCCAATGCACCTCAAGAATCACCCACTTTTCACTTCTTTGTTCAACTATGCACTAATGCTATAATATATATGGAAGAGCAATATCAAAGTGTAGACTTCAGATTACTGTAGCTGTGTCACTCTATGCCTCCTCTGACACCTCATTGGTAACAAACCTTACCAGGCCATAATGATATTTAAATGAGAGAAAGTTGAACAGAAACACACTAAAACCAATCGTTGAAAGTGCATATATAATAATTTGTAAAACAGAAAAACACCACATTTTGACAGTTTCTCAGAAAATTCAGGAGTCTTTAAAGCCCGATTATATTCAAAATCATTGATATACAATTAAAAAATATATAACAGCAAAAATTCAATGATTTCGTATAAAAGTTAATAATCAGAACTTTCATAAAAAATCATGTAAAAAAGTACAGTGCATTTAAAGGTCAATGTGAAGCGATGAGCAAACAGATTGCATAACAAGATGATAAGCGCTATATAAATTCTTGAATGAATGAATGAGTATACAAAGATAAGCATACAAATTGCATTTACTATTTCTGACAATGGTCATGGCAATGCTGAGAGGCATTTGGTTCTTCAGACACTTTGGCAGGCCATTCATCAATTCTTACCCTGGTATGACTCAGCGTGTCAGAGCACACAATTAGACATATACAGATCTACATGATAAGCAGTCACTACTTATAACAAATAGGATTTAGTCTTGATCTATACTCGTAATAAATGCACATGGCTATTAAAGCTCTGTCAGATGTCAACCTTTAGATTCACTAAAACCTACAGCACAGCTTCAGTTACACTGAAATGGAGCAATAGTAGAGATTCAAGGTTGAATCTAAGCATGATACCATGGGAAGATATCAGTTTATTTCCAACTGTAACGGTATCTTTGAAGTTGACACTATAACTGTAACAGGGTATCTGTTCCTTTGAAGTTGACAAGAAGCAGTAACAAATACAAGTTTAAAACTGATAAATATCACAATAGCTACACAGTTAATTTCTAAATCCAACCATCAGGAAGTTTCATTAATGGAAAGCTTCCGAAGTACGCTGATGGTAAATAACGACATCTATCTCGATTGAAATTTCAGCGCTTCTCCATTCTCAGTTTGATGCCATTTTCCGCTTGCAATCTGAGTTTATTCATCTTCAAGGGAATCTGTCAATAAGACATAATACAATGCACAACACTTGTTTTAGCTGTTCAATCAGGACCCATGCAAAAAGCAATAATTTCTCTTAGAAGAATTTCATTGTGGGAATTATTATTAATTAGTAACTTCTACCATACCAGTGTCTAGTGCAAGTGCACAGTGTCTAATGCATGAGGCATCAACTGATGCCACCCCAAGATCAGGTCAAGATAAGTTCGCTAGCTAGATCAGTCCACGGGGGGGGCAGTGGCGCATTGGATAACGCACTGGTATGAAGATCATTGGAGCTGAGTTCGATTCCCGAAACCCCGTAGGATAGATGTGCTTTTGTAGGCTGCTATTAGTGCCATGTTTTGCAGGCTGTCTGTTCTGTTAGTAGTTAAGATTGATGTTAATTAGGATTGATTCAAAACTTGTGCATTTACAGCGCAGTGCGTTTGCAAGCGTTTCATTAAAGAAAAGACATTATTAAGACACATGCAGCCTATTGTAGATTTATAAGCAATTTTAAATTCAATTCAATTCATAAGCTTTATTGATCACCAAAAAAAATATGAGTACATTTCATGTAACAGTTCAAAGGGTAAATCCAAAAGGAGCAATATCATTGCACTAGCAGGGTTGCCCCATTTCTCATTTCTATTTTAAATGTATACAATGACTCTAACCATTAATTCAAGAATCAGAACAATGAGCATGTAAAACTGCAAAGGTGCAGAAAAGAACCCAAAGGCAAGTCTTTAGTTGAGAATGAAATTACATCATGAACAGAACCTGGTTCAGTGCTTTACACACTGTAAGCCCCATTTTATTTTTAAACAATAGCCGGCTAAGCAATATGTTACAAAACAAGTTATTCTTGTTGTAATATATTTTATACATTGTACAATTAATATTTTAAAACAATTTTAAACCTATTGCTAACTCCTGATTGATCAACAGTGCGATGTAATGTAGAGTACGGATATTTTAATAAGATTCCTGCATAGAAAAATAAGTGGCAAAAGAAGCAACATTGCCACAACTTACCTGTGTCTGTTCACAGACAACAAACTTCAACTTTTGTAGAATATGTACCATAGACATTTTCAGTTCCATGAGAGCTAAACGCATTCCGACACAGTTTCTGGGTCCGACGCTAAATGGAAAGTAGTGGCATTGATCTCGTGATGCCTTTGCTTCTGGTGAAAACCTACAACACAACTTGTCCATAACGACTGGCAAGTGGCCAGACAGGCATTGAAATAAATATGTATTAAACTGCAATTATATTAAATATAGATAAAATATATCAATTTCACAAACAGTTGAAGACTGTTTTTTCGCTTGATCTCGGCCGGGAGCGCCTCTGAGTAGGTACCTTGAAGGGGCGCTATATAAATTATGATTGATTGATTGATTGATTGAGAATAATCACACGAATATGCTTCAACTTTTCCTCAGAAAGGCTAATGATGTACAAAGAATAATGAATGATAGAAGTAAACCCTAGCTATGCATAGGAATTTGCAAATTTATTTAACCCTCAGGCTACCAAGCTTTTTTTGTAACACTGACTACCAAGGGGGGGGTGGTTACCACCCCCCCTGGATTTTGGGTTTGGTTTGAGATATCATAACTTGTAATACACCATTCGATTCAGCATTCATTTCTGCACAAAATGGTATATTTAGGTTCAGAAAATATGAATGCCCCCCGAAATTATGAATTTTTTACCATGGGTACCCGTCGATTCCACAAATTGTATACTTACGCATAGGGAATATATTAGATTCTGTGTGTTTTAAACATGATTTATATATAAAAAGTAGTTTACATATAATAAAGTCCAATATTCAACTATAAAAACTAGTAATAATTCTGTTTTATGTTAAATCAAAACAAAAAAACATGTTTTAGCCGCTGAAAAACGTTTACGCACACATATCGGTTCGCGTTGCAAAAAAACCCAACATTTTTATACATTTTAATTTATTTCGAGCACTTCCGGTCATCAAATTTTAAATTATTTAGTATTAAAAAATAGCCCTAAATGCCCTCTACAGAATGGCATAATTTATTTCTATAAAAAAAATTATGGATAAGTTATAATAGAAAAAACATGACAATTTTATGAAAATAAAACACCTTTATATATATTTTAATTTATTTTGAGCACTTCCGGTTGTCATAAGACATGTCAATGAGCATGGAAATGTAGCCCCACATTCCCTCTATAGAATGGTATAATTTGTGTCTCTTAATATTAAGGGGCGGAAAAGTTACAGACGATATTCTAGGGGGGGGTGGTATCACCCCCCCTGGTACCTTGGGTATATCGGGTGTAACTTTTGAACGGTAGGGGGCATCATCAAAAGTTTTAGCTCAAAATGTGTCCCAATGAACCCTCTACAGCTACCAATTTTTTCAAAATTTTATTCCAGACGGAACGTGTTTGATTTGCGAAAAACCTAGGGGGGGTGGCAACCACCCCCCCTTGGTAGCCCGAGGGTTAAACAAGGCAAATGCATTCAACTTTTGAGAAATAATACACATGTGACATGTTGTGCATAAAACATACCTGTATTTAGTGCACTATAGACACGATATTTTGGATAAGAATTCTTGCATAAATATTTGACTAACCTACTTATAATATTATCATAGGCCTGATGTTGAAAAAGTGAACAAGTCTGTGTATTTCAAGAAGTGATAAAATTAAAACACAAGAACTACTGCCAAAATGCACGTAAGAAATTAATATTGCTTAAAATATAAAATTGATTGCAACAAAATCTTTGGACAAAGAAGTCTTGGCTGTACACTTCTTCCTGATCAATTAGCTACAATTGCAGAAGCACGGAGTATATAAAACTTACCTTTCCGGGTCGAACTTTTCGGGATTTGGCCAAATTTCTGGATCATTCTGAAGGCAATATATTGGAATGCCGATAACCATGCCCTTTGGTATGTGCAACCCGTTTATAACAATGTCACTTTTTGTGACTCTATCAGTCCTAAAAAAGAGGTAGAAGAAGAGGATGCCATTTAATATAATACAGAAATAACTTGTTTTGTTTCCGCCCATCACATAATTATACATTACATATACAGATCTTTCTCTTCTATTGACACTTGCTTGCAGTTAGCCCACAGAAAATGTTTGGTTGCTATGCAGCGTGTAAAGTGTAGAAAAAGAAGTGCCTGGACGTCCCTTACCTTTCCAGGCTGTGCTGGCCTAATAAGTGGCAGGACAGCATTCAGATTTGAAAATAGGTGCATGGATGCCATCCATGACTGCCACGCACTCCCCCCATAAATATAAATTGCCTCATGAAAAACTAATACATGTAAAATATTTGAATGCTCTCTGCATATCTAACAAACGAGAGGAGTGAGAATTGCATTTGCCATCTGATCTTGCAGAGCTCTGTTAGGCTAGCGTAATATAAATAAAAAAGCCTTTCTATTTTACAAGCAGAAGTCAGCACATCAAAATATGCATCAGCCAGAAAATAGAAAGCTGTTCTGTCACTATAATTGCAAAGTAAAATCACTTTCTTGTGTCAAGCAGTCAAATGCATTAACCCACATTATGCAAACCTGTTCAAGTATTACAAAGAAGATAAGTGACACAATGGCTATGAAGTAATGAGTTCACACTTAATTGAAAAGACATGATACCTCGGTCCAGCTGGATAGAGTCTCAGGACTTCACTAAGGCACATTTCTAGATAAGGCATCTTCTGCACAAGGTCATAAGTCACGTGATCCTGCATTGACAACACAAGCATTTGGCTAATAAAGACAGCAATTGAATTAGATTGAATTAGATTATAAGCAACTACGGTAGTTGCAATTATCATACTATATATTTACCATTATCAGCTGCAGTATGTGACGCGCGGGGGCGCCGCCTGTCCTACCGTTTCCGCCCCCAAATTAATGGGCTCTACTGTTGCGCGCCCCCTTAAGCGCGGTTGAGGAAAGCTGGGTCCTAGGTCAAGGGTTTTGGTGTCAATGGTAGCGGGTTCGAATCCTAACCTAGGGTGTGAGCTTCTCTGGTTACCAAATTCCTCAGGATGGGCCGATATTGGACATATGTCAGCGGTGGCTGTTAAGCTCACAACAGCCCCACTAAATGGGTGCTTATCTGGGTTCGATTCCTCAACTTTTCCCCAAGCTCCATCACCCACTTTACCTTCAGCTACCGACTTCACCATTGTTTCACATTCTTTCTGGCGGGAACTTAATTGGGCTTGCTGCATGGAAACTAGATTCAGCTCTTCGGCTAGACCGATTAAAATGCTACTCTGGCGCTCCATAAACTGTTCTATTGTAGTCATTTGCTTCTGTAATACAGCAGGGTCTAAGTCATCAGTATTGTCTGTAGTCCACAACTCAAGGGTTTCTCTCGGACATAACTCATCTTCCTCTTGTCCTGTCCCTAAGACACTGTCAGTTTCCCCGTCGGAGTCCATTATAATTCGATAGCAGAAATCACTTCACAGTTCTCTATTCAAGTTTCATTTATTGTAGAATTAAACAAGCGACTGTCTGTCGTTCATTAGCAATTATTTACACAGCCGATAAAATAGAATCAATATTAAAGGTTCACTATTAAGGCCTTCCTAAAACGCTTATGTCCCTTGACTAGCTTAAGTTTTATCAGATCAGTTCACAGACTGACTATTTCACACCTATCCGATCAGTTCACAGACTGAATACACCACAACTAATATTTACACCAAAATAGCGATACAAGTTTTATCTAATTACACTTAGTTCAGGTTCGAGCTCTATAGATTAGGTTGCCTATACTTCCCTGTTCCCATTGATATTTTAGGACAGTCGATCCACCGTTTTCCGTCCTGTAGAAAGTTATTGAGTCGTCGGCCGATGCCAGAATTTCTCCGTAGGAAGCGTATTATTAATTTAATCGTTGCCGGAAATCTTCGTAATTACACATCGATTCACAAGACATCGGAAGAACCTCGTCTTCGGCACTGAGAAACTTGCCAGAATCGAAAATACCATCAATTTGACCACGATTCACGATTTCCACCAGCATAGGTGTTACTCGATTCAATCCTGCAGCCCGACTGAAGGTTTGCGCGTTAATTTGCCGCAAGAGAGCGCTTTTTGGCGCCTAAAACATCGCGTGATGTCTAACCAATCAAAAATCGCACGTGGCGGAAAGTTCCATTGAAAAATGCATGGGAAGCTAAATATAGCGATGACCGCATCGATCAGTGCTAAGCATAGCACCCATGAATTCGTAATAGAAATAGCGGCCTTACTTAAGTAAATAAGTAAGGTAGCTTGTAGCAACCTGGTTCGCTACACCCCCCACAACTTACTCTTAAATTTACCAGTACCCTGGTAAATTTAATAATACTTCGGAGCTCGAACCGGATACATAGTACCTGTATATCATCTAGCATGCTACAGCTCACAATGTCTCAGAAGTTGCATCAATTGGCATACAATTTTGTACAATGACTGATTATTAGTCAGTCATAAGGGTTCACATATGCCCAACAACAGCTCTTAACTATTCGAGGTCTTCACACTGACCAACAAAGTCTTACTAATCTCCTCATTCACATAAACTGTCACAGTTTTTATCATTAATACCTGCCATCAGATTACATACATCATATAGCAATGATATCTCGGAAAGGTAAAACATAGCAATGCAGGACATAGCATTTCCAAGACAACTCAGTAACACAATTGTATAGTCCACATAAAGTAACCAATTGAAATCATATCTTCATTTCACGGCTAGTGTTATATGCTAAATCTCTCGATACTAAATTATAGGAGCCTGGTACATTTAAGCGGTAACATTACTGCTTACAATCAACTCGATAGCGTTAAACGAGGAATGGCCAGAACCAAGCAGCCTTCTTAATAGTAAAGAGTGTTATAACTATCACCTCCTCATGACTTCCTACCCACGGGGATATCAAATCCAAGATGTCAATCTTATCTTCCATGCCAACTGGTTGTTTCAGTCTGTAAGAGGAAGAGGAATCGTTTAACGTAACCCCATTAACTACACATAATTACAATCACTTAGCTTAACTACTTTTAGCAATTATCCACAATGGAACTTAACTACACACTACTTCCAGCAATTGCACGGAACCCTAGCGAGAGAAAGTCCTCTTAACACATGTAGTCATGTTCCGGCGCCAAATCTTATATTAATCCGTTATTACATTTTTATACAGCAGTAGCATTATTAGAATTTCACATATAATAATCACAATCAACAAGAATCGCTATAGAAGAATCAATACCTTACACAATTTTATGGTTATGATACTATACTAAATCTCAGACACAAGAGTCTGAGGCCATAATCCATTTAAACTTGTCATCAAAAGCCACAAGATGGGAAGTGCATCTTCAAGTACACTCAGTCACTCTCATACATACTACCTTACTCTATCTCTTAGACAATGTTTGATATCCACAAACCATCTTTTCTACTGCAATCCGAAACCGAGGTTCACCCATTCCCCAAGCCAAACATATACAGCAACTTAAAACTTAAGCTGTGTTTTACAGGCACGCATTCCTTTTACAACAAGCCACTGTTACAGAGATGAAGCAACGTCAGATCATAAACCTAGGCTACTAATAATGCATACCAACATGCACACGTTTCAACATTACATCAAGGCTTAGCTACCTGGATCGAAGAAGGAATTACTGCTCAGTTAAGCATACCCAAGGCATAAAGGATTTATTCCCATATCCTATAATAGTCCATTACATTACAATCCTTGCAGGAAGTAGTCTAAGACTGTACGAATTCATCCACAGGCACAGCTTCACCATTGCATGCAATCTCCACTGCCTACTACAGTGATTCTGCCTCTAAGTCTATAATCCAACTTACTCACTAACTCTCAGGGCGATGCTTACAATTGGGTGCTCTACTCAACCTTACTACACAATCTAGCACCACATCATCACCAAGTTACTCATTCATCCAATCATACAAGGTTATCCTTCAATCACCCCGCAGAATGCTAATTACTTCTACCATAGCATATTATAATCATTATCTTTTAACTTGCAATCATTATTATGCAATTTACATACAGTACAACTTCTGCCCTTCTTCGTGGCAACAAGAAGCAATTCAAATATTTAAACTGAGTTTAAAACTACTCTTTTTATTTCAAACTAAAGGACTACTCTTTAAGCATTTCGCTGGAGCTAATACTTACTAAATGCCCTTGTAGCATCACATCACTCTACATTACTTTCTTGTAACTGCTACTAAACGCTTACTGTAAACATTTTCACATAGTTACAGCCAACTAACTTACATCAGAAAGCACAGCATTTATGCACAAGAAAATAAAACAATGTATTCCCACATCACATAGTTACATATCATCAAAAAGCAAATAAAACAGAGAAGATTCTATTCTCCCATCGCTTACTCTCGTCGCCATTACACGACCTGGAGGGATTCTACACGAGACAAGTACAAGTAGCTTTACCTGGTTATCTCTTATTTATCTCATTTCTTTATTATTCATCTCATCTACATAGTTACTTTTATCATCAGAGGACACACATATAATCTGAAACACTTAAGTTACACTTCACACGAATAAAACTATGCATTCTCACATAACATATATCATCATATTACACTTCATTACTGTAATCACTTTCACATAGTTACACAGTAAGAAAGCACAATATATCAACTCACATTAAAATAAAAATGTAAACCTAAATCTCAAGGTCACATATAATATCATCAAAAACAACAACTAAAGCAGAGAAGATTCTATTCCCTATTCACAACTTGTCGCCATTATGCGACAGGACTACCCTATCATATCGCATTACATTACATTACGCTTGCCACAGTCTCGCCAGCTTTGCGAGTCTGTTTCCTCCGGTGAGTTTGATTCTCCGGTCGACACCAGACTTTGGGCAGCGAGTGACCATATAGAGTGCATCTGACTCTTCCACTCGCATTGATTCGACAGATGGCGTCACTGGAGGAAGGCAAGTTCCACCCCGGAAGGAACTATTTGGATCGACCCGAGGATGCACATCCGGTGGACGTGGGATTCGGGCTGCCACCTCAGCAGGACAGAGATTTTCGAAGCGATTGGACTGGACAGCAGTCTTCTTTTGACACGAAGCTTCCGGTTCGAAGGTTTCGGTTTGCACGGCACAGATTTCTTTCGTGATTTTCGTCTCTGATAGCACTGTTCGATTTTCGACATTCGTTTCACAGCTCGTTTCAATGTTCGGAGAATTTCGCAGGTCACAGACAGTTTGTTTCGCTCGCTGACACTGTTTCAAACTGTTTTTGCACAGGACATTCAGCCGCAGATTCCGGACGAGGATCCATCCTTTCCCTACATGCCACAGGACATTTTCTTTCACCATCCAAGAGAGTCCGAGAATCAGTTCAGTAACCTGCTCAGTTACCAAGCAAGGAATTTCGAAAGCCTGATCTTCGATTTTCAGTTTCAATGCAGTCTCCCCCAGTACCCGAATTGCAGACCCATTAGCAGCTTGCAACAGTTGACTGGAGCCTTTGATTTCCGCCGGATCCACTAACGACGCAGGGCATAATGTCATTTCACTGCCAGAGTCTAACAAAGCTAGCAATTTCTTTCCTCTAATTGTCACAGACAGATAAGCGTCACTGTTTCCTTTTACATGTCTAGCGTTACTCACCCCAGGTCCTTCAGGTTCATCTTGCTCTCCAGTTGACGAAGAGGTTACTCTGCGAGGACAAACCCGGGCCAAATGTCCAACCTGGTTGCACTCGAAGCAGCGTCGGTTGTCAGAAGTTGTTCTTCGGTAGCTTTCATTCGGTTTCTGACTCCATCGTTGATTCATATAGTTTGTGCCTCTCCATGCCGAAGAGGTGCGTTGCGGTTGCCATGGCGGATAGTGTCTTTCGGTCGATGGAGTATTTAGCAAGCAGTCCATTCTGTCACTCAATTGTTTTAATTGACGGGCAATGTCTTCGCGAAATTCTTTCGTATCGCAATCTCCCGTTTCATCACTTTCCTTCACAATTTTGACTCGGCCTGGACGTCGTTCTTGGCGGTCCATGCCATCTTCATCAGCTCGGCGGTAGCCTTCCAGTCTCATGGCCGTTTTGTATGCATTGTCTAGGGTGACCGGTTCCCTCTCTCTCACTTTTAAGGCTAGCTCTTTATCTCGTAAGGCATCAAGGAAAGCTTTGACCGCAATAGTTTCGCTGTGTGTTGACCTCGGTCCTGGGAATGCCAGAATCATTAATCGTCTTATGTCTTGGACTAAAGAACCCAGATCTTCTCCTACCTTCTGTCTGCGAGCACTTAGTTGAGTCTGGTACAAAACCGTTTGATCAGTGCTCCCATGTCTTAGCCTCAACCTGTCCATCAAGTCAGCGCATGTGGTGATTGTGTCAGAGTCAAATTCATAGAGAAGTTGATCTACAGGTTCGACCAGTGCGCAGGTCAGTTGTGCTAGTTTTTCGTCTTCTGTCCATCGATTGTTCTTGGAACACACCTCAAATTTTTTTAGGAACACCTCTACCGACGTTTTTCCATTATAATGACCTAGTTTCATGTGCGATCTCACCTTCTCTCTTGTTGAGTCGGCAGCTTCTTCTTGTTCTGTGTTGGTTGATGGAGTTGCATGACCACCAGTTGATGCTCGACTTTCAGCAGCAACTTGCACTGCTGGGAAAGAAAGACTGACTGTCTTTCCTTCAGCTGTTTTCAGACAGTTATCTTGACAGTTCACACTGGCTGAGCTGAGCTTTTCTGACGATGGATGCAGTTGCATGACCTTGGCAGAGTTTTCCAGAACTGTGCTCGTCATGGGCCACGGTTGCATCTGGATCGGAAGAGAAACTGCTTCCGCGTAGACAGGGAAGACTGGAACAGGTGGAACCATCTTCTGACTGTATGGCGCATACATGGGCTGACCTGTTGCCCAATGTATGTATTCATTGCTGTGCGTGACTCGAGTTTCCGACGACAGGGACACCATGGACATGATCGGTCGACTCGGAGCAGATGTGTACGCGAACATCTGAGGAACTGATGCGAAGACTGGAAGGATTCTTCCGGGTTCTGTTTTAGACTCGCAGAACAGGACATCAGAAGCAGCCGAGGTGACTGAAGCGGTCACTTGTGACAGCGTTTTACTCGGTGACCGGAATTTTTCTGTTTCAGGAACCGCCGAGGGGGGAAAGGTGGCAGCCCATGGGGTAGCAGTCGCTGATGACCGGTGAGGATGTGCATCCCATGTTCCCACGTGGTCGTCGCTCAGCAACGAAGAATCCCCCATTTTTCCATCTGAAACTAAAAATCTAGGATTAGTACAAGTTTTACTATCTTTTTGCCGAACGCCTAACGCTTTTGTTTCCAGTTCGAATTTATGTAGCGCTCGCAAGTCGGCAACTTCTGAATCATCGTCTTCAGATTTATTTTCGATTCCAATTCTAACTAATTTATCTTGTTTTCGACGCATGTAATTTTCAAAGTCAAAATCTCTATACAAAACATTTGTATCATAATAATACATTGCTTGACCATGCAACATGTCAGTTGTATTTACTCTTTGACCTTGACCTTGACCTTGACCTTGTAAATCATTTACCTTTTGACCTTGTAAGTCATTTACCTTTTGACCTTGACCTTGTAAATCCTTTGGTCTAGCACCAAAGTATTTCATCTGTACATCCATTCTTCTTGGATCATCTTGTGAAAAATTTTCTTTTCCATTTTCCACTTCTTCCCATAAATCTTCTGTTCTACCAAATCTGGTATCCATTATTATTTTACCTTCTGACCCATGACCTTTTGTAGCTTCATCCCACTTGCTGGAACCAATTGTGACGCGCGGGGGCGCCGCCTGTCCTACCGTTTCCGCCCCCAAATTAATGGGCTCTACTGTTGCGCGCCCCCTTAAGCGCGGTTGAGGAAAGCTGGGTCCTAGGTCAAGGGTTTTGGTGTCAATGGTAGCGGGTTCGAATCCTAACCTAGGGTGTGAGCTTCTCTGGTTACCAAATTCCTCAGGATGGGCCGATATTGGACATATGTCAGCGGTGGCTGTTAAGCTCACAACAGCCCCACTAAATGGGTGCTTATCTGGGTTCGATTCCTCAACTTTTCCCCAAGCTCCATCACCCACTTTACCTTCAGCTACCGACTTCACCATTGTTTCACATTCTTTCTGGCGGGAACTTAATTGGGCTTGCTGCATGGAAACTAGATTCAGCTCTTCGGCTAGACCGATTAAAATGCTACTCTGGCGCTCCATAAACTGTTCTATTGTAGTCATTTGCTTCTGTAATACAGCAGGGTCTAAGTCATCAGTATTGTCTGTAGTCCACAACTCAAGGGTTTCTCTCGGACATAACTCATCTTCCTCTTGTCCTGTCCCTAAGACACTGTCAGTTTCCCCGTCGGAGTCCATTATAATTCGATAGCAGAAATCACTTCACAGTTCTCTATTCAAGTTTCATTTATTGTAGAATTAAACAAGCGACTGTCTGTCGTTCATTAGCAATTATTTACACAGCCGATAAAATAGAATCAATATTAAAGGTTCACTATTAAGGCCTTCCTAAAACGCTTATGTCCCTTGACTAGCTTAAGTTTTATCAGATCAGTTCACAGACTGACTATTTCACACCTATCCGATCAGTTCACAGACTGAATACACCACAACTAATATTTACACCAAAATAGCGATACAAGTTTTATCTAATTACACTTAGTTCAGGTTCGAGCTCTATAGATTAGGTTGCCTATACTTCCCTGTTCCCATTGATATTTTAGGACAGTCGATCCACCGTTTTCCGTCCTGTAGAAAGTTATTGAGTCGTCGGCCGATGCCAGAATTTCTCCGTAGGAAGCGTATTATTAATTTAATCGTTGCCGGAAATCTTCGTAATTACACATCGATTCACAAGACATCGGAAGAACCTCGTCTTCGGCACTGAGAAACTTGCCAGAATCGAAAATACCATCAATTTGACCACGATTCACGATTTCCACCAGCATAGGTGTTACTCGATTCAATCCTGCAGCCCGACTGAAGGTTTGCGCGTTAATTTGCCGCAAGAGAGCGCTTTTTGGCGCCTAAAACATCGCGTGATGTCTAACCAATCAAAAATCGCACGTGGCGGAAAGTTCCATTGAAAAATGCATGGGAAGCTAAATATAGCGATGACCGCATCGATCAGTGCTAAGCATAGCACCCATGAATTCGTAATAGAAATAGCGGCCTTACTTAAGTAAATAAGTAAGGTAGCTTGTAGCAACCTGGTTCGCTACAAGTATCCTGGATGGTAAAAAGGCAGTTAAATAAATTAACACAACCAGATTTTAATCAATTTTAAAGATACCGGTAACTGACTGTTGTAAAAGCAATCACTGAAAATCAATGACCTGAACAAGTTTTTTGTTAAAGCATTCCTTGAATCAAAGTTTTTTGCGAAAGCACTTGCTAGAATCATTGACCTGAAAAATCATCTTGCGAAAGTAATTGCTAAAATCAATGGCCTGATAAGTTTTTTGTTAAAGTAATCACTATTATCAACGGCCTGTTAACCTATTAGTTAAATGAATTCTACACGATTCTACAGTATTTTCATACTGATGTAGAAAATCAGCAAAACCTTTAATGAATACAATTTTCTCTGAAACAACTGCTGCAGTGAATTTACGAACCTGCAGTTGTCTTGACAAGGCCAACAAAATACAAAAGTCAGACTTACATGACCAGTCATGACTTCATCAATTTCTTTGATAAGCCTGTCTTGAACATCAGGATTGACAGCCATCTCATAGCCAAACAATGCCAGAGTATTTGCAGTTGTTTCATATCCAGCGATAAAGAAAAGTATGCCTTGTGCCACAACTTCTTCATGAGATAAACCTGGTAATAATAATCGTTCGTTACTTCCATTCACTTACGTTTGGAAAATGTTGCAATAAATTATTAACTGCAGATTTAGTAATGGTGAGTAAGGCTTCAATAAATAATGCAGATTAGAGTTTTGTCCACCTCGTTTAAAAAATCTGTTTTGAGTCCTTGTTGTCACGATAATTTTTTATTTCTCACATCTGCTATATTTATTTATTTATTTCTCCATTTCTATAGCGTTCCTTCCAGCTCGCTCATCAGAGGCACTCCCGACTACAGTGCACACACTGCATTGGAGATTCATGTCGGAGCGCACAAGCAATTGCAAGTGAAGGACTTGCTCAAGGTCCCTGCGTGCGGCTTGAGGTGGATTCAAACCTGCAACCCTCCTGCTATAATGTACCAAATGTAACTGTACTGGTCAGTATTATTTAGGACTTTCTACTGACATAGTATAAGCAAGTTTCTACAAAAAAGTAGCTACCTCTGCTTTTAGGCCAAGCTTCTGGTCCTGAATCGGTATTGTCAGCATTAGCCTGCTTGCCAATTTCTTCACCATCAACTTCAGCTTTGATCATCAGTTGGAGAAAATCAACATCGTCCTTTCACAGTTACATACAGTTTTAGTTTGCTATTAAACATTAGATATAACTTATTCCATTTTAGATGATTTTACCATGAAATTCAGGTAAGCAGAAAAATCATCTTTAAAACAAACAGCTTGTAAGTATTAATGATGAGAACTCTTAGGAATTCCCCTCTCATCTTAAGATAATTTTATTTGGCTGGGGATGTGAGCGCCTCTGAGTAGTCCCAGAAGAGGTGCTATACAAATTATCGAAATGAATGAATGAATAAATGAATGCGGGCTTACTAAATAAATGATTTTAAACAAATACAGCCATGTATTTCGCAATGTCCCATATAATCTTCCAATATATAATCAATTAGCTTTTTCCGGGCTTCCTGTTGCTCAGAGACCGTTTCTGTATCTATTACTTGTACACATGTTCTTTTTGTTTCTTTGGCAATAAATAAATAAATAAATAAATAAAATTAAATGAAACTTTCCAATTTGGCATTGAAATGTTTTACACACTCCTAAGAAATTAGTTTCAAATTAGAATAATTCCAGACTTAATTTAAGGAAGGGTAATGGCTTCATATGAGGCAAACTTCTCTCTTACAGTGCATAGTTAATGTTCTAATTCTGCAAGCCGGGCAGCCAGGAACATAAACCTTGTTTTCAACCTCTTCTCCTCACCGTTCGTCAGATCCGCAATTGGAAAAGTCTTGACCGTTCTGCATTCCGATCAGCACTCCGAGCTCATCCTCTCTTCGCTGATCTTCAATCGTCTACCGGGCAATCTACGTCAGAGCTGTTCAGCTCTTATGAGACTGCGTTGTCTGGTCTCCTAGACACCTTTCTACCTGTGCGCAACGTCCAGTCGCGCTACCGTTCGTCTTCTCCGTGGTTTGATGCAGAGTGCCGGAAGCTCCGACGACAGGCAAGAAGACTTGAGAGAATCTGGATAAGAACGCGTTCTCCTGCTGATCGGGCCTCGTGGATCCGCTTCGTAAGAGACATGCATACCTCGTACCGCGCCAGAGAACGCGAATACTGGGAGACCATCATCACTCGCCAGTCTAAGGAGCCGAAGAGACTCTGGACCACTTTCAACAGTCTACTGGGCCGTTCGAAGGGTGGTCGGCAGTCGGAGTCTCCCCCGCCGTTCTCCGCGGAGGTGTTCTTACAGCGATTCTCCGCCAAGATTTCTTCTATTCGGAGTTCCACCGCCGAATCGCCATCGCCTACCTTCTCTACCACCGAGCATCGGCTTCCTACTCTCCAGGAGATTACGAGTGAGGAGCTGCGTCGACTCATCCTCTCCTCCGCCGCCAAGACGTGTGAGCTGGATCCTGTGCCAACATTCTTGGTTCAGGAACTGATCGACGATCTCCTCCCATTCCTTACCATCCTGTGCAACTCTTCGATCCGTGAAATGTGTCTTCCTGCCTCACAGAAACGCTCTGTTCTTCTACCTATTCTGAAGCGCGATGGTCTGGATCAAAGTGATCCTGCAAACTATCGCCCTATTGCAAACGTTACTTTCTTATCTAAAATACTGGAACGCATTGTGGCCAACCAGCTGATTGTTTATTTAGATATGAATGACTTGATGCCGTCGCAGCAGTCGGGTTTCCGTCGAAATCATTCAACGGAGACTCTCCTGCTTCGACTTTTGTCTGACTTCTATGGCGCAGTTGACCGTGGTCAAGTCACTCTCCTCGCTCTCTTTGACGTGAGCTCTGCCTTTGACTCTGTAGACCACTCAATTCTCCTGCAGCGCCTCTCCACTTCTTTCGGCTTAGTGGACCAGCCTCTTGATTGGCTTAAATCCTTCCTATCTGACCGCTCAAACTGTGTAGTTCTTGGGTCGTCCAGATCTGCTTGGGTCCCTGCCCCTCTTGGGGTGCCCCAGGGTTCCGTCTTGGGTCCGCTGCTGTATCTTCTCTATACTGCTGATATTTGCTCCTTACTATCATCTCAAGGGCTTCTGCACCAGCTATTTGCTGATGATGTGCAAGCCTACATCCATACCTATTCGGCTGATGCGGTGGCCGCTGTCAGCCAGATGTGTAGGAAAATGGATGTCCTCTCTCTCTGGATGGCCTCCAATCGGCTACTCTTAAATCCATCCAAAACACAGTTTATTTGGTTGGGTGGCCGTAGGCAACTCCAGGGTATTGACCTCTCACAACTTGCTCTGCTCTTTCCCCATATCTCATTTTCCCTCACAGTTCGTGATCTGGGTCTCACCCTCGATTCTGAACTCACTCTGTCCCAGCATGTGAACTTGGTTGCTCGGAGTGCCTATTACCAGCTTCGTCAGCTTCGGGTGGTCTCCCGCTCTCTCTCTCACGACGCGGTCGTCGTCCTTGTTCACGCCTTTGTTACAAGTCGAATCGACAACTGTTGCTCCTTACTTGCTGGTCTTCCCATTGGGGTCCTGGGGCGACTTGATCGTGTATTGCGCTCCGCTGCTCGCCTTGTTGGGCGGCTTCCTAAATTTGCTCCTGTCTCTGCATATATGCGTGATGTGCTGCACTGGCTGCCAGTGTCCCAGCGGATCTCATACCGCATTGCTGCTGTGGTCTCACGCTGTGTCCTTGGCTGTGCTCCGTCATACTTGCGTGATCTTTGCTGTCCAGTCTCTGACGTTGCAGCGCGTCGTGTACTACGCTCTTCGGCTAGGGGTGAACTTCTGGTCCCGCGGGCTCGCTTAGTTATTAAGCAGCGCCGTGCTTTCTCGGTTGTGGGGCCTACTGTCTGGAATGACCTCCCGGTTGCGCTTCGCTCTTTACTTGTGGCCCATCCGGCTGGGTTCTACAAGTCTCTCAAGTCTTTTTTCTTTGCTCGTGGTTGGGCTGGGAGCGCCTCTGAGTAGTTTCTTGAAGGGGCGCTATATAAATGCTATGAATGAATGAATGAATGAATGAATGAATGAATGTCAGACAAGGGGCATAGAAACCTTGCACTTCGATGTTGACAGCTTGGCATGCCAACGACAAAACAACTGCATCACTCACTTGATCACAACGGGTGATTAAATTTAGACTTACCGAATGAAGAAAATTTACTTACACTCTCTGTGCTTTGTCTTTCTTTTAAGGCTTGGTCAACAGCAGTGACAAAAAAATTTAATGCATCTCTTGGAAAGACTGAAAAGCCGAACTTTCCAAGAGGTTTAACAAGAAATGGAAAGAAAACTACAATAACAGAAAACAAATTCCCAAGCGCATCAAGATTTCCATGCAGTACCATAACATGAAACTACAACTCTTCAGAATATGTGAAAATTTTAAGGATGACATAAAGCATGTCTATGAATTGCTGTACTTTATCGCAATCCTTGTCTATATCTATAAAGGAGAATGAGTGTATGTATAAATTGTATATGTGTATGTGTGTTTGTCCAGAATGCATGGCCGAAGTGTTTTGTGCATTAGTGCATTGGAAATAGGTCAATTTCAGTTTGATTGTCCTGGTCAGAGTAGCAAATTTGTTGGGAACAACAGCTGTTTTTCATACTTTTGGGACATAGGTAAGCAGGAAATAACATTTAATACCAAAGAACAACAGCTATGTTACATAGTGTAATTCAAGAAACCTTAGGTATCAATTTAAAAATTAAAACCGTTTAGTTGGTAAAAATGACAAGAAAATCTGATAAGCTTACAAACTATTATTGTGCTTAGTTTGAGGAAACTGAAGTCGAAAAGTTTATTTGCCATTCGTACGAACTGGTTGTTGGGATCATTGTGAGAGTCAATCTGAAGTCCAAAAACCGTACTGGCAATCACATCCATTGTAAATGCTCCACATAGCCTACAACATATTATGTACACTTGTCACTTTGTCTGTGAATTGTCAGAATTGTCTGCCTTTACAATAACTGTGTTCAGTTTGAAACTCAGTTAAACTTGTTCAATTTTAAATGTTGAGTTACACTTGCTGATTGGTGTCAATTCTCTTTCTCTGAATCCCATATGCAAATATAAATAAAAGTACTCAAAACATTTATCGTCTCCTCCAATAATAGGTTCTCTTCTGGTGAGCAACAATTCAGATGTTGCATTTGTCTTTTCGAACCAGATCTTGCTGCCTTTTGGTGCCCATGTTGACTCTTACGTTTAACAACCTGGTATTTCATTCAATGCATTTGTATTGTGTTCATGCTAAAGATCTTCTAAAAAGTTATACAGAACTGTCGAAAAAAGAACAGTTTCAATGGTTCATTAATGGTTCCAGTACTGCAACATTCCTGGCTAGTAAATAAGGCAGATATAGTGGATGACCATTTAAGGTAGACGGCCATACAAAAAGTTCTGAAGAGAAAGACTTGTAAAATTTATGGTGTACATAAGCCACAGTATACATTACATTGCAGCACACTCTAATTTGATAATTCACAGTCACAATTGCTTACTCTCTAAACTCAAAGATTTCTTTGCTTTCAGCCTTCTTTTCAAGGTTGCTTGTTAAAGTCACAACACATTTGATCATCTTCCCATTCATCTGCAAAATAGGAATGTCACACTTTGATAAAGCAACCACGATAAGATCAGAGAGCTGATCATCAGGCAACCAATGTCCAATCCAATTGCCCACCCCTCCACCAACCCGGGTGTCAAGAGGGCACACATGCGATGATTATTTTGGATGCCACCACCTCAGATTAGATTGGCTTTGACAGGTACATTGACAAACTAAGCTGCAACGCCCAGCAATTCATGCTTGCTCTACATATTTTGGTCACCCACGTATCCATGGCAACTGCTTAGTAGGAGGCGGTTAGAGGCTAACCAGCTAGCCAGCTTATCCATAGCATGACACATTTGCTGAACCACCACCACCAGAGCATATTTAGAAAACTACTGCAAGTGCCATAAAATGCCTAGACTGTGACGTGTCTATCTAGATTTCATTGACATTTAAAAAGGGAAGATGTAGGGGTAGGTTTAGGCTAGTGGGTTTAGAGTGACAGTGGGGATCATTATAAAAATAGTTTGGAATAACTTTATCTAAGGAAACGGGGATGTGGCGGGTTCACCTAAATCGCTATTAGTTTATTAACTTTAAAATAAGGAAAGGGGGATGTGACGTGTCTATCTAGATTGCTATTGGACATTGGCATTAGGCCACGCCCATAGCCACCCGTCCTATGCGAAGTGGACACGAACACTAGGCATTCGGTATTCAGGCGGCTCGGAGAATAGGCCAACGTTACAATGTTAGATCTTCTAGCTTACACGTTTCTTGTGCCATAGCTTATCTTATAGTTTAGTAATAAACGTAACAGTAACAGTACATTACGCGTCTGCTACACATTACGTAACATAGACTGCCTTCAAACCCATTAAAAAATGTCCTGAATTAAGCCCAACCTTCCTTAGCTTTCCACTACTAAACGTTGGTGTTAGATGGTTTCGAACGTGTTTCCAGTGACCATCCTTTAGCGATATCAGCATCTTTGACGCAGGACCATCAAGAAAAATATCCTACAAATCAAAGACAATGCAGCATATTAATCAAGCACTTTATGGCACAACTTCTCAGCAACTATTCTCAACTTGCTTATTGCAACACTGCTGAGACAATGGAAATCACCAAACAAAACAACTGTTCTCCACTTGTGATAGCCTAAGATCGATGAGGAACTTTTCTCGAATATGGCAAAAAGTGAAATAATAAACTAACCATGGCAAAACTTGTGAGTTTAATCATTACAGAGTAGAAGTAGCGCTACAGTAGCTTTGAGTGCACACCTCCACACCCAAAAAATCTCAATCAAACAATTTGACACATTCCATTATCTTTTATGCATAAACAACTGTATAAGAGTGAAGCGTAATGATTTCCCTTCATCTTCATTGGCAGCAAACTACATTTAACAATAAGTGGATATGCATTGACTTTAAGTCTAGTCAGTCCTCACATAGAATTTTAGGTTATCACATTTCAGCAGAACCAGTAAGCTTATATGACTGTTGACCATGACAAACTGCACGCTAGGCAAATTCACATATAAACAGTATTCAACTGTATCACAGGTGAAGCCGAGAATGCCTGAAGCTTGCAAAAATGTTTCGATCACTAATCCACTAGAAAGCAAGCAACTGTCATCATATAACATCTTACAAATCTGTTTGTGAAGTTGCTGAAGTCCTTCACCAAGATCTGTTTAACAATATCCGTATCGTATATCATCAGAATTGGAATACGACCTTGGAAAGTCCTATCAAAAAAACAGCAAGGTTACCATTAATTCAAACAGTTACATAAGCCACTAGGTGCTTATGAATCTATTATACACAATTTCAAAGGATTTTAAAACAGATCTGTATTTATTTGGAACTACTATGTGGCTAAAGATGCAAAAGTTGTTAACAGGTAAGATTAGACCAAAGATAAAATTAGGACGATAAAAGAAATACATATTATTAGAAACATTTAGTTAATCCTTTACCCGTTTGCCCCGAGAATATCCGCTGAAAACGGGCTTAAAATTTTAAAATGAACCGGTAAAGGGTTAAAGTGTAATCACTGATACAAAAGATTAATATAATGAATAATAACAATTGTTTTACCCAACTATTGATCCATACTTCCTTTTCATTTCCATGTCATGTTTCATCAGTCCCTTTAAAGATAAAACACGATACACAACTGAATTTCATAATTATTTTCTGTTGCTGCATTTGCTACTGTACCTTAAAATTGTCACTTTTTCTTCTCGTAGTTAAGTAAAATCAGATGCATTATAGTGTTCCCTCTGGCTATTACTAGTTACTGACCATCAATTTGTCGCATTCCTCATTGGTAATTAGACTTCTGCTCAGCGGGACTTGTCCCTTTTCGTGCGCCTATTGCTCCCACAATGTTACTTTGACTAATCTTTATAAGGATTTACTTACTGCTGATTGTGTTTATACCTAATTAAGTATACATGCATCATTGAATTGGGATCAATAAAATGTCTAATGTCTAATAACTTCACATCTCAAGAAACATTCGCTTGATAAAAAAATACTTTCTAACTACTGACTTGCTTCTAACCAGTCCATGATCTCTATATTAACCCAATGTGCATTGTGTAGTACTGTCTCAAATAAATCACTGTCTGACCTTCAACTCACTCAGTGACCCACACCAGTCCAGTCTTACCAAGTGGCACTCACTCGCAACTCTGCTCACTTCCATCTATGATAAACTGCCACCTCTCATCAATAATAATATAAGTCTTCTCTCTCTTCCTCCTTGATATTTCAGCAGCTGTCGACACCATTAACCAATGACCTTGGAACCACTCCACAGAATGTCTACCTGGAAAGTTTGGTTTTACTTATTAAACATCTGTCCTCTGGATTCAATCCCATCACTCTTCCCAGTCTTTCTCCATCAAATCATCAGACATCATTCTTAGGACATGCACTTAGATAGTTCTCAAATTTCACCATGGTGATCAGTTACCGACTGCTTTTGGGAACACTGCAAACACATAGGTGTGTAACACATGACATGACAGGTGTGTAACACATGACATGACAGGTGTGTAGCACATGAAATGACAGGTGTGTAACACATGACATGACAGGTGTGTAACACATGAGATGACAGGTGTGTAACACATGAGATGACAGGTGTGTAACACATGAGATGACAAGACTAGTGTGTAACACACGAGATGACAAGTATGTAAGGAATTGACATTCCACTCACTTTCATATAAATGGGAATTGTGCTCTGTATATACAAATGTCCTATAGTGTAAAGGTACTTTTTAAGTGACTGCATTTACTTAAATTTCTTGGCAATAATATTATAGCGAAACTCACCTCTCGTATCATGGGCAACATGGTCCCCAAAACTGGAATAGGTCGTGGGCCATTTATTCCCAGTTTTTTGAAGACTCCAAAATTCCAAGAAAAAAATCTGTGTAAAATATTTTATAAAAAGTCATGGTATGCATAAACCAAAACACATATAAATTCAATTTCTCCTTACCTTAAAATTTTCTAATATGAAATTTAAGAATTTCAAAGCACAGTATAAGATTTGTAAGTGTAATTAATAGCAGACTGCCACATCAGCTGTTTCCTTTCTTCGATAGTACATGGCCATGCAGCACTAGGCTAAGGAAATTTGTTGCATGCTAGATGTGCTTCTTTAATATGATATTCTCACCAACACGTAATTGGAATTGAATTGATAGACTTTGCATAGCCATCTAAGCTGTTTATTTTGTTCCTTAACATATTTATTCCTCATCAGAGAAAGTTTCTTAATTTGTATGACTTTAATTGAGTTATTGCCAGTTTGTAAATAGTTTCAAGTAGGTAGCCTATATTCGTTCAAATTCAAAAACAACAGACACACCGCTGCTGGTTTACATTAACATAATATACAGTATGGTTGCTTAGTACTTATGGCTGAGTTTGCTAGTACATGTCTTTATATAACATTCTTGTAACAGGCAGCAGTATATATTCACAACTCAAATAAATTTTAACAATCTTAGGATGTGCAAACAACTAGTATAAAGTAATACTGTTAAACAGAATATTTTTACAGCATACCATTACCTTGGTACTGGGATTAAGGAGACAACTAGGCATGTGTGACAAGCCTTAACATAACATTACACAATACACATCTAGTCTAGCTAGTCCTAAATCTCCTCCTCAACCAACAGAGCAGTTCCAAACTCAGCCAAGCATACACATATTTACAATAGCACATTCTGTTCTCAAGCCCAGTGTTGTCTTCACATAATAACCACATTGCTCCTAATCCTTTTTGTACCATTCCAGTCCATGTGGCCTTGCCTTGCATAGGCCTACATGGTCTAGAATAGGTCATATAGACCAGCAGGCTTTTAGGCTTATTTGTACGGCCAATTCACAGCAAGGCAGTACATGTAGCTGATCCCATAGCAAAGTAGCACGAAATGATATTTACTGCTGACGTGGATAGGACCAGCTAGAATTTTCATTTGCAAAGTTCTATTCCACTTTTTTTATTAAGGCCTAAGCTAAATTACATGTTTCAGATTTCACTTTTTTAGCATCAGTGGCGTAGACAAGGGGTTTTGGGGGTTAAAACCTCCCATTGGCTTAGGAAAAAAGGTTTTTTAAGGTTATTTATTTATTGTTTGTAGTAACAATTGTTTGTAGTAACAATTGTGTTTCTTCCTTTATTCCCTTTGTTACTTTATTCCCTTTTTATTTACTGCAGTACGGTTGGGTTGGTGTCAGGAAGGGCATCTGGCCAGGCCATAAAACCCCACCATCATAAATTCCTGGTTACGCCACTGTTTAGCGTACCTACCTTTCTCTCCACTATATGCAATTCTTAGTCACTTTCTTTGAGCAATTGCTAATTGACATCTTCGTTATTATGTGCTGTCACAGTAAAAAATTATTATAGCATAATAGTATAATGCAATTCATATTAACTACACAACAATTTCATAACACCTTTAGAGAGCACATCATTCAATCAATCAGAATTTATATAGCACCCACTCAGGATCCAGTACCTGTGGGCTACATCAAACCATAAGCAGAAATGAAAATCTGTAGGTTTTGTAAGGATCCTGGGGGTGGCCCATGTTCCGAGGGACGCTGCGGCGATTTAGGTGCCCCGGAGAGATGCCGCTCCAGGCCACGCTCCCTAGCCCGTGCTCTCTAGGCCATGTTCTGCCGCTCTAGCCCGTGTTCCATAGGCCACGCCTCCTAGGCCATGTTCTGCCGCTCTAGCTCGTGTTCCATAGGCCACGCCTCCTAGGCCATGTTCTGCCGCTCTAGCCCGTGTTCCATAGGCCACGCCTCCTAGGCCATGTTCTGCCGCTCTAGCCCGTGTTCCATAGGCCACGCCTCCTAGGCCATGTTCTGCCGCTCTAGCCCGTGTTCCATAGGCCACGCCTCCTAGGCCATGTTCTGCCGCTCTAGCCCGTGTTCCATAGGCCACGCCTCCTAGGCCATGTTCTGCTAAGCCACGCCTCCTAGGCCATGTTCCGTAGCCCATGTTCTGCCGCCCTAGCCCATGTTCTGGTAAGCCACGCCTCCTAGGCCATGTTCTGCTAGGCCACGCCTCCTAGGCCTTGTTCTGCTAAGCCACGCCTCCTAGGCTATGTTCCATAGCCCATGTTCTGGTAAGCCACGCCTCCTAGGCCATGTTCTGCTAAGCCACGCCCCCTAGGCCATGTTCCGTAGCCCATGTTCTGGTAGGCCACGCCCCCTTAGCCCTTGTTCTCTAGGCCATGTTCCTGGGCGGTTATAAATAGCTCAGCCTGCCTAGAGAGAGTAGCTAATAGATGTAGTTGAGGAGGAGTAACAGACGTCCGTTGGTAGCCAGTAGTCAAGTGGTGAACTAGTAGATGTAGTTAAGAGCCGGTGCATGTCGCCTGTGTCGTTTGGCGGTCTTTTGTACAGTGATTGCGACGAATTAATAAACTCTGCTGAAGAAGAAGAATTCGTGTCGTTTGTCAAGTTCTATTGTCGTCGGGGAAACTCAACGTTTAAGCCTTACGTTAGACCACGGAGGCCGCGAAACTTTTCCGCGCAGAAATTTCCTTTCTTTTCACCACACTGGACGCAGAAGTGGGGTCTACAGCTTTCCTGCAGAACGACGACAACTAGAATCAACCGAGAATGTTGACCGGAGACGACGAAATCACGATCCAGTATTCGGCGACTGGGGACGCCAACACGCCTCCCGACCGCGAAACACCAGCAGCCCGGAGAGCAACGATGGAAAGATCGCCGCTGCGGAACGTGGAATTCGGATCGGAAGACGACGAGACACAGGTGAGACAAAGCTACCGAGAGAGGACGGACCGACCGGTACGGACGACGGATCTGCTGGAGACCGTCGACGGCTTGCTGCAAAGGCGATCGGCGCCAATGAAACCCGGTCGTTTTGATGGAACAGGTTCCTGGGAGTCTTTCTACGCACAGTTTGAAGTGTGCGCCCGCCATAACCGATGGACTCCGGCGGACAAGGTCGACCATTTGCGCTGCGCGTTGGAAAAAGCGGCGACTCAACTCCTTTGGGACTTTGGCGCGCAAGCAGACGTGAGTTATGAGGAACTGGTGGAACGCCTCCGACAGAGATACGGGTCGGAAGGTCAAGCAGAAACCTTCCGGGCCCAGTTATATTACAGACGGCAACGAGCGGAAGAAAGTCTCAGCGACCTGTTGCACGAGATTCGGCGTCTCGTAGTCCTGGCGTATCCCGTCCCATCCAATGAGACGACCCAGATCATCGCGAAAGACTCATTCCTGGAAGCCCTACGAGACCGTGAACTCTCACTGAAAGTACGAGAACGAGAGCCACAGACTCTCGACGAAGCTTACCGCACAGCCCTGCGTCTGGAGGCCTATCAACGAGCATCCGAGAGCGACGACCGAAGGAGACCGACGAATCGGGTTCGTGGGACTCAGGAGATCGACCCGAGTGCCCAGCTCCAAGCGACGCTGGACCGGTTCCTGACGGCGCAACGGGACGACCAGCGCCAGTGGCAGCGCGAGATAGAGGATCGGATTGACCGACAACTGCGGGAGCTGCGGAGCCAAGCTTCGAACGATAACGATCGGGGACGAAACGATCGTCCCGGAAATCGAAACGACGGTGACCGACAGCAAGAGACTACGAGACGGGCGGTCACGTGTTTCAACTGTGACCGAACCGGTCACGTGGCTCGTGACTGCCGCCAAGCACGCCGTTTCCGGAACCGCGGGAACGACGCCGGAACGACTGGAACCGAGGAACCGATGCAGCCGGAACCAGTAGCCATGAACCACACTACGCGATCGACGTTGCCGGACAGAGCCAGCAACAACGCCATCTACATCAGAGGGACGATCAATGGACAACAGCAGCTGTGCCTGATCGACACTGGATCAGAAGTCAGCCTGGTGCCATCCTCCGTCATCGAAGGGTTAGAACTTCGTTCATGTAATCGTACTTTGATGGCTGCTAATGGGTCAGAAATTAGGGTCCTTGGGGAGGTCCTAGTGTCCATTAAGATTGGGAGAGGTTTTGAAATCCCGACCACGTTTCTGGTGTCTGACCAAATAGTAGAAACTATGTTGGGCATGGATTGGCTCAGAGAGCACCGTTGTAGACTGGGATTTGGTGCAGGGGCATTATTTGTGGGAAGGAGACGCATTTCTCTTCTGCGGGGCAATGGCTCTAATTGGTGCCGGCGCGTTATCGTTGCCGAGGAAGTCGTAGTATTGCCTAAGTGCCAAAGGGAGGTTCCGGTTGAAGAAAGTCCGCCTTTGGAGGCGTTAATAGCAGAGTTACCAGAGGAGGTCCCCCCTGAGAATCGAGGACGACAGAGGAATTTATTGGCTGAGCATAGTGAGGTATTTTCTGTGACTGATCGAAACGTCAGAAGGATGTCGATGTGTAAGCGCAGGAATGAGACTGAAGAAAAGCTAATTGGGGAATCGCCCAGAAAGCGAACATCGCTGCAGCAGAGAAATTCTGTGCATAAGGACTTTGCTTGCGTGGTTGTATTAGGAGCTTTGCTTATGGCTTTTCTCAGCGTTAATTGCAGTAGCGCTAAATGCGTAGAAGCCGCTCCTATGGCTAATCGGGGGGCTACCTTGGTTGCCAGAATCCCCGTGGAAAATGTTATTGTTGGCCATGGGGTCCCCCCTCAAATTTGGACAGACCAAGGGAGGGTTATGAACAGCCATCAGAGGAATTGGGACGAGGTTCTGCCGCATGTCCTCGCCGCCTATCGGGCTTCGTTGCACGACGCAACGGGGTTTACTCCGAACTTCTTGATGTTCGGACGGGAGAACAGGGCGCCCATTGACCTTGTCTACGGCCGACCCCCCGATGAAGGTCAATCCCCGACGTCCTACAGCGTCTACGCCCAGGAATTCGCCGAGCGTATGGAGGACGCATTTCGCTTGGTGCGTGAACACTTAAAGGTCTCCGCTGAGCAGTAAGCGAATATTTAGTTTTGTTTGAATATGCGGAAAAAGACTTTCTGAATGAACAGTTAATTTGGACTTTTCAAACGAACATTTGAAATGGTAATTGTTACGTTAGGCCTGTTGGCCGATGAAGCCCGTTGGCCACTTTTATGTAGAGTTTTGGACTCTTGTGTAACGGCTTACGTTAGGCCCGTTGGCCATAATTATGTGTAACGGCCCGTTGGCCACTTTTATGAGGTAAAGGCTGTGCGAACTTTGAGTAGATTAGTCCGACCCGTTGGTCGTGTTATTTGAAGCGTACGGTCAAGTCGACCTGAGACTTTGATAGGCGATAGACTCGGCTCGTTGGCCACCGTTGTTTTAAAGCCACGTTTGGCTTTGTGCTTATTGTTGAGCCATGTGGCTCTGCTTTATCAGTTCAGAGGGTGGGGACACCCTCTAGCGTAGCGGGGGGAGCATTGTAAGGATCCTGGGGGTGGCCCATGTTCCGAGGGACGCTGCGGCGATTTAGGTGCCCCGGAGAGATGCCGCTCCAGGCCACGCTCCCTAGCCCGTGCTCTCTAGGCCATGTTCTGCCGCTCTAGCCCGTGTTCCATAGGCCACGCCTCCTAGGCCATGTTCTGCCGCTCTAGCCCGTGTTCCATAGGCCACGCCTCCTAGGCCATGTTCTGCCGCTCTAGCCCGTGTTCCATAGGCCACGCCTCCTAGGCCATGTTCTGCCGCTCTAGCCCGTGTTCCATAGGCCACGCCTCCTAGGCCATGTTCTGCCGCTCTAGCCCGTGTTCCATAGGCCACGCCTCCTAGGCCATGTTCTGCCGCTCTAGCCCGTGTTCCATAGGCCACGCCTCCTAGGCCATGTTCTGCTAAGCCACGCCTCCTAGGCCATGTTCCGTAGCCCATGTTCTGCCGCCCTAGCCCATGTTCTGGTAAGCCACGCCTCCTAGGCCATGTTCTGCTAGGCCACGCCTCCTAGGCCTTGTTCTGCTAAGCCACGCCTCCTAGGCTATGTTCCATAGCCCATGTTCTGGTAAGCCACGCCTCCTAGGCCATGTTCTGCTAAGCCACGCCCCCTAGGCCATGTTCCGTAGCCCATGTTCTGGTAGGCCACGCCCCCTTAGCCCTTGTTCTCTAGGCCATGTTCCTGGGCGGTTATAAATAGCTCAGCCTGCCTAGAGAGAGTAGCTAATAGATGTAGTTGAGGAGGAGTAACAGACGTCCGTTGGTAGCCAGTAGTCAAGTGGTGAACTAGTAGATGTAGTTAAGAGCCGGTGCATGTCGCCTGTGTCGTTTGGCGGTCTTTTGTACAGTGATTGCGACGAATTAATAAACTCTGCTGAAGAAGAAGAATTCGTGTCGTTTGTCAAGTTCTATTGTCGTCGGGGAAACTCAACGTTTAAGCCCTTCGATAGACCACGAAGGCCGAACTGTCACGTGTCCTGGTCACCGGTGCATCCTGGTCCTTTGCTTTGGTGAGACGCGCACAGGGTTCGAGTTCGACGTTTAAGCCGGCGAAGAGGCTTATTTTCGCCACAGTTTTTTAATGCTAACTTGTAGTATCCAAACAGAAAACCGAATGTGATCAGCATCCAAGTTGGCAGAGCAGGAAAAGTCCATGATTCCATAATGCCTGTTAGATTCAACACAACTCACAACTGCAGCCTGAAATCTCTGTCAGTCCTGGAATCTCTAAGACAATAAAGCACAATCATACATGAGAATCTATTTACTGGGTATTTCAGGCAACTCCTACTAACTCCAGGGGTCTGTAGCTCAGTTGAAAGAGTGCTGGTCATTAAACTGAGTGGGCATTAATTTTTAAAGTTTCTGTTAGCTGCCATTGGCGCTTTGCTGTTGTGTTGCTTGACTCGGGTTCTGCTGAAAATAAGATAGCCCCTCCCACTTCTGGCTTGGCCGAACCAGGAGTGATCCAGCACTTAGGCCATTAGTGTTAAGCTACTGCTGTAAAGCCGACCTGCGTGTTGTGCTATAGTGGGCCGTATTTCGTATAACCTGTACCTGTAATCATTCTGCGGTGTGTCAGATTGAAGCATTAAATGAAGATATTATATAAAACTACTCTAAAACTAACAGTAGACCAGGAAAAACCACCATTTTCAAACAAAATAAAATCTTTCATCTTGATAAGCTTTTGAAAAATTAGAATTCTGTAGACAGCCTATGACTATTGACTACCTAATAACTGAGCCAATCCTCCATTCTCTCAGTCCAAGTTTTGCATTTCAGCAGCAAGAACTGTCAAAATCCTGTATGCAGATGGCAAGCACGATAAAGTGCAGCATCATTAGGCAAAGTTAGGGCATGCATAGAAGACCATGTATAATGCATCATGACAAATAATAATTTAGCTAGCCATCCTTTCAGAGTCGTTAAATGAGTAACCTGACCAATGCAAGCTGAGAAATTCAAAACCTTGCTTTGTCATAATGTTGTTGAGGCTGTGTTTGCACTGTCCTCAATACGTCCTTTGACCTCAAGACCAAAGACCAAGGTTCTGAGAAAGTCATTATAAGTGCATGCAAAGGATAGGACTGTGATACATTTACCTAAAGTTGTTCTTTGACAATACATGTCTTAATAGTAGTATAAAAAGTGGTTACGCAAGAATTTATTAAGATCTATAAAAGTTATAAAAACAGTTAAGATAATAAAAGAACAGGTAAAGATCAAAATAATGAGTGCAGTTGACTGATTGGCTGCATGGCAATGATCAAAGGTATGCTGGATTGGCTGCGACACATCAGAAGAGTCATAACACTGGCATCTAAAGTCAATCACATAGAACATAATAATTTTTTAATCACTTAAATCTTTCATGGGCATTCCTGACATGATGTTTTAGACAGAGAATAAACAAATATCGTAAGCTATGTACTTGCACAAGAACAGGCTTATCTAGTGACCCACTTACCTAAATTTTCTCATATTTCAGCATGCATATAATAATATAATTAATATTATGAGTGATACGCTCTAAGGGCTGCCTATTTATAGAGGACTATCAAATTAAAAATCATCCAACTCAGGCTTCTCAGGTTGGCTCATCTCCATCACACATAGGTCTATTGCAACTGGTTGCACCAATATCAGTTCAGTGAGGTCACCCGTCACTCATTCAGCCACCAGAGACCCATAGGGATCTTCGGGCTCCACGATAATCGAGTTACGTGCGGAACAATCTTCCAGCTGTGGAACTGCACGTCTTCCAACTGACATTCACGTTTAGATTCGACTCAAATTATACGCTCTCTAGCAATGAAGCACTGCACGTCGAGAGATAAGGCTTTGAGCCTCGAGTATTTGCGCTTTAATTCAGTACAAAAAAGGTTATATTACTTACGCAATAATTCAAGAACTAATTGCAGCAGAGATCTTGACTCGTAAAAGCGATTTCAAACCGTTGCGAACAATGAGATATGTTGCGAACTGTTGCTGCTTATATCGGTGCAATCTCTGCAAGCAATTACTTATCCTCTGTCATCATCATGGGACCTGCAATCAAATAGCTAGCCTGATGAAATTCAGACTTCCAGAGAAAAACGCAACCGATAGGCCTACTTATTATAAGCTAAACATGAGAAATTAGGTCACAAAGCGCCACCTTGGCGATCCTAGGGTTACTACTGTCGCAAAGAGTTTTCGTCTAGCATGACCTATTATAGGCTGGGCGTCCTGGGTCTAACTAGGTCTACTGCATCAATTTTCGTTGACTGGTTTGTCATAGGATCCCGCCTCTGCCTTATTGGGAATCCATTTAGATTTTAGAACCAGTTGGCCTACCTTCGTTTTCAGCTTTGGACGAAAGTCATGCCTCAATAGCAACAGCATGCAATCAACGATGCTTATAACTATAACTGCTTCCAATACCAGTTTTCTTATATAGCCTAAGAGGATATTGGTCCTTCTGTTTATCATGGGGTGGGAGCATAGATATACAATTACAAAAACCATTATTTTGAACTAACCTTTCTAATTCAATGATGCGTCTACTGTGTCTTGCAGTTTGCTTAAAAACGACGACACCCGCCTTAAAGTAGCTGTTCCGCCCCTCTGATCCTATGGTAACTCGACCCGGACCACCATGGACTATTCTTACGGACAAACCCTTTTGACTCAACGCAGCGCTCGTGAATAAGCTGGTGCCCCCGCCTGGCTTTCGAGTGACGCTTTAGAATTTGGAGGTTAATTACGATTACGATTGTGATAATTAGGCCTTGCCGCCTATCATAATTGTAAGATTTGGAGAACGTCAAAAGCTAAGTCTAAGCCTGGATAAGAAATCAATTTTGATCCCAGCAAGTTAACTTTTTGCAATTTGTCTCATGGAAATGCGCGAAATCAAGTTCATTGAAAGACATGTCGATATTTATGTTAATTTAGGGTCACCTTGATTCCGAGTCATTAAGGACCGCACTTGCGAGTGTGGGTAGAGACAATGTACCCGAGGTAATTTTGATTACAGACATGCTGAAAGTATTCGTCTAGAACTCGAACATGAAGTTACAATTTTAGATTATCTACAAAGGACAATCTGAGGAATTTCTTTTGATTTTTATTAATGACTTGAATGAATTTGCGTTGTGAAAACATTTTTACGCCGTTGACGATAAGTATCTGAGCAGTGAATTTAGTCATTAAACTGAGACCGGTACACCATACAATGGCCAGCTGTCATCACTGGCCCGTGGAGGACGACGATCCACTTGATGAAGAAGGTGCGCTGGTCTTCTGGCGATTGCCCAGGGCGTTCAGTGGCAAAAGACATACGGAGAAAATAGAGGCCTTTAAAACTGTCGCGCAGACATGGCGCATGAGAGAAAGGGTGCGTTTTTATTTATTGTGCACATTTGATGTTGTTGAGCTTTAAATGTTTTAGTATACACGTGTATGTGTGGTTTGCACTTGTGGTTATGGCTTTGCGTAATAGAAGTTTCAATACTTAAGTCAGCAAGTTCTATGAAATACCTTTGTGCATCTGTCAAGATCTATTTCAAAAGAAGTGCTCATTGTAAATTTGATTGTATATACTGGGGTCAACCCGAATATCCGAAACCTGAAGACCCAAGAACCCGATTTCCCGAAAACAGTTTTATAATAGAAAGCGACATTTAGCCAAAACCCTACTTGTTTCTCCTTATAATAAGCTTCTTGCTGCCATCTTTCATCAACAAGTGTATTTCCTCTGCTGCTTTTGATATTTTGACAGCCATCAATTCCATAATTCCATTGATTCCAAGATTTACTCCAAGGGCTTTAAGTCTGGTTAGTTTTTACGAGCACTGAGCGTCTCTGGATTCAGTCATAATTAAATCTCTTTTTGTGCCTCTTCTAGCTGTTAAAATGTGTGAGACCTCATGTGAATGATTGACTCTTAACTGGTGCTATTCCACAAGGCTAAATTTCCTTGGACCCTTCTGTTTATTTATTATTTATACTTACCCATCATCTCCATCATTAAAGCATAGTCAGTTTGACCATCACTTATTTGTGATGACTGAGGAGTGTATCACCTATTTTACATGACTAGCTGTGAATAAGCTCTCATGATTTTTCTGTAAATTGTGATTGTACACCTGATGGCTTGAGGTAACTAGGTTTAAGATGGCTGATCTTCGAATTACGTAGCGAAGGTTATTGCTTGTTTTTAACAGATGAAGACTGTGAGTGTGGCTCTGGTGCTGTGCCTTAACGTTGGTGTCGATCCACCTGATGTTGTCAAGATCTCACCATGTGCTCGTCTACAATGCTGGATCGGTCAGTTCAAATGAAACTCAACTTTTCTTATGCGTTTAATTTTGTCGGTAAACAAGGAGATTAACGGCCGCACTGCTAACATCACCAAACTTTCTCTAATGCCTTCATAAGACCATTAGGCCAAAAAAAAATAATGCTGTGTTTCCGGTAACAGAGCTAAAAAAAATTGGGTAGGTAGGTCGGAAAATATTTTTATTTTGGAAAAATATTTTTATACAGTGACTGTCCGAAAAATTATACCCACTACTCTTTTTTGCATAAAGGTACACGCTGCAATAAAGTACGTGTTCTAAGCAAGTATAAACTGCCTATTTCCTGACTGTCTGCACCTAAAACTGCCCTAGAAATCAATTCTATTAATTTTATTTTGACATCTTTTCTGGTAAAATAAAGTGGGAAGGGAAGGGGAAGATGAGTGCAAACAGAACATCACTGCTAGGGGTCGTTCCAGATTGGCCGAGCCAGTGACTATAGTTACACCTAGAGGTTGCTAGATTTATTTTCCCTAATCACCGTTAGAGGTGGCTCAAGTGAGAATGATAAGGCTAGAGGTTTCTCAAGATTGGCAGCCAGGAAGTAGTTAGTCAGGAGTGAAACTCTAATGCAGTGTCCACGCTGTAGTCGGGAGCGCTTCTGAGTAGATAGCTTGAAGAGGCGCTACAGAAATCGAGAGATCAATAAAATAAAATGAAACATTCTATTCATTTGAAAAATGTTCTTTTTGGCCATGCTAGAGTCGGGAGCCCCTCTGAGAAGTTAACTTGAAATGGTGCTATATAAATTCTTGAATGAATGAATGTTAAATTCTTCACCAAAGGGTGCTCGAAATAAAAGGGAACTGCTCAGTGAGCGGAAGAGAGCAGAGTTAGAAGAACAGAGCACCCTGAGCACAAAAAGGCACAGTAAACACAAGAGCACAGTGAGCAAAAGAGAGCAGAAAGAGGCAGAGAGCAAAGGAGGGCATAGTGATCACAAGAGAGCCTGGTCAGCTAGAATAAAGTGAGCAAAAATGGACTGTCTTAGGACGGAAAAACAGCAAGTTAAACTATAAACTTGCAGTAGGCTGTGTATAGCCATCAAGTGCTACAGGCTAGATGGCCCTGTATTCAATGCCTGCAAAGAGCTACCGTGAGAAAACCCTCCTTTCAGATCTATTACTCTCCCCCCCCCCCCCCCCCCATCCACCCCACAACCGCCTGCTTTGTCAAACTGACCGTGGGAAACTATTGATTGCTCTAATTAACAGATCATTATATACCTTGAAAGACCACTGCTTACGATCGTCGCCTGGCTTAGTGAAGGCTATAATTATGATGTTCCAATTGTACATCTCATATACGGGAGGCAATGTCAGTGTAAATAAAAAATTTCCACAAAATTTTCCGAGTTGCGGCAATAAAAGTGAGTCGGTCGGGTTACTGGAAACACAACATCAGTTTTTTGGCCTAAGATCCAACTCTATACGGAAGGCAATGTCACCGTATTATGTCAATACAAATTTTAAAAAAAAATTTTTTTTACAAAAATATATTTTTTTAATAATTTTTTTTTTAAAATAAAAATATTTTACAAAATTATTTGAGTCGCGGCAATAAAAGAGGGTCGGTCGGGTTACCGGAAACACAACATTATTTTTTTTTGGCCTTAGCTTCCAAGCACACCCACTCCCAATGTTCGCTGACGATTCGGCGATTTTTTGTGAATTTCTAAAAATTTACACAGAAAACACTTGCACGCATGTAGATATCGCCATGTTTACCCATTATGAGATTACAGATCGACTAAAGAGAACGCACGAGATTAACAAATTATTGAGTATACATAGTAATTGTAAATTCCAATTTTTCTAAGTGCTGATCGTAAACTTAAGATGACTGAAAAAAATGGCAGCAGCTTCATTACTTAACTACGCATTACTCTCGAAATTGTTATCGTTTCAGCTTTTCGTCTAGTGTTATCCGAGATCTGTAGTTTTTACTGAGCACATTGCTTTGCTTACTCGCTCTTCTAGCTTCCAGCTGAGGCGTCTCAGGGCTATTCGCAAGTCTGTTTCATCTTCGACCTTTACCTCAATTGTTCACGCTTTTGTCTGTTCTCGGATTGACTACTGTAATTCTGTCCTCGTTGGCGTCCATAAGTTCGGCTATCTCCTCTATACAGCTACTGCTTGTCTTATTGCCCATGTTCCTTAATTCTCCCAAATTTCTGCATTCATAGCTGAACAACTTCACTGGCTTCCTCTCTCTGCCCGTATAACATTTAAAGTTCCGACTTTGGTCAGGACTTAAGTCTCGATTGGGTCTTGCTCCAAAGTATCTTTGTGATCTTATACTTTGAACCTCTCTGCCACTTCGCTGCATAATTTAAGTCCTGTGGTCAGCTTGACCTTTTGTCCTGTGGTCAGCTTGACCTTTTGTCCTGTGGTCAGCTTGACCTTTTGTCCCCGAGTCACGACCACCATAGCTCAATCCAGATCCTATGCCTGCATGGGTCCCTCCCTATGGAATGGACTTCCCTTGAGCATCAGATTGCTCTCTGGTAGTCGTTCCTCGTCTTTCTCTTGTCTCAAATCCTACCTTTTCTGTCGAGGTCGCGTGCACTGGGAGCACTTCTGAAAGGCGCTTGCTGCGGTAAGTGCTGTATAAATGGTCAGATACGATGCAAATATGCAATACAATTCTAATTATTGCTAAGAAGTTTTATTTTGTATTTCATCACTGAGCAGGTTAAGTGTTAAAGCCAGTTTGATGTGCGGGTATTGTGAGCCACTGAGGAGTAGAATCTTGAGGTTTTTACAGAGTTAAGACAGTTTAAAGCTAGACAGAGAGATATTGACAGTTCCTTATAATTGTTTGCTAGCAATACAGTGGGAGCTAACTTCCAGTGCCAGTATGAAGGGTGGGAATCGTGTGTTCAATAAAGGCTAAACCTTGACCCAACTATTGGTGGAGTAAAAAACATTGTACATATCATTGAGGCACAATACCGAGGCTGCATGCATTTAATTTAATTTTGGTGTAGTGCAGGTCACTGCAGGAAGTGAATGCCATTGACTAAGAGAAGAATTGAAGAGTTTGCTGTGTTTGTCACGATTAAATGTTACTGAAGCTTTGGAATTCATTGCCCGCTACTGTGCATTGTCAGTTCTTTTGATGTCATTCACGCCCAAACTTAATTGTCCTCTGTTTCATTTTGTTTACCTGCTGTAGACTGACTTCTGGTTCCCCTGACCAATCAGATTCTGGCAGGTGTGCCACAGATAATCAGTTTTGCCTAATGTTTTGATTAGAATATCAATTAATTGGTGTCTTGTGTGTGTTAATGGTAATTAGAAGTTATAAGATTAGAATAGACTAGATAACCTGACTCCGGACTAAAGCTAGCAACATCTATAAATGGCAATTTGGAACTATTCAGGGTATATATAATATGTATATATATATTTATGTATTATATCTACCTGGTATATAAATAAAGAAAAGATTCTGTGTGTGTGTCTGTTTGTTCGGGATGCATTTCGACAGTTTTGGAGCTTTTCACTCCAGACCTTCACTACTGTCTCCGTGTCGACATGAGACACCCAATGCAGGGGTTGACGAATCTCTCCCACCATGGGGGAGGGGTCAGGGTGGGGGCAAAAACCTGTGTTTTTTTGTCTGTCTCATTGGGTGCATTTCCACAGTTTTGGAACTTTCGACTTGAAACCTTCACTACTGTGTCGGTCTGGCCATGGGAGGGAGGGAGACTGGGAGGGAAGTGAGAGGGAGGGAGGGTGAGAGGGAGGGACGGACGGAAGGTCAGAGGCAGGGAATGAGAGGAACGGATGGAGGGAGGGAAAGTGAGGGTGGGGAAGTAGAGGATTGTTCGGGAACGGGCTGGGAGGGAGGGAGCAAGGGAGGATGGAAGGAGGGAGGGATGGACGAAGAGAGGGGAGGAAGGGAGCGAAGTGAGGGTGGTGAAGTAGAGGATTGGCCGGAACGGATGAATCCTAAAATTCTCGGGCAACGCCGGGTTCCCCAGTTAGTATAATATATATCGGCATCATATCATCGCATATAGCATATGTCAGACACATGCGTAAATTATTCATGCAGAGTTTTAAAAGTGACAACTTGGTATTTTGAATACTTGTTTAACAGACCCACTTCAATACTCCGATCCAACAGCTGCTAACAATCAGAAGGCAGTGGAAATTGTGGGAGCTAACCTCCAGCGCCAGTATGAACGGTGGCAGCCACGCGCTCGTTACAAGCTAAGTCTCGATCCAACCATCGATGAAGTAAAGAAGTTGTGCATATCGCTGAGGCGAAATGCCAAGGATGAGCGGGTTCTGTTCCACTACAATGGTCATGGCGTTCCAAGGCCCACGCAGAATGGAGAAATCTGGGTGTTCAATAAGGTTTGTAGAAGCCACATTACTGCATAATTTTTAAAAATATTTGTCTAGAATAAATAGATGATGACAACAAGATTGACATGTGATTTCTTAGACTTTTGTAGATCTTCCAATTTTCATTGTGCCTTGGGAATGCTAAAAGTGCAGTATATACTTAGTTTTGCCTGGAACATTGAGTCATGTAATAGGAAGACTGTGGGGTGATGAGTGACATGTTAATGGTCATGGAAGACCAGTATATTCAAGAATAAAAAAGTTAGTCTTTGAACTTTACTTGCTCAGTTTAATGATCTACAATTCTACATGATAGCCTAGGCCTTACTAGATAGTCTGTTGTCTTTAGTTTTCTGCCTCCATCCTTTCCCATCTTCCTTTCCACTTCCCTCCTTCCTTCCCTCTCTCCTTCCTCCCTTCCTTCCTGGTTATCAATCCCAGTGCTATAAGTGACACCTCTCTCATCTGTGTAAGTAAAGATACATCATCTGCTTAGTTGGAATTATTATGCACCTGTTGCCCATCATGCCACAATTGATCATGATTTTTTAATCCATTGTTGCTGTAAAAAAGATTTGTAAAAACCTGTCTTATTCCACTATCAACTCTCAACCAGTTGGCCATCAAACAGTTCTCTGTCAATGAATAGTAGTGCTTATTAATGGAGATCTAATAACTTATTTATCTCTAGAGTAAATTTAGTTCTAAATTTAAAGAAAAGGGATTGCATATGATAATTTGTGATGAGAAGAGATTGTTTTATACCTTTCATAATCGATGAATTGTCTTTTGTGTTTAGCACTTCACGCAGTACATTCCATTGTCCGTCTGTGACCTTCAGATGTGGATGGGTACGCCATCCATCTATGTCTTTGATTGCTCCAATGCTGGCACCATAGTCAACTTTCTAAAGGCCACTCCAGTGCCTCAACAGTTCGCGGAGATTGAGGTAACATTCCTTTTTTTGTTTCTTTTCTTTTCTGTAGATCTTTCAGTTTGTCTAATCAATCATTTTTCAGAAGCATTGCATTCATAATTGTCTAGCTCTGTCATCACTATCTAGCTGTAGAAAGAAACTTATATGCATAGTGATGTAATTTGAAAATGTATTTTGGTTGGAGTCCGTGTGTCTAGTCACTTACTGTTTTCCTACCAGGCAAAACTTCCACAACTGCCTTGTATTATAACCTGAATTCTGATGCTATATGTTTGCAGGGTAATTATAAGGGTGGCATTTTCTGAGGAGGTCTGAGTGTAAAGTAGCATATATAGTGTGAAACACTGATATGCTCGGTGTTAGACTATTTTTATACATACGTATTGGACATAAGTTGAGTTTATTTGAGTGCAAAATAGTCAGTTATATAGACTGATGGAATTGCTTTTATAATTGTTGGTATATTGTCAATATTGTAATTGCAATTAAATGTCTAAATGGCATAACTTGAAGAAAAACTAATTCATAGGTGCTTTCAGCGCTAGCTAATAGGATGTTAATTATCGTTAAGTCAGGGTCAATTCAATTCACTTCTCCACCGAGTTGGCTTATTTTACCGGTACTAATTACCGGTACCAATTATACTTAAGTCATGGGCATTTAAGAAAAATGTATACATGTGCTTTTACTCATTCGTATGGGATTTTTAATTCAGTATAACTGCATACATGATGTTTCCCTCCTTCTAAAGTCTAATGTGCACACAACCATACGACAGAGCATCGATGTTGAAGAGCAAACTTTGCAAGTGATGGACTTGCTGAAAAGGGTCCCACACGACTGCCTCGGGCAAAGCTCAAACCCGTACTTGCTGAATTGCAGGCCAAGCCATTTAATTTATCAGCTACTATGCCACACCAAAGCCACCTTACTAGCATCATCAATTGGACAATTGCCTTTTTGAAATATTCTTTTTTATTCTAGCCAACAGAGACAACGCTGGCAGCTGACGATTGTTCAGATCCAACGGGTAACTCAGATCTTCTCGATCCGTCGAACAGCTGTATCCAACTGGCTGCCTGTGCATCCAATGAAATTTTGCCGATGAATCCTGAGTTACCTGCTGACCTCTTCACATCGTGTCTTACTACGCCGATTAAAATAGCCCTGCAGTGGTTTGTATTTTAAGCGCTTCAATTGTTTCAACTGAATGACTGCTGAAGATGCTACCAATAAACAATATCCATCTTGAATTTTATTGTTTGACTGTTGTTATGAACTCATAAGATGCCTTCAATAAGTTTTATGTATTTAACTTTTATGACGAGTCATCAGATATATATTATATATCTACAGTATTTAAATCTTTTCAATATAAGTAAAGAATTTTTTTAATAGACTTAATTTGATATCAGTTTTGACATATTTTCTGCTGTTAGGTAGAAGGAACTGAATGGTCTCTTCCGGACTGACCACATATAATAAATATTATCAGGCATTACTTGTTCAAGAACTTTGGTTCTTACGATTTCAGTTGTGTTTACCTAATTTTATATTCCTGTCATAGTCATGTCAATAGATGAGCATCTCTGGTCTTAGAAAGGACAGTAATGACGCATACTGGGAGCTAATATTGTTCCTTAAATTGTAATAGTTGGAATGCAACTGGTTGTCTAAATTTTGCAGGTATGTTCTACAGAAGACGTCTAAGCTGGTACCTGGTATAACGCTCGACCTAGTAGACAAGTACGTTGTATTTTCATTTGCAGTTTTGCTCCAATATATGTGATCATAGAATTCGAATGCCTTCCAGAGCTTGCAACACATTTCTCGAGTACAGTGCTGTTTGGTCTAGAAAGAGTTCAGTTCATGCAGACCAGGTGTACATTTAAAGCTACTCTGTGATAAACTGTCCCTGTGATGCTACAGTTGTATGTGATGCAATCCTGTTTTGACATAAATTGTGTATATGAATGAATATATTTGTTTGTGTATGTATTTATTTATTAGCTCTTTGGTTACATACCTCTTTGGTTTTACCAGAACTTTACTTTTAGTACACTCTCGTCCATAGGCGTACGAGACGGGGGTCCAGAGGGGGCAAATGCCCCCAAATTTCGGGCAAATGTGTTTTTCGGGCAAAAGAGGCATGGACGGGCAAAAAATTTCGGAATTTTTTTTGGGGCAAAACAGGTTCGGGAGGATTTTTTCGGGCACGCAGGGGTAAAAACAGTCGTGAGATTTTTCGGATGGGAAAATCCTAAGAATTTTGGGCGGATGACTAAAAAAAGTCAGATTTTTGGACGGGAGAATCCTGAGAATTTGGGGCGGATGACTAAAAAAAAGGTCGTCAGATTTTTGGGCAAAAATTTTTGTTGCCTCCCCACTGCCGAAATGTCCCGTACGCCTATGCTCTCGTCATTGAACTGCTAAGCTGTTAAGTAGATTGATTCAAACTAATGGCTGGAAGTATGTGATAGGTGTTGCAGAGCAATTAATCATGCATGCTTAAAAGAGTCCTTATGCACTAATTTAGACACAAGTATGAGACAAGCCAGATTTATGAGAAAGTGAATTTTGTCATTGAATTATATAAGGTTTAAGTTGAATCCCATTAGCGGCCATACATGTGTCAGTTGATCCATGCAAGGTGTGCAGCCTATCCATTCAGTGAGTGGTGTTTCAGGCTCAGCGTAAGATCTGTGTAATGAGGATACCTGTAGAAGCATTGTGAATAATTATGTGAGGTGCACAACCCAAGCGGCAGTCAGTTACCCATATTGATGGTAACATAATATTTGGTGTTTTAATTTGACACAGTGTGCCTACTTAGGTCTGCTATATTTTATTCATTCATTCTGAGAATTTTTATAGCGTGTTTTCAAGATATCTACCCAGATACACTCTCTGTGCTGGCCTATGATGTGATGTAGAATGTCATTACAGCAAATAATTGCATCAATTAGGAAAATAATGCACAGTAAACTGAAATTGAATTCTTCAGTCACCAGTGATGGACTCACACACAAGGGTAGAACCAACCAACGACTTTGCTGCTGTGTTGTGTCTTACTGTTTAAATTTGTTAAATTTGTTTTAAAATATGATGCTGTTCTGCTAGGATACCGGGGCAGTTGAACGACCGCCGTACGATGCTTGGTGAATTGAATTGGATCTTCACAGCAATAACCGATACGATTGCATGGAACATTCTTCCTCGAGGTTTGTAACTGAAGAATACTATTGTGGGACTGGATTAGGGTAGCTGACTCATGGCTATATCACTGTAAAGAATCGTATTCTTAATTTCAGTGGTCAGTTTTAATGATATTATGTGATTTATGCAAAACAGTATCAGATGCCTAGAAGTTTGGATGAGAATCTAAGTACTGTTGAGTGTTAAATGTGTGTTTTTATGAACATTTACGTGATGTTTTAAGCTAACTATAAAATGATTATTTGGTTAATACTATAAGCTATTTAACCCTTTAATGCCGGAGGGTATAGGATTTCCCATTCCATTTACTACCATCTCGGCATTAAAGGGTTAACTGAGTAAGCAAACAATTGCTGTAAAAGTGGTATTAATATACCTTTCAGTGATTGGATTATTCGATGTTTCTGCAGTATCAATGATTTTCCAATTCAAAGCTGTAGAAGTTGTTATTTACAGTTCTCCTAAGCATTAAGCAATAAATGATTGCATTTAGTAAAAGACTTTATGTCTAAATATATTGGTAAAGGCTAAGAAGTCTGTTTCTAATTTGTCCCGAAATTTTTACTCGAATTACATTTCTGTGATCTTTCTTCATCTATGCTGTATGTGTTGTCCAGAGCTGTTCCAGAAACTTTTCCGCCAGGATCTCCTTGTTGCCAGTCTGTTCCGTAACTATCTGCTTGCCGAACGAATCATGAGGTCATACAACTGCTGTCCAGTATCGTTGCCAAAGCTGCCTCCAACATTTCAACATCCCATGTGGTAAGTTATGTGACATGAGGTATTTTGATGCTAGGTCTTAATGTTAGATTTATGCTAACTTTATCTTGACATCCAGTTGTCAGTAAAGAACGTCCATTTGTCTGACTCTACTTTTATGCAAAGTTGATTTTTATTTTCTTATATAATTTAATTATCTTAATTACTTTCTTTGCTGTGCTTTGTATAGGATTTGAGAGTTGTTCTTTCCCTTTTAGGCAAGCATGGGATCTTGCAATGGACAGCTGTCTTTCTCAACTCATTGATATTCTCAATGACCCTTCATCTTTCAAGAACAGCACATTCTTTGCCGAGCAGCTCACTGGATTCCAAGTCTGGCTGACGTATGGCAGCGACAAACGCAGTCCACCCGAGCAGCTGCCTATTGTACTCCAAGTAAGCCAACCTCAGTCAGATAGTTTTGCAGTGTTGTGTGACTGTTTGTACATTTTTATCTTGACAGTTTATGTAGAGTGATTTTTATAAGTGTGTCTCAATAGTCAATTTATCATTCATTTATCAGTGTTTATGGATTGTAGAATGTAGATCAGCTGCGTCAGTAACTGCAGCTGCTAAGCGATAATGTACTTTGTTCATATAGTGGTAATGAGATAAATTAGAGTATTTTCACCCTCAGTTGCCACAGGCATGAACTCTCAGGGCAACTGCAGCCTCAGCTCAACTGCTGTGTTAGCTGTGCATTACAGGTTGTCATGGCGACTGCTACAGGCCGTCATTTGCAACATTTGCAGTCTGTCAGTAACAATGGGTGTACAATGCATACAAATGTGGTAACACTGTTGTAATGATTCGCACATTGTTGCTTTTTGTTGCTTGAAGGTTTTACTAAGTCAGGTTCACAGGCAGAGAGCTCTTGAGCTGCTTGGACGATTTCTTGACCTTGGACCTTGGGCGGTCAACCTGGTAAGAGATATGCGCCTATTTACAAGTTTCAAGCAGAATTGAATTGTTTCACGTGATTTTTGATAAGAAAACTCTGACTGTAAGTCTCGATAATATAAGTGAAATATTGTATAAGTACTTTTACAATATTTCACTTATATTATCAAGACTGTAGTCTTTGCTTTGTCTTTCCATGAGCTGACTGGATATTCAACAACTTAGATACTATACAGCAACTTTGTTTTGCTGTTTAGTTTTTTTCCCAACATAACATCATTTTATGTCAGGTATGTGAAATAGTAAAATTTGCTATCCTTTCTGAGTGTTCACAGGTTTAGAGTGATTCACGGAAAGTTACCATGATCTGCATTGTGCTTATTACAAGAACTGAATTCTAATTAAATTTATTTTGTTTGTGAAAGTCTCTTTCAGTTGGAATATTTCCATATGTTCTAAAGTTACTTCAGAGCTCAGCTCGGGAGCTCAGGCCGCTGCTTGTCTTCATCTGGGCAAAACTTCTGGCAGTTGATAGCGTAAGTTAAGCTTTTGCTTTCTTGACATTTATAGCATTTTTTCTTTCCAACATGTACAAAGGTAGTTTACCATTCCTATTTCCAATTTTTGGGAATACAAATCCTGATAATTAATGCATATTAGGCAGTTTGCTGGACAGAATTAGAGTGATTAAATTGTTGGTTATTGATATGTTTATATCTGCAATTATGCTGTAACTCCTGGGCCTTATGCTGAAAAAATGTTTATTGGATTAATTTTCAAATGAGACTTCTAATGTTGACTGTTTTGGTATGAAGTGAGTTTAGTACTAGTACGTGATTCTCGCATTGGGAATGTATTCATATGTATACTTAGTGAAAAATTATGCTTATTGCTGCAAAAAACTACATTGAGAGATACATTTTGAAATGTTGGGTTTATGAAATGCATGTAATGAGATTACAGAATGCTCTACCAGCTTTACTTTCCAAACCTTCATTTTAGTGGGCCTTTTGTGATTAATATTTACTTATGACCAATTAATTCTTTCACAGCTGCTCCTAGCTCAACTCCAGCTAAAAGAACAGTGTTCAAATGCTTGTAAAAAGTTTTTGCCAAGACCCTAGTTTAAAAACATCCATATCTGAAGGAATGTGGTCAGCTTGAACACATTTCAAGAGGCTGATTTTGCCTTTTTGAAATATGCGCAATGGAAACTTCAAGTTCACCATGAGATGCAGAATGAAGATTTCCAAAGCCTGCCAAACTTGATTTGGGGCTAACATGGTTGCTGCGAGTAGCCAAAGCAGACCAAGGTCAAAATCCAAGTCGTTTCTTTCTCCTTATGATAGCTCATCGGAACAAGACACCAGTATTAATATCACTGTGTGCTGCTGACTTTTCATGAAATATTTTCATGCTGGTAGGTTTGACTTTAATAGAACTTGTTATTTTCTTCTTTTCAGAGTTGCCAAACTGATTTGGTCAAAGACAATGGTCACAAATACTTCCTTGCTATTCTGTCAGACCAGTATATGCCAGTAAGCATCAGAAGTCATGTTTTTGTTCTTACAAGTTGCAGTTATTTGGTTTTGTTTTCCCATTGTTGTTGTCATTGATAATCTTTAGTTAGGTATATTGTAGTTTGGGATGTGCGGAATGGTTCAGCATTGGTATGACTGTGTAAATGCATGAATAATTGTTGTTTTTGTTTCAGTAGAAATGATTCTTGAGGCATCTGATCATTTGGAAGCTGCTTATCTGATTTGTGTTTTTCAGCTTAATTTAGGTTTTCCTGTGCTTTCGTATGTTTGTATTTGTCATTGTGCATCATCTATCATACTGCTGCCTGTATGACATATATCTAGAAACGTGGAATATTTGATCTTGTGAACAGAGTTCATGTGAAGACGCAAATCATCAGAGAAATGATGCTGTATGAGCAATTTTTTGGCTACTCTAGTTAAATGTTTTTTCCGACCTTTTATTTGCTTACTTCTATGTTGTGCTGGTTCTTCTCTCTTTGATCATGTCTATTTTTGGCTTGTTGTGAATATTTGTAAGAAGAATAAATATTCTGGTTAATTGTAGGCTGATCATCGGATGATGGCTGCTTTTGTTCTTACAATGATTGTCAACAACTACCATACTGGCCAGGTACGGAATTCTGTTTATTTTACTTATCACTGCTTTCGGGTTCTAGGGCTCCTGATGGTTAGTAATGGTTGGTTTTCCCTGAGGCATAAAAATTACTCATTCCTTCACCAGGTAATTTGACTATTGTTGTTCATTGATGGCTCTATAGCTGATTTTTAGCTCTGCAATTTCTGCCCGACTTCTATTGACTCTGCTACTTCTATGAGATGGCTTATACAGCTGGTCTGGAAATTCCATCTGTTTCAAAAGCCTTTCTCTGTAGCCTGTTTTCTGGGCTCTTAAGTGCATGTCTTTGACTCTTTGTCCAATGGATTGTGATGCTTAGCATCGACCATCTATTGATATTGTGTGCATTACAATGACGTTGATTTAAAGCTTTCTAGATTGGTTTGCAGTGCATGTAGTTGCATGGTAGAGCTACATTAAGCAGCTCATTATGTTTTTGTAGGAGGTTGCTCTCCAAGGAAACCTGATTGCACTCTGCCTTGAACATTTGGGTGACAAACATTCACTGCTCAAACAGTGGCTTGCTCTCTGCCTTGGAAAGGTATATATAATTATTTAAGTATTTAAGGCATCTCTTTTGTTGTGGTGTAAAATGATGCGTTTTTTAGACAATGCAGGCTCATATATTACATTAAAATTATACTGTGCCTCTTTGATGCCATGCAACAGCTAATATAACATATTCTTGTTTTCCTTTTCAGATGCAATAATCTGATCTATTTGAATCTAATCTTTTCTAATTTATTAGCTTTCACTACTATTGCCAACTTCAGAGTTTCAGTTGATGACGGTTTGTTTACTGTTACAACATTCCAAGAAACTGATGATGTTATTAATTTACTTTTGTAGACTAAACTTCATTTTTATCAGCCTAAATTGTTGAATTCCAGGTTTGTTTGTATTTGTCTTGTGTTGCAAGGTATGGACAAACTATGATGCAGCACGCTGGTGTGGAGTTCGTGACAGCGCTCATGAAAAACTCTATCCTCTTCTTTCTGATTCTGTTCCAGAGGTGACTTTCCATTGTTATTGCTTGCACGGCAAGTTTAATGATACCTAATGGGGATGAAATGAATTCATTTGAATCCTCTGGTTTGTGCATATCATTCTGGTAAATGAGAACAATGTTAGGTACTTTTAGCATTATTGCTGGTTAGATAATGGTTTGTTTCAGTTGGCATCCTTTAGCCTTAGAGCATGCTAACTCTAATTTTGAGTCTGTATTTGATGCAACAACCATTGGGGTAGAAAGCTTAGCCAATTAGTTAGATTGACTTTAAGAAGAATTCTCTTCTGAGATATTGAGACAAAGTGACTTGTAAATTACTCGTTTCCTGACTTACGTGCCATGTGCTGTAGTCTTGACTCTCAAACAGTTGTGAATATAAGTAATGTTTTATGCATGTTTTGATTTTGTCTGCTGTTAGGTTCGTGCGGCTGCTGTTTATGCGCTGGGTACTTTCATCAATAACTCAACAGAGCGCGATGAGCAGATCAACAACATCGATCATGGCATTGCCACAAGACTTCTCACTGTCCTGCACGACGGAAGCGTCATTGTTAGAAAGGTCTGCATCTCATATCGGTTTTATAATTAGTTTTAGTTCTATTATCTATTATATTACTTTCCATCTGTTTTGCATGATCAGAACGTTGATAGAAAACGACAGCAGCTCAGGAAACATATGTTGCTCTCATTTGAAGTTACATCTCCATGCATCTGTCAGACAACCAGGGTTTTTCACTTTTGACAGGTCCTTAGCCGTTTAACGATGAGTGTGTACTTAAAATGCATGGGAACCAAAGCTCATCATTAAAGGTCTCACTTATATCTATCTATCTATTTTAATAATTTATATAGATTCCCTTCAAGATAACTATTCAGAGGCATTTCCAGCACAAGTCCCACGGAGACAATGCAGGTCAGCAGGGAGGTTATTCCAAACGGAAGTACCCACAACCGCGAAAACCAATGTTGCTGGGTGGCAGTACGAGCAATGCATGTGGAACCACAAGGTTGTTGCTTGAAGCTGAGCAGAGAAAGATATATCAGTCATATACCTAGAAACAAAGAATTATGACGAGAGGCCAACCATTTTAAGCTTGGAACAGCAACCATTTTGTTATTAATGGGTGTCATTTGAATGTTATTGGTGTTTATCTAGGAGCTCGTTGTGGCACTGAGTGGGTTAGTCATGCAATTTGAGTCACAGTTTACCTCAGTGGCATATCAATTCGCAGAAGAAGAATCAGCGCGGGAATACCACACTGTTACAGGAACTATTGGAGTGTTTAACTCACCGAATGGTTAGTCATGAATGGTCTTTCTGTTTACCTGATTATTATGTAGTTTAGCAGGTTTTTATGGGTTGCAGACTTAACAAGAGGAATGCTGTGACCTTTATATTATTTTGGCTACGACTGTATAAAAGAGTTGCAAGCAAGAGCAGAACTTATCTTTCACTGCTGGTATCGATTTTATTTTGAGATCAGACAAGGTGCAGAAACTAAATGATGAATTGATTAGTACAGATCTATCGATCATCAATTTCTGCAGTTTTAGTGTTCAACTAGCCAGCCATCTGTCAGTCATGCGTTCCTGAAAGTTTAACAAGATGATTGACAGATTTATTTTCCGTCATCAACCTCTGCTTATATAAGGAAGTTCTTAATTCTGTATACAGATGATATTACAACATAGTACAACATGGTGCACTGGTTGTGTTTCAGAGGCTGCCCTGTTTCCTGGTTCAGGAATGAGACGAAGTGCTTCCACACGTTGTTTGAAAGGAATGCTATCTCCTGTGGGCAGTGAGTAGTTCAACCAGGTGTACATATATATAGAAATTTGGAATCGTTTATTTTCAATTCTGTTTACGTACGATTTTGAAAGACTTTGTGAGCGATGGAGTGACCAGAATTGCTGTCAGGATAATCCAATTTTCCTCAGGAAATGGCACGAAAGTTCAGAACTTTTTTTACTTGCCATCAAAATGAAACAGTTTGCATGGGACCTACTGGTATCTGTGCCCCATCTTTGATTTCTTATGATAATGTTTTTGCTCTTCACACATGGATCATATTAGACTCCACTTGTTAGCTGCTCATTGTTGTGATTTGTCTGCAATGAGCCAATGAATTCTTATTACTTGTGTTTCAGTGGGAGCTGATGCTTTCGAGCAGACGCCTGGTGGCACTTTTAAGCGTATTGCTTCAACGTCGTCTGTTATGAGTTCCATCATCAGTGGCTATGGGAATGTCTACTCCAACGTCTGGAAGGCATTTCTGTATCTGGCAAACGATGCTAGTTCGTCTGTTGCAGAGCTGGCAAAGAGACTTATTACGCATGTAAAGCACAAAGTAAGAATTTAAGATGTGAAACTCACTCAATCATGTGAAGAAATCATATTATTGAACTGCTAGAGTATTACATCTGGCTGTTTTCTTCTTACACATAAATCTCTTGGATGATGACCTGGTTATGGTTTGGTTTTCATTGATGCCTTGTGCATTTGACAAAGGCGCAATCAAAATTACTAATTAATTACGATAACAAGTAAAGGTCAGCCCAGGGGTCACTTGTGCAAATCAGTCAGTACAGTCCATTTAGTACAGTTTTGTTGATTGGTGGTCTATTTTGGGCACAGAATGATTGCCTTGCCTTTGACTAAGGAGACAGACAGGCCAAGGACGGATAGGAAGTAAGATTAGGCCGAGCAGATTGTGGTGAGGGTGGAAAGAGTTAGAGGAATAGAAGGGGGAAAGTAGGGGAGACAGATCAGTTTAAGAATGAGAAATAGCTAGGGAAGAGATGGGTAGAGGGGAAAAGATAAATGGGGAGTAATGAGAGATTTACTCCACAATGACATTTGCAAACTTTTCATGTGTATGACGAAGATGTCATGCATCTGATTGGTTAGTAAGTAAGGATAATTACTGACTAACTTCCATCAGTGTTTTAGTTAATCATTTGAAGGAGACGGTAAAAAGCTTTGGTGGTTCAACATCCCCTTCCCCATGATGCCATTACTAAAACATTGAATCCAAATATTTGCTTTTTATCCCCTGTAAACTGTTATGAGAGAATCTTATAACACTGGAGAACATACTAGAAGATGGGATTTAAAAAAAATTACAATTATATTCTGAAGGTTATGGCAACAGCAGTACCAAAGAATGCAGTCATGAGGCAACGAAAGTCTTCGGCGCCAGGGACAGGTGGATCAGCTCCAAGCAGTCCATCAAATCGCCCTGGTTCCTTCATGCCCTCAAGGGCGTCTGAATCAACAGAGACACAAAGGCCGAACACTCTGAAGCTCGATCATTTACCGACCCTGCAGAGAACGCAAAACAACATACAGTACATGCAGAGTAGAAGATTAACAACAGTTGAATCAGTAAGTTGCTACATAGCAAGATTTTAAGTGCTTTGTCTTTCTTTAATGTTAAACTACGAAGGTGTCTTCTGTAAAGGGTCTAACTTTAAAAGTATGTATTTACAGAATTAAGAAAGAGACTGATCTCAGAAATGCTTAGTTGAGGTATATTGTTAGTGCTCAGTTTCTTTATGCACTTGTTTCAACAGTCAACACAGTACCAAGACAAGGAGATAAGGTCATGGGAACGAAGTATATTGTTCCAGAGCAGGGCCCAGTCTCACCGGGTCACAGGGTCCACCACCATTGTCGACCAAGAATGCAATTCTGCTTATTGAAGACCTGTGCATTCATAAGGGACAAGGAAAAGATCCTGTTCAGACAGGAGCACTATGGACAGAACTCCTGATGATAGGCAGGAGTGAGGCCTGGTAAGCAGTAATTGTCTTTTACTCAGAGGGGAACCATTGAAGAACATCATTCCTGTAAGACTTGAGACATGGCCAAATTTGGATATATGGTCGATAAGGTGGGCAACAGAATGCAGATTTCTAAATATCCAAGCACCCCAGTTGACCATCAGGGAGACCAGTGTGCAGCTGGAAATCTTGTGGCATCTTTACTTCAACTTGCTTTAATTTGATCCAAAATGTATTGGTGTTCATAATTAACTGGGATATATGTAATACCGTTAACTATACAATGGCAGCCTAAGACTATGCAAAAACTATGCAAAGAAATTGGTCTGTGTTGTTTATTTCATGTGTTTTTGTTTATGCTTCATGTAGATAAGTGAACGAGAGGATGAAGCTTCTTCACATCAGTTCAGCATATGTACGGAATTCTTTGAATGGTGCTGTAAATACTTCACGGAGTCAATGATGCGACGCTTGGAGGAACACGATCCTGAGGGACCGATTGCGCAGGAGCGTGACTATCGCTACACTCGAGCGGCCAGAGCGCAACGATTGGCAGTAGAAGAACGTACTAAGACAAGTAACACTCATTTTATTTGAGTTTACTTATCTTTGAGTTGTGTGATGTGCAGATTGTACACACTAATTCTTAAAGTGTCCCATGGATGTGTGTACTATGTCACATTAATTGTGGGGCATGGTGGTGTAGTGGTATGTTCAGTGCCTTCAAACCAGAAGGTTGCGGGTTCAAATTCACCTCAAACGGCGCGTGGGACCCTAAGCAAGTCCTTTACTCACAATTGCTATGAGTGCGCTTCGGCGTGAAACTTTGATTCAATATGCAGGATGTAGTCGGGTGCGCCTCTGAGTAGAATTTTTGAAGGGGCGCTATTACCAGTGATCATTGCTTACTACTTAGTCCTTCCCGTGCAAGTCTGCACATCAGGCAATTCACTAACTCCACTACTCCCTGTCCATCGCCATTTCGTCATTTTCCTCCCATGACATCTCAAGTGCTTATCATGCATTAATATTATTATGACACTGTTGAGACACTTTTGTGGAGGTATGCTATATTACCAACATTACATGGACATGGACATTGAATTGGGTTTCATTTGTGTTCTGACAGAAATCGGTCGTCTAGATGATCCTGTGTTTATGAATCGAAATCTCGGCATTCCAAGCATTCTTCGGTTTCATCCATACGAGTCCCATTTGGTTGTTGGAGATAAAGATCATATATGGTATGTCCAGTTTGTATTTATGCTCTAGTTAGCATTTGAATTTTGCTTTATTGGTTTAATAATTGAGTAAATTGTTTGTTGATCTCTCAGTTAACTCATTCGCATTTAACTTTATCCGTTCCTAATTCAAATCATATCTACTACTTGGCTGAATTATCAACCTGCTGATTGCCGAACTTGGTCTATCGATACCTCTCTTAGTCTTTGATCTAATGGTTGTGGGTTTTAGCTGCTGTACAGACTTTACAGGATGAACCTAAATAAGCTGTTTGTGCACATGTACCTCTGTCACCAACCAGTAGAATCTGGTTCCTTCTTAACTGGACAACAGCAACTTGTGTGATGTACTTGACCCCATGTTCAGTACCTTGTTATTCTTATATTGCTGGTTCAAGGTCCAAAAGCAAGAAATTAGGACCTCACATGATATGGTCCTCTATGGGAAATGTAAATTTTATGCTTTATTGACTAATCAACCAGTCTAATGTCAGGATTGACTTTTTAGCTGCTTCATTTACGTGTTAAGTGTTTAAAATTTGATTGGTTTTTTGATTATCGCATTGTAGTGTGTGGGATTGGGAACAATCATGTAAACTCAACTCTTTCTCCAATCGTAACCCACGTCATACGAGAATTACTTACACCGAATTCATCAATTCACATGACCGAGCACTGCTAGTAACTGGATCTGGTATGTTCATATAACTGCTGTCATCAGAAATAGACTGAATGGAGAATGTTTGTTAGCGATTGTAAAGAAGCCAAGCAAGCAACCTTAGGGATGTGTTGAGAAGCGGTTGGCTATCCTGGATGTGTCAAGGGGTATTGAAGCAGTGGTCGAACCTCCTTATGAATATGCATGGTATCAAGCTGGGATGCCTCTTCCCACAATTAATGCAGTATTATTTTTGCTCTGCTGTTAGCTAATTAGTAACTTCTATTGTGCTGTTGTCTAATACACTTGTAAGGCTTCAAATAATGGCGCACCAAAAACAAATCATAATCAGGCCATCGGTTAATCAAAACTAAACTTACTTAGTTTTAAGTAAGTGTCAATTAGTTGATAAACGTATACTGACTTACTTGCTGATTACTTACTTACTTACTTAATGTTGAAAACATAAATCTACTAAGACAGCAAGGTAGCCTATGGTGAGTTACTGTACTTTAGTAAAATTACTAAAATCATGTTACAGATCTATGCAGGATGTTGTTTCCTTCTGCATTTCATAAGGATGTTATTTTCAGATGATGGTGGCGTGAGAATCTGGCGCAATTACAGTGCTGAGGATGGCTGCCAAACAGAACTGGTCACTGCTTGGCAGGCACTGTCTGATATGCTTCCAACGAGTAAAGGTGCAAAATCTTTGGTGGTTTAATTAGCTTTTAACAAACATCATATAAAAAATTATAGATTTACGTGAGCAAATGCTGTTAAGATGATCACTATTTTGGTCACTCTTACAGAACTGTTGATTTGAAGGTAAATTTGAGCAGGTGTGGCAATTTTATGTATCCAATGTTGTCTACCTATTCTGGTTTATGCATATCTTTTTTGGCCTTAGTCAGACATTGTTTGTGAGTTGAAGAACTCTTATAACTTGTGCAGTGGGTTCTATCATCTGGATCAGCTGCTGTCACTGTTAACGGTGTTTTTGGTGCATAATTGGGTTTGCTGTGGAATGCAATCCACTGGTTGGATCGCTATCGAAATGCTTCCATAGAATTAGATGGAGATGGCTTTGGTGCATGATGACAACTCTCATCTACTGCTCTCCAATCAGTTATGGTTGAGCTTTCAACATGGTTTACCGGTAACTCTGTGACTTTTTCTTTTGTTCTGACATTTTACAGGGTTGCAGTTGTTTAGTTATTAAGGATGAGGACTGAAATGTTTAAGGATGATCATGACAGTGCATGTGTAGAATTCTTCTACAAATGTTTGTTTAATTGTTTGATTGCTTTAGGTTCTGGTATAGTGATGGACTGGGATCAGACAACTGGTTCACTGTACACCTCAGGTGATGTACGTTTTGTTCGTATCTGGGATGTACAGACGGAGCTTCGAGTGCAGGTGAGACAAAATACACCGTGTCTCAAAAAAAACTGTGCAGAATTGTTTTTATCAGAACTTCGTCAAATTTCCACCAATCTTAAAAACTTTTGGTAGGTAGATGGCAAAATGGCTGAAATGTTATGCTATATATAAATTTTCCACCTCACCTGATTCATATTACCGCGCTACCTTGTTAAACACAGATGTACCAATTTTTCATATAACGGCGTCTCGAAGCTTGGCTGCACTGAAATCCATTGCATCGAGTCGGATGTCAAAGTGAATGGGGCATAGGCCTACTATCGCAATAACCTTCTTGCCCAGAAGATACCGTCAGACATACGCCGGATATCCCAGGGCGAGTTTGTTGTCTTTCAACAGGATGGCGCCCCGGCGCATCAAACGCGCAACACTTGTCTCTTTCCTGGAGCGAGAGATGCCCGACTTCATCTCTCCAACACTGTGGCCACCGAATATACTAGATCTTAACCCAGTCGACTATAGCATACGGAGTGTGCTGCAGAAGGTTTACCGGTCCAGAATAGCCAACGTCGACGAACTCAAAACGCTCCTGCTTGACGAGTGGGGGCGCTTTGACCAGTCGATCGTTGATGCTGCTATCGGCCAGTTGCGTCGCCGTCTAAGAGCTTGTGTCCGTATATTCGGGGCACATTTCGAGCACCAATTCTAACACTTTTAAGCAGATCTGTCATAGCTATTAAAACACTCTGCTAAGTAAACCATATTTTACTTTACTGCGTGCTAATTCAGTCGTCAGATAATTTGCTGCAGGTAATAAAATCTACGTGTTATATGAAAAATGGGCACATCTATGTTTAACAGGGTAGTGCGGTGAAATGAGTCAGGTGAGGTGGAAAATTTATAGATAACATGAAATTTCAGCCACTGTGCCGTCTACCTACCAAAAGTTATTAAGATTGGTGAAAATTTGATGAAGTTCTGACAAAAACAATTCTGCACAGTTTTTTTTGAGACACGGTGTAGTACAATAGTTTGAGATAGGTTTGTGTTTGATCAGTCGCATTTTCTGTGCCCAAAATCATCATCAATCATCATCATCAATGTCCTTGGGTTCATCGCCCCTAGGTGCTTAATGCGCTTTCTATCATCTCTTACCATTGTCTCTTCCTCTTGCTATGTGGCTCAGTTGCTGCAGTGATCTGTTTCCACACCATTTCCCGATGTCATCCTTCCATTCTCCGAGGGGCCGAGACGTCCCCTTTTGTTCGTCCCTTCCATAATACCAAACACCAACGTCTTAAAGTTTCCTGGAGTCGTCCATTCTGCATATATGTCCAAACAGTTGTAATTTCTGTGCCCAAAATGCCCAAATGTTAAGGATTTAGGTGCTCTGAGATTTGTCTGGTCAGTGTCTAGTTGACACTTTTGGATGAATTTATATGACCAGCACACCTGTCTACTTTCCATCACTACTTACATCCCTTTGTATCACCTGTGATCATCAAGTACGGTTCATTTATCTGAGCCACAATGCAGAAGAACAGTTATGGACTTGCGTGTATTCCATGCTTGTGCACCAAAGGGTTGCAATCGACTGCCGCTCTATGTTCGTAGTTCAAAGCGACTCAAAACTTGCTATTTCTCCTTGAGTTTCAAGCACTGATATTATAATTGCATCTTCTCCTGTCAACTGTCTTTATCTCAGATTCATATTTATTTAAATTGGCCTTTTATGCATTTGCAAATTTAATTATAACAATAATGACCAGATAAACAGAATTGCTGCTTACTGGTTTTTTATCATAACACATGTATGTTATTTTTTGTGGAAGGATCTACCAACAAATGCTGACAGTTGCATTACAAGCCTCTCACTGGACAGGCAGTCAAAGTCCGTCTTTGTTGGTGGTTGTGGTGATGGAAACGTTCGTGTGTTTGACAGACGCCTGCCACCATCCGATTGGTGAGTTGGTTTTTAATTTGGCAACTTAGGTCATTGCTAGGTCACTTTATGATTCCCGTCCCTTTCACCCCCCTGGAACAAAAGGTAGAATTGAGGACTGATTTTCCGGATGTTGATCTGATTACAGCCTGGATTTGGTGCACCAATTGTTGGTGCATAAAAGTTACTTATTAACTTGAAAGTAATTAACTTATTGAACTACACTATGAAATTGGTCGTTGACCATATGCAGTCGGTGGCCAGATGATATGGCTAGGTAATGAAAAATGGAAGTTGGTAAGAATTCATGCCCACGGCTGGCTATTGAAAGTTTGTTTAAAGTTTTTGTCTTGTTTCTTCTCTTAGATTTTGGGATGAAACTGTCTAGAATTTGATTCTATAATGTGTGAATTTCTCAAAGAGAAACTACCATGGGCTGTCATATTGTTGCAGTTAAACAATGCTACTTGTATGCTAAGCTTCAGTAACAAGAGAAATATAAACAATCCGATCATTCGTGATCCAATTTTGTTGCAGCGTCGTGAAGGTTTTCCGTGAGCATCCTACCTGGGTTGTCAAGGCGTACACATTGCAGAACTTTCCAAACAGAGTCGTTAGTGCAAGGTAATTTGATATTCTGACATTATGGATGATTCATTCAAGAGAGACAATTTTTAAAACAATATCTTTAATTCTTAAAACAATACCTTTAATTCGGTTTTCATTCAAAAAATTTTGAAAACTTTTTGGGGCCATAAAATTCAAAATTTTCCCAAAATTTGTAGAACTGCGTTCTTTATCACGAATGTGTTTGATCATTAATATTTATTGTGATTTTTCAGTTGTTTGACTAAACTTGTCAATGTTGCCTTTTTATGTGTTGTTTGTTGATATCATAATCATTGACTGGGAGATTGTTTTTGGCAGCACGCATGGTGACATCCGCTTGTGGGATTTACGGAAGAATGAATCACTGAAGACGATCAACACACAGCAAGGACTTACAGCAGTCGATGCCCATCAATGTTCAGAGTTACTTGCCTGGTAAGTTAAAATAGCATAGGTCCATCTATTTTAAATTGTTAAAATTTCTAGTGAACAAGAATGTTGATACTGAATGCTTTTTAGCTCCTTGATTTTCTTTGGATTGTAAGATGCCCAGCGATCAACAGGTTTTGTGAGTGCAATATCAGTTCATAGCAAAGTTCTGTACCGTTATGTAACCAGAGGTCTATGGACACTTCGAGCTTGGGGCTTTACCCATTAGTGAGATTAATGAATGAACACGATGGGATAGCTAGGTATATAAAACTATTCTGATGAACTCATTGCTATGTTTATTAATATTTTTAGATATATATTTTAAGCTAGGATGAACAATTGTCTGTTTTTGCAGTGGTTCCGTTCAGCAGTTTGTTGCAGTCTACAGCCACAGCGGAGAAGCCATCAGCACAATTAAATACCACGAGGGTTTCATGGGTCAGAGGATTGGCCAGGTCACCTGTCTGGCCTTCCACCCTCTCAAGGTTAGTCAGTCTAAGGTCATCACAGCTGAAATTGTATCTGGTCAAATTGTCATCTTCCGACCTGCTCCACATGATTGGCTGGGTTCCACCTTTATATATATATATTTGCTGCACTTTGGTTTTAGTAGAAAGGAAACGTACATATGATTTTTTACTTTTCTTCAGAGACACTGAGCGTCAGCTCATGTACCATTGTACCTAGTATCTGAAATAGCTGCTTGTTTGAGATTGAAGATCAGCGTGGATGCAGAATTACTTCCTATTCCCCCCCCTCGCAAGGGTTGACTCAACCTTTCATTCCCCGGATGGCATTGGTGAAATGAGCAATAGGGGATATGATGAGCACCTTGCTTCGCTGCCATACAGTTAAATTCTACACCTGTAATAACTTGTGATCATCTGTTCGTGCTGTGAATTGTAATTGTACTTGAGTGTGTCAGTTTGCAATAATAAACGGAGATTGTTTTTATTGATTAGTTGCCAGAAAATAAAGAATATGCGACTTTTAATGTGTTTAATTAACAGCATCTGGATTCCTTATTGTGTCCATATTGACAATACTTTTAGCAATTTATTGACAACTTGTCTTTACTTTTTCAGGTGAAACTGGCTGTGGGAAGTACTGACCAGTTTGTTAACGTCTACTCAAGTGCGGACTTGAAAAAGAAATAAAATGAACATAGCTGTCAAATAGTAAATACCTAGAGTCTGGCGCCAAATTTGGCAGTCTGCAATGTGCAAATGGGTTAAGTCTGCCAATAACAATTGATATGTTGAACTGAGCTTAGGTGGACAGACAAAGCTTCAGCAGCTGCTGCTACCGGTGTTTGGACTGACTGCAGTAGGTGGCACGATTTTCCACGGAAGTGGTGGGATGCATCTTGGGATCTTATGCATCTTCATTCAGTATTTTTATAATGTGCCAGCAGTCAAGAGTTTGTTTGCTGCAGCTGAGCTGAATGGTTTCATCATGTCGTTTGCCATGTCCATCTTGGCACGATCTATATTAACAGTTATAGGTACTGTATTTATACAGCATGAAAGCAAGACCAGTTTTGAGCACAATTATTTGTTATGCGAACAAATAGCATGACTTCTGCTGCACCACATTTTGCAACGTCTTATTTCAATTCCGAAGTGGTTGTAAAACTTCGGAAGGACTGGTGGCACCGGGGAAAACTTCGGAAGGACTGGTGGCACCAGGGAAAACTTCGGAAGGACTGATGGCACCAGGTAAAATTTCGGAAGAACTGGTGGCACCAGGTAAAACTTTGGAAGGACTGGTGGCACAGGTCAGTTTCTATTCAATTGAATTCCATGGAAAACAGTTTCCAGTCAATTCCAGAACCGGGATTTTAGTGGAGAGTGAGAAGAAGGCCATTTAAGTTTTATATTTGTGTATCATGTTTCTGTTGGATCATCATACAAAGCAAATGGCAGCTTTTCTGGAAAACGGTAAATTGTGTATAAGTAGTTCTCTCACTCAGGTTATTTGTCCAAAGGTAAAATTTATACTCCAAGTGTTTGTAGAAAGTTTGCAAAAATGTGTGCAGATGCTCAACTGTTGTCATGTCTTGCTTGGCGATGCTATGTTAATTCATTTGTGATGTAGGTAAATTCACTTGGTTCTTTTTCACCTCAGTTGACTGCAATATATGGGCTTTAAATGTCGGTTACGATTTTCATATATTTCACGTTGATTTTAATCATGTATATAAGGTTCTGACATTTTAAGTTAATTACTCTGAAAGGCTTCCTTAGATTTATCTTCTACTTGCTCACTTTTAATCGTAACTTGTGGATGAGCTGCATTGGTTTCCCTTACATTTTAGTGCGTGCTCGTCATTGAAGGGTTAAGACATAGTTTGATAAAGTAAATGTCTGGTTTATGTGTAAAAAATTAAGAAGTCTCTTGAATATATGTCAATTAAAAATTTGGAGTTTGTTGATATTATTATTTTTTTTGTGAACACTGTGGCATGTGTTGAAATGCATTTCAAGTATAAAATATTTGTTTGCCGGAGTCTTGAGATTCCAAATGACTTTTTCCATGGACTTCATGGGATGCTGCATGTCCACCAGAAAAGTTGAGTCAATTGATCGCAAACTTCTGAAAGTTCGATTGCTTCAGCTATATTTTAGACTGGTTCTCAAATAAAATGGATTTAATGGATGTAAGCGAAACATGCTTATTAGGTTAGATTGCCAAACTGTTGATGAAGTAAAGTTGATTACATAAAGTAAATGACAGACAATGCTTGCTGTATGCATTGAGCTCACCTGTCACTTACTCAGCAGATTCTCTCCCAGTGGAATAGCGATGTTATTACCTAAATTAGATGATGTGTGTGCGTGTGTGTAGTGTAAACCTCAATTTGCAACTCATTTCCTTGAAAATCCAATGTGTTCATGCGTTTGTGGTTTGAACGTTTTGACGCCCAAAGTTTAATTTTGATCTCTGTTGTCGGTTAATTTACATTTTTTATGGTTGTGAATACCGGTATGTTGTTACTGAAATTTCAGACTGCTGTTAATTATACATTATACTTAACTGATTGTCCTGCTGAAAATGCTTCTTGTGGGTCTGACATGTCTTTGTAGGTGAAGAAAGCATACCAAAAAATTTAAGATATATGAATTATGTGCTCAATTTTGGTATGCTTGGAAACAGGGTTTGAACTGTAAGTTATGATATTCAAAGGTGACCTGTCATGTTTCACTATTTCTGACTTTAGACTTTTATTTTAAAAGTCATGGAAATTACTAAATGTAAATGTGTTATTCAAATTATATATCTTAATTTGATAGCCAGGAACCTAAGACAGGCCTAACAGTTGAATTTTTCAATGAAAGGGGTTGTGAATTTTTATCTTCACACACCTGAATATTTTTTAGGGCTGGCATTGTGCTACAGGGCTGATTTTACGAATGTGAAGTTCTATAACGACTAGCAGTGTTTTTCACTTGAGGGCTCTTAAATATGGAGGTCATAAAACTTGTGCATGTGCATTTGGATCTAGCATATTCATGTCTTGTCCCTGTTAAAAACATTGTCAGCATCATGTTTATAGCAAGTAGATCTTCATGTTATGATTTATAGGTGCGATTTGATTTTTACTTGAAAATGACAATAGTGGAAACGATCGCTTTATGATGTAATTGAATTTGCATGTGATAGAGTGGTTATGAAGAACTTGCAAGAAGTTAGCCTACTGTAATTCATGCAATTGTCGGTATTTAATAATTTTATTGTTTCATTGAAACAGGCAACAATAAAACTCTTTATCATCAGTTCAACATTCATTTTTAAGCACTTTCAAGTCTCGGATAGATAGTGAACTCGCAATTGCAAACTCGAAACTTCTACAGTGCCCACAAAGAACCACAGGGAACCAGCTTATTCACAGGCGTTTAATCAAAACAAAGTCGGTAGGCAGAGGGTCAAGATTCTGATAGGCAGAGAGTAAGTTAGATGGCTATGGTGGTCTTTACCTTGATGCAGGGCTTGAATGGTATAAAGGAGACTTATTACATTTTATGCGATATCGATGAAGTCACCAGACCCACACAATATTGGATTTTCAGGAGAATTTAAACCACATATTTGTTCTCTTCGTGATCATCAATGATCAGTTTCCTCAGCTGTTCACTGACGTCGACGCCAGGTGAAGCGGCCTTGCCCTTACCCAAGGACCGTTTATACACGGATACACAGACCGTTTTCACACAGTGCAGAGTCCTTGCCCTTCCCCTGCTCGGCGATCATCCGCGGGATGCTTATTTTCGCCCCCTTCCCTCCCAGGAACTTTGATCCCAGAGGATGGAGTCTAGGGTAATATCTCTAGTCCCAGATTAAAAACTACGCATTATGACATTATTTCCGTGCCATCCGTTGATGCCTTAATTGTGCATTACATGCCGGTGTCACGTGATATTCTATCCCCCCTTGAAAGCTATCCGGGGGACGAATTAATCTATCCCCCGGACGGAATTAACCGGTCTAGACTCTAGACTATCCGGGGGCATAAACGATTCGTACCCCTTTTTGAAAAATGTGTATAATTGAAAACTTTATGCAGCAATCAAATTTTAAAGTGACTAATTGTTTTAAGTGTCCTAAGCAATGTTCTGAGAAAGGCAACTCAAATTTATTTAGTGACTCCGAGTGTTCTTAAGTGTTTAAAATGTTCTAAGTGCTCCAAAACCAAAGGAAAAAATTCTCTAGTAGGAATGAATATACCTGTCAGTGTCACTGTTCAAAACAAAGCAGATGAAAATTAATTTGCAAAAATAAATACACGTGGAAGTGGCTTTTTCGACTTTTCTTCATTTGGGGGATATGATTAATACGAGCAGTGGTGGCGCCAGGATTTCAGTTTCGGGGGGGCTGAAGCCTCGACCGAAATCTCATGAAAATTTTCCATTTTCGCCGCCAAAATTTCTGACGACTTTTTTTAGTCATCGACCGAAATCTCATGAAAAATTTTCATTTTCGCCGCCAAAATTTCTGACGACCTTTTTTTTATTTATTTTTTAGTCATCAGCCCAAAATCGTGGATATTTCACTGTAAAAATTGCGGATGGCGGATGGCCATTTTTTTAGGGGGTCTGAGCCTCTTGTAGGGGAGGCTTAGCCCTCCCAGCCCCCTCTAGCGCCGCCACTGAATAGGGGGATACTCTATTTCGTGACACCGGTATCACGTGATATTCTATCCCCCCCTTAAAGCTATTCTGGGGGGTTGAATTAATCTATCCCCCAGATGCAATATACCGGTCAAGACCAGTGGCAGCGCCAGAATTTTCGTTTTGGGGGCTGGATTTTCGGGAAAAATTTTCTTTTCGGTCGCCGAAATTTCTGATGACCTTTTTTTCTTTTTTTTTTGTCATCGACCAAAATCTTAAGAAAATTTTCCATTTTCGCCACCAAAAATTCTGATGACTTTTTTTTAGTCGTTCGGTCACAAATCTTGGGAAACGGTCCTTCTTTTTCGAAGCCGCCAAACTGTCTGACAGCTCTCGTACGTACCTTTGGTTTTATTTGGGGGGGGGGCTAAAGGGGGTTAATCGTCTAAATATTTTATTTTTACATGGTAAAAAAATGGATCGCCTTTTTTAGGGGGCTTAGCCCCCCCTAGCCCCCCCTAGCGCCGCTACTGGTCAAGACTACCCGTGGGATAAACTATTCTATCCCCTTTATTAAAAAATGCATAGGCTATAATTGAAAAATTTATGCTGTAATCAAACTTTAAAGTGACTCTAATTGTTTTAGTCCTAAACAATGTTCAGAGCAAGGCAACTCAAATTTACTTAGTAGCTCTAAATGCTCTTAAGCGTTGTAAATGTTCTAAGTGCTCTAAAACCAAAGCAAGCACAATAGTCTGGTATGAGTAAACATACATGTTAGTGTCATTGTTCAAAACAAAGCAAATGGAAGTTAATTTGAAAAAAAAATAAACACGCGGTCCAAGTGCCTTTTTCAGCTTTTCATCTGTGGGATACGATTAACACGGGAATACTCTATTTCGTGACACCGGCGCTATAGAAGTTCTAATTACTACTACTAATTAACATTAATTATTATAGTTATATTAACTACCATAACCATAAAATAAGAGGTAGAATCCGATCTCTTACATTGATTACCACATACTAATTCTTCGATTATGTGAATAACTAAATATTGTACACAAGATGACGTCATACGCAGCTATGAAAATGACGTAATTACCCGAAATTCACTGAGGTTTAAAATCGCTTGAAGGCACGAACAGCGTGAGCGGATTTCCAGCTAACTCTGAACTAATTTATGTTTTGAAACCAATCGAGAAATATGGTAAGCACTTAAATTGGTCCGCTAACAAAGTGTATTTTACTAAAACATCACCAGAAAACTAAAATTGGGTATTATTAGAAATCCGAACTAGATGTTGGACGAGTTATTTCAGTTATGTGCTTCCTAAAATGTCAAGCGTGGACATTATTTTTAGCGTATCGATCGAGGAGACAAAATGTCGAATAGACTTCGAAGCCATGGTTTTGCGAATTTTGGCTGACATGGAGTAGAAATTTAGGATGTTTAATTCGGCGTAACTATGGTATCTGAGACCGAATGACGACACCCTAACCCAGTGTGTAATCTAGTCCCCGTCCTCTGGGGGGAGGGAATCCACATTTTGGCGTAATTGCAGAACACTGAACCGCTAGTTTTGGGGTAATAACCTGTTAGGGTTAGTCGGACTTAGTCCTTGGGGTCTGGGTAAGCGTCGGTTAGGGTCAGGTTAAGCGTCGTGAGTGTCGGTTAGGGTTAGTGTTAGGGTTAGTTTCGTCATTAGATACTATATGTGTTATACGGAAATCGCTATAAACTAGTGGTCCCGTGTTCTGCAATTACGCCCCCGAAACTTTTTTCCACATTGCAATGGTTTCATTTTAAGTTGTCATCTTAACCAAATAGCTGTACTTTTTCAATGCTGATGAGAGTGGCCTAAGACTTCAATAAATACACTATGCAATACTAAACTTCCAATAATAATTTCTTTTTGAATTTTCACATTGTAACAGTACCATTTCAAGATGTCATTTTAGCAAAATAACTGAATTATTTCAGTAAACTTACTGATAAAAAAATGTGTTGGAGGGGTGTGGATTGTCTTACGCTTGTGGTATAACTTTACATGTATTGTTGGCATGAATAAAAATGCTATTATTGACCATTTGCCTCACCACCAGAAACTTTTGGAATTTCCACATTGCAATGGTATCATTTTAAGCTGTCATCTTAACAAAATAGCTGTACTTTTTCAGTGCTGATAAGAGTGGCCTAAGATTTTATTAAAAATAGGCTATGCTTGCAATTATATTTTTTTTGAGTTTCCACATTGTAATGGTACCCTTTTTAGATGCCATTTAAGCAAAATTGCTGAATTATTTCACTAATAATAAAAAAGAGTGTTTCAGGATTTAATAACTACAATAATAATTTCCTTCAGAGGCTCAGTTCTGCTGTTGCTGGGTTATTATAATGACTAACTGCAGACCTGACTATAATAATATTAGACTATTTAAGCTGACTTTTCAGCACTGAAACAGCTTATCCCTGTTTCCCAAGATGGTCCTGAATTGCTGATCAGGACACACTGCAGAATTCAAATGATACACAAACCAACCAAGAACTAATAAACTAGAGGTATCAAAATCTGGAAGTCTTGCAGCAATGATGTTGTTTTACTATAGGTGTCCAAAGACCAAAACATTTTAAATTTGGTCGTTTGAAATTGAAGGAAAGCACTGAAAAGAAGCCATTTAGTTGATTGGGTGTAGTTCATGACACTAATAAAATGCTATTATTGACCCTTTGCTGTTGTTTTTTTTGCATAGAAATTTTGATGTATTTACATTAAATGCTTGAAGACTACTACTGAAACTATTTATAATCATGTTTAGGAGTGAATTGTATGTTCCTGGAATCTTGCCCATACAACATTTGCTCGGATGCAAACGACTAAGTTAGAAAACTCAGCTCCAGTGTCTGCTTTTTCTTCACCTCCCATTGCACCAATGGCAACCGGCCATCTGCTCAGTCGAAGTTCATCGGTAAGTCGTCCCAGTGTGATGACAGCTGCAGCCCAGATGAAGGCAAGCAAGGTACGCCTGTTTCGTAATGGTGACCCCTTTTTCAAGGGCATCATGCTTGCCATTACAGTTGAACGCTTTCGAACATTTGACTCACTTCTGGCTGAACTGAACCAGACGACCCTGTGTGACCCCTCAGTTCTGCATAAGGGTGTTCGCTACATATTTACTTTGAATGGAGAACAGGTGAGGTCCCTTGACCAACTGCGAGATGGGTGTGCATATGTTTGTGCCTCAACTCCTCATTATCGCCGGATGGATTATTCTAAGATAACAAAGCCAATGAACTGGAAAATGAACTTTCGAAATGGGGACGAGAGCAAGACTGGAATTGCAAAGTCATTTGGTGACTTCAATGACATTGATCGAAACTACATTGAGCCGAAGATGATTTACACCATTCGATCTGGTCCAAGACCAAGAAACATGGCTAGGATGTTGCTTAACAAGCGCTCAGCTCGATCATTTGACCAGGTAATGACCGATCTCGCTGAGTCGGTGAACATGGAAACAGGAACCATTCGACAACTTTACACAGTCACTGGAAAACAGGTTCATTATAAATAACTATTCTCATTACATGCTGTCACTTGCTTGACTATTTAGTCTACAAAAACTTTGCTTTCTGTTAACTAAATCAAAACTAATCTTGAGTTAAGATTTTACTTCTCTTCCTCAATTTTCTTATTTGATTTAATAGAGCAGAATGCATTGGAGGCAGGTAGTTATTTTTCTATATGTGGCATGCATTGTATGCACTTTCAACTTCTGTAGCTTTGGATATGTACAAAAATCTAGATATTTATCAGGTTGGTAATTCATAATTTGTTACTCTTATTATTTAATAGATATGAATATCTATTAGCATGATATGAATGTAAAGACTTTTATAGCACCGTTATCTTAATGTGTACAAAATCAGTCAGAAACCAGATGTAGGCTAGAATGGGCATTGGGCAAGTAGGTTGAAATGGATGAGTGGCATGCTTAGTTGTGAAGGCTTGAGAGTGGCTATAGAATTCAGTGAATTCGAAGCCTTGGTTCAACCACTGATTATTTCTGAGCCCAACACTGCCTGGTGCATGACACATCAAGATTCAAATTTATCCAATGGTCCAGTACAATAATTATTGAAATAGCATGGAGGGAGTGGAGATGCAACAGCTGTTTCAATTTTAATGATTTGTTAACTGTAAAACATATGACAGTTTGATGCACTGGATAGGTAATCAGAGCATGTATTGGAACAATTATGCAAGATGCTTGGACTTTTCATTACAGCTTAGGCTCTGAATTGCTCAGAATTTTTTATTACCAATATGTGCAAGTCTCTTTTAATAAATATTCAGTTGTCATAATCAAAATGAGGTTTAGTGCATGCATGTTACTTTCAGTTATAGGCTACATGACACATCCAGAATAGTTTTAGCAGTAATAGCTTGAAAATGGTGCTGTTGTTAGTTTTTTTACATAATGTCTTAACATATAATATCATATTATCTATATATAAAACCCGTAAATCCTTTGTTTCACTGATCTAGGTCCTTTCTCTAAAAGACTTCTTCCAAGATGATTCGATTTTTGTGGCATTTGGTTCTGAGAAATTCTCCCAGTCAGAAATGAAGCTTAATGATGTTGGTAGGTACCAGGTAGCCTTATTAATTTATTTTCTTTGAGCATCTTGTAATGCTTTGATTCTTGCTCTGCTTTACTATAGCGATAATTAGTTATATGAGTCAGTGAGTCACCTCAGCTGAATTAATCTTAGGTAGATCGCTGATTCTTCTATAGTAAAATGTACCAGTATCATAACCACTTTGTCTCCGATGGGCAGCGGCGCCCGCAGGATTTTTTTCTTGTACGCACAGAAATTTTCGATGGAGGTGCGAACAGGGAAAAATTGTCGTTAGGCCGCCGAAAAAACTGATCAACCTAGAATTTCCCCAAAACATACCTTTTCCCTTTTCTATCCGCCGAAAAAACTGATGGCATTTTTTTTTTTTAGTCATCAACCAAAAATTTTCCCAAAACATACCTTTTCTATCCGCTGAAAAAACTGATGACCTTTTTTTTTTTTAGTCATCAACCTAGAATTTCACAAAAACATACCTTTTGGGTCATTGCGCTGTACGCACTTACCTATGTGCGTACATCTGCGGGCGCCGCTGCTGTACGCACTTGCGTAAGTGCGTACGCCTGCGGGCGCCGCTGCCGATGGGTATAATTTACTAGTGGTGGTCCACTTGTTTTGAACCTGGCCATCAATATACGGTAGTTTGCGTAAAAAGCATGTTCTAAGATTTAATTTTCAAGCCAACTGTTGGCCCTAGCTAGCAACTGTACATGCTACATAGATACCATAATACTGCATGTTTTAACAACATGTCCGCTGCAGGTGAAAAGGATCCGGTGCGCACTTCTGCTGGTGTTTAAAAAACTTTAAATATTCATTTATTGTTTCAGAATTCTTATTTTAATTGAATCAGTTGAAGCAAAACAAACTCTGTTCATTAGAAAAGCATGTGTTGACTATTTAGTTCACGTTTCTTGACAGTCTGACATGAAATATTGTCTATGTAATTTTTTTTTAAATTGATAGAGGGCAAGTTCGTGAGTGGATCTTCCCAGCGAAATGCGCGCTCAGCTACTGTTAAAACTGCACCGCCGATCAGAAGAGCAAAATCGCGCTCTCCCGATGGTCGTCTGCACAAGGCGTTGGCTAATGCTTCAAGTAAGAATCTAATCAACATCCCATGATGTTCTTTGGATGCTGTAAATATATTTTACGTTCATCAAAGTCTGTGGCTACAGTACATGGTGCACATGAAAACTGGATCTTGTCCAAATTCTAACTTGTGGGCTACATGCATGGTCTGGCTGAGAGGTTAAGAGTTATTAGCCAGGGGATGTTAGTGCCCTAGAACCGTCTGAATTAGTTCATTTTTCCAGTTCCAGTAACTATGTCATGTTAGATCCTGGTTGATATACTCATTGCTGGCAACGAACAAGTATGCCACCATCTTTGTATTTGACTGAATATCCGTGTGAATTTCGGTCTCTACATGTGTACTTGAATGTCTTTCCTTTTGAAATAGTTGTCATGGGTGACTTTAATATGCTAGTCAATTGATGTAGCTACCAGTAATCATTGCTCTACTCGACTTCTTGATAGTTGGAAAGATTGGCAGGCAATAGATGCAACAGCTTTTTGCTTTTCATGCACATAACAACCGAAGAGCTTATCATCAAAAGAGGAGTGCAATGAAGAGCATAGCCGTGTATTGCATCAGTGTGGTGCAGAATGTTACTCACTGCTTGCCATAGCAACTGCTTGTAGAAATGATACAAAACATGGACCCGTGTGGGATAAACAAGTTTAGGAAGTTAACAACACTCACAACTGAATTTGACAACATCCTTCAGGCTGGCTGAATATGCAGCAGCCCAATTGAACTTAAGGGAATGTGCCGTTTCACAGTATTCATAACTTTATGCATTCTTTGACTTGTTTCAATTGTATTATTCTGTTGTTGATGTAGGTGTGAACTCACAGACGAGCAGCATGGGAAAAGGAACAGGTGAACACGTGCAGGCCTCCTCCTCCTCTCCTACTCCTGCTGTTCCTGCTTCCACTGCACCTGAACTGCAGCAGAAGATCCGTCCTGTCCAGCGCCCCCCAATGTCACGCAAAATCGCAGATCAGCCAAAGCCACCATCCCCTAATCCAGTTCACCAGGAGCCAGACTGTACATCTTCTTCAGCCAAGGCTTTAGAAACACTGCCTGCTCGTATCGAGGATGTTCAAGTTGATCGCAAAGTCTCTTCAGAGAAGAACATACAGGTCAGTTTACGATGATGTAATAATTGATAATAATAATCTTCGTTTATTAACATTCAATCTGACAGACCACAGAATGATTACAGATACAAGTTATACGAAATACGGCCAGCTTCGCACAAAACGCAGGTTGGCTACACAACAGGCTCAGTAACTTAACACTAATGGCCCAAGTGCTGGAACGCTCCTGGTACGGCCAAGCCAGGAGTGGGAGGGGCAATCTTATTTTCAACAGACCCGACGCAAACAACACAACAGAAAGCGCCACTGACGGCTGGCAGAAAATTCAAATAATTTTTTGCCCTGAGCGAGGTTTGAACCCAGGCCGCGATAATGACTACTCAGTTTATCGACCAACGCTCTCTCAACTGAGCTACGGAATTGAGTCCTTTGCCTGAATCAAGTCCAACTCAAGAACGATTTTCTGTAGACTTGAACTTTTACAGTCATGACTTGGATTTGAACTCGGAACTCGAAACCCCTGAAATTGAATTTTTACTTATTCGTTCGGTTTCTGAGTCACGATGTCTGGGTAGAACAGATAACTGTATTGCTGCGCTTACACTTAGTGGTGGTTAGAGTTGTAGCTGCTTCTACTAGGAGTGTGCCTGTTGAATGTGTGTTTATCTGTGGAAGAATTTTTATGTTTCTTCATCATGCTAGATTATTATTACCAAGAAAGCTTGTCTAATTTAGTGTTTTAAAGTTTATTTTTATAAATTGCATTACCATTCTGTATAGATACTGCTGTAATTTTGTATATGCCTTTGAGTTACATGTTTCTGTGTATTATGATATTGAAGGACTTAGACTGTGATTTGGATTCAACTTTAGTGACTCCTAATCAAACTCCTCTGGATTAAATTTTGAATCAGCTTAGATGGACTTGGTCTTGACTTGACCACATTACTTGTATGTTTTTGTGTAGAAGAAGTGGAATGATCAGGTGTGCATCACATCACAAAACTATGCAGATGTGATTGTATTTAAATGTATCTATTGGTCAAATGTGTTGCGACTCTGCAGCTATTTTGGAGTCATTTGTCTTCTCTTTTGACCCGTTGAAACTGAATTCCAAAAATATAAACTGCATTGGATGTTTTGTAACTTTTTCAGGCTGTCCCATGTGCAAAACCCATCGAAAAAAGTGAGTATCTAATGAGCAAATGAGTGTAAAATGACCAGTATCTGCACTTGTTAGAGATCTAACATTTTCAGTGATTGAGGTTGTGAGTTTAAAATGTCAATTGCCAAACGAACAATTTGCTTGCACTATGGATATTCAACTTTTAACTTATTTAGCTATTCTTCTGCTAATACAGCTGCTACAATTGCCCGTCCATTGCCCGTTACTGACACTACTGCTGCTGCTACTACTACTACTACAGTACTACTACTGCTGCTTCTACTATTACTACTACTATTAGTACCTTTCTACAACAAATGGTATTTAGGAAATTTAGGAATATTTAGAGAAGACAAGCCAGAGCATGTTATGAAGTCACTGATTTTGGTGTCACACCTTTGGAGTTATAATAATGCTAAAAACCTTTTACAGTAATATTTATCTGCTGGAGACACTGACACTACTGCTGTGAGCAATTCCAGATGCACGTTTCTTCTCTGTAATGATTTAAAATGACCATGGAGTGCCAAGCATGCTGACTGGTGATCCAGCATTACTCTCATGGGCGCCCGCACATAGGGGCAAGAGGGGGCACTTGCCCCCCCCTGGAAAATTGACACTTATTTTTTAACTACTACTTTTGGGCTAAACAAATTTCTTTGTGTTAGAGAATTAATAAATTATACTAATAATGGACAAAGTAAAACTAAGAAATCTAAGTTTAGAAACCTCTATAAAATAACCATGCTTTTAATTTTCTGACTTGCATTTTTCAACCTCTTGCTAAAACTGTAACCATGACCAGACATTGTGTTCCTCCTAAAACTAACGTCTCACCAGTTCAAAAGAATCCATACCGCTGCTCATCTGATCCTCGGATCTTCCACTTTCCAATCCTAACAGCTATTCTGCCCCTGCGCTCCTCTGACAACCGGATTCGAACCCCTTCTGACTACTATATGAACTTGATGAATAAGCTGGCGCCTGTGATAGACTTTCGAGTGGTGTTTTGGAAGTTTAGAAATAGGCTAAGGACTAAAATGCAGAGGTAGCTTGACGGAGCATGGATGAAAAATAGGTGTCATTTTTCAAGGGACAAGTGGACGTATATTTAACCTTCTTCAGAATCTGTTTTTTAACCACTGCTTTTTGATTATTTTTTTACAACTTTCTTCGCACTAAAGAAACTAGACCTATGAATTCATGCTAAAACTTATAAAAACGTGAAACAGAGTAATATATACTAAGAAACTCCATGAAAAATACCCATGCATGTTCCTAATTTCATGCTTTGCGTATTTCAACCACTTGCAACAGAAAATTTGTAGCCGTGCCCAACGCGTTTTGCCCCCTCCTGCAAAAATTTCTGCGGGCGCCCATGATTACTCTCATGAAAGTCGTTTGATGTCATTATAATTATTAGAGCAGGACAGGACTTCACTAATAACCTACCAGAGTAAAAATAAGTGTAGGCATTTTGCTGTATTTGTTTTGCTTTTAGATATTGAGCAAAGAATTCCACAGGTTTTCCTACACAAGTACCAGGTTGGAAAGGTTGTTGGTCGGTGCGGTCATGTAAGTCTGCATACTGGCGTTGACATGTGAGTAACATTAGTTCTTTGAAAATGAACAATTTTGGCATGACTTCTGTGAATTGTTAAATGTTGTGTGAGCCCTATGGTGCATATATCTGATCTTAGAACAGGAGAATTTATAGATAATTACATTGCATTGTTGCCTGTTAATCAATGGCGCCATTTTGAAACTTAGCCTTCGACAGAAGCTGGCCTGTGATTGGTTGGTGTTAGAAATCACTTTTAAGTATTTGGTATGAGAAAACCTGTGATGGGTCAAGTATGAGAAATTGTCTGTGATAGGTCGGTATGGCTCAGTCTGCAAATGGTGGATGGGTTAGCCTTACTTTCAAATCAGTCACACATTCTGACTACAGCGGAGGCAAGGAGTCGATGTGCTGCTTGTTATTTATACTGTGTCAACAATAGAGATTAGTCCTTTGGTTTCAACAAGCACTTGTATAGGGACAAGAAGAAAAGCAGCTGCCTGAGTTAACGCAAAGAAATAGTCATTCGATTTCTTTGTCTCGTCATACTGTACGAGAGTGAGTGGTCAATCCTCTCCTTCACACAGTCCAATCTTTGTGCGCTTATAACATTTGTACTCTTTTGAAGCCGAGTTTGCTGAGGCGGTCGCAGAACAGCAACCATCATGAATCTGTCCTCACATGAACTGACACTTTATATTAACAAATGAGAGGATGAATAATAATATGAGCAGACCATCAGACATGAATATGAGTGTTTGCGATTTCGTTTTCTTAGCCTCAGTATATGAGCTCAGATGGTCAGCCTTCTTCTTGCCATCTGGCTGTATCACTGACAATGCACAGTCACTGTACTTGTCATAGCTGAGTTTGCTATATGGCACAAGTGCTGTTAAGAGCTGGAAACAATTTTCTTCCCTCATGTGAAGATTTTAATTCTTGACATTCTGATTCAGAGTCTGGTACGCTAAACACTAGTTTATTTTCCTGATTGGCATCACATATTATTAACATGATATCTCTTTCCTGGTTCTTTCAAAATGCATTAACTTGTGCTAACACCTGTAAAGCTAGTTAAATGCTGTTTAAAACTGAGCATTAATAGGGGCATGGTGGTGTAGTGGTGGGTTTTGTGCCACGGAGCTGGAAGGTTCCAGGTTCGAATCCACCTCAAATCACTGTGTAGGGATCTTGAGCATGTCCTTCACTCACAAAATATTGCTCGTGTGCTTCGGCATGAAACTTCGATGTAGTGTCCATGCTGTTGACGGGAGTACCCCTGATTAGGAGCTTGAAGGGCACTATGGCAAATGCAAGAAATAAATAAATAAAAATCTTCAAAATTTAGGTAACTGACTGCTATGTTGAGTTGATTCAAAGTTATGACACATAGTTATTGTTCTCTGCATGCATGAAAAGGTGTCTGCCATCTAGGGTTCTATCTACTGGTGACCTCCACATTCATTTCACTCATAGATGTTGTCAGGACTGACACAGTGTGGGCCAACTATTGTCCCAAAGAATGTGGTTTTCTGGGACGCTGTTGATGTTCATATACAATATGAAATTTACGATATGAGATCTGGAGCATTAAACTGGTCTATAGTATATAGAATTTACAGTACGATATTCTGCCTTTACGGTAATTATCTGATGTTTAAAATCAAAACTATTTGAGAACTGTTGAATACGTGTGTGTGTTATCAGAAAGACCCAAAGCTCGGTGGCCTTCAAGATTTACAACAAGGCCAAAATGAGTAAAGAGAAGGAATGCTTAGCTCGGTCGGAACTCACATTGTTGAGGCGTATGAAGCATCAGAACATAATTCACCTTCTTGATGAATTGGACACACCTACTGCATTGTTCATGGTCCTGGAGCTGCCGAAGGTAGAGACTTAATCCTTACCTATCTGAATTGAACAGTGATAACGGGCTTTGGTTAATACTAAAGGACCCTGTAGAATAAACATTAAAGTAATTCATATAACTAGAAAAAGAATTTTAAATTTGATTTAAGGTTTTAACATAGCAGTAGAACATGACTAACAATAGATTATAGTTAACATTAGTGTGCACAATCATGAATAGTCCATTGGCCCTAATTTTAATATCATGTTACCAGACAATCTTTCACAGGTCAAAAGAGCACACTTCTTCGGTGATTTGTGGCTAGGAGTGATATCTAATAATTAGACCAGACTTAATCTGACTTAATTATTTTATAAGTTTATTTTGAAAAACTTAATTGGATAACTTTTGTCAATCACTTCTTTCCTTTTGCAGCACTTATTTGTACCTACATTCAAACCCTGTTTCATTTGTCATTTTTTAATACTGACATTCCCACCTGAAAATAAAATGAGCTGAATTCACGCAGATTCTAAGTAATTTATGAAACATTAAAATATTATGAGATGATATCTATAGATTTTGTTAGCATAAATTTATCACTAATGTATTCTCAATGCATATTAATTATTCATGATGTGTTATTAGTCTTGTGAGTAGACACCTTAGGTTAGTTTACTAAATTTCAATTGTGTCTGATCTTAGGGCAGAGACCTTCTGGATTCAATTACATCCTTTGATGATTATTCAGAGGTTGATGCCAGCCATCTTCTCTTCCAACTCTGCTTCGCCATCAACTTTCTTCATTCCATGAACATTGTCCACCGCAACATCAGACCTGAGAGCATTTTGGTAAAGAGTCAATATCACATTGAACTGTTGATAACCAAGTTATTGATGCATAAACAGCTATGTTAAAACCCGTTAACAGTTTAATGACAAACTGCATTTGGCTCTCAGTCACTTTTAATACATGATTTTGGTTAAAGTGTTAAACAGATGATTGTATAATTAAAGCAAAAACACAGCATGTCTAAGCAGTAATAGAATTCGGAGGTAAGCAGTCTAAGATTCATTGGTCTTTGCCCTATGCACAATTGCACATGACTGATTAACAATAATGGGACATGGCTGCGTTCAGTCGAATTTGATATCAGACCAACTGGCAGACCAACCGACGTATGCCAAGTGATCGAATCTCTTAAATGTATCTATAATTTCATTACATATTGATTTTGAATCTTTCATATTTTGATCCTCTCTTTTTATTATTGTTTTACATAATTATGTGTGAATGCATTAAACTGTAGGTTTCTTTGGAACCAAACGGTCGTAAACATTTGAAGTTGAGTGACTTCAGCATGGCCACTGAGATCTGGACACCTTTAAATACTCTTTGTGGAGCACTCAGCTACATGGCACCAGAAATGCTTGCAGAAAAACGGTGAGCCTTTTTCTTTATGATCAGCATGATGTGTTGCTGGTAATCACCACTAGCATTGTTGTTAAGATAAATGAGGCAGTTTGATTGTTTGAAGCCCATAATATTATTATGATGATATTTTCATATGAGTTTCATGTGTGTTGTTTATATGATATTGCTGTTGAGGCGAAGTCTAAGCAAAACCAACATCATGGTTAACCTACTTTAATTAAGACAGTGTTTCTGTTGCGATAAAATGCTGATCTAGACGGGGCACAATTGGGGAACGAAATATAGTATCTAATAATTGAAGTAAATTGAAGTTGAATATAGGCCTATATGTGCCTTAACTATTATAATTGGCTACTGTTTATAATATAATAATTGACCTAAGATTTTAAAGAGCCACATGCATTGAACGGAATGGTTAAGTTAAACCCTCACTTTTTAGAAGAATTGCATTGAATGATTTTTAAAAATTCCAAATTTGTTCTAGGTATAGCACAAAAGTCGATGTTTGGGCCGCTGGTGTTGTTGGCTACATTCTGCTCTGTGGATATCTGCCATACACTGGGTATGTCTGATACTACTTTCTACATTTTGATAAAAGTTTGGCTTTGGCAGTGTTACATTCAGGAAGACAAAGGCATCTGTTAGACCTGATGCATGGTCACAGAACTCAACAATTCTTTTAGATATTTGAGTTGAAAAGATATTTATTTGAGTTGAAAAAGATGTGTATTTTAATGGAACTAGTCTGATTTCAAGTTCACTGTAGCAAGCAAATGCATTCAATTATGTCATCTACATTAAAGTGCATGGCCTAACTATTTCATGATGATATGAAGAAAAGAGATTTAGAATCTAGCTATGTACTGGTAAATTAGTTTCTCGAGAATTACTGTCATTGTCTCATGTGAAAATGAAACAATCAGCAATTTTTGGCCAAATGACAGCTGGATTGAAGCAAAAGCTAACCAGAATAGTCACTGGTTAAAGTGGTATGGGTGAGCAGTAGGAATGCCAAATGTGAGCAGTGGGAATGCTGGTGTTTTTTTGGGGGAACACTCATGTTTCAAGGGTTCCATGCATGGTGAGCAGTGGGAACGCAAGCCAAGAAATTCGAGAGCAGTGGGAACACCGTTCCGACCCACTTTAAACCCTGAGAATAGTAAGCTTTATGCAGTCAGCTCCTGTGTGATGCTTTAAATCAGGGTTATTTACTCAAGTCGAATTTCCAGGTTACCAACTATGAGGGCCACACTCTCTAGGCATAGACCTCAAACGAGTGGAAATAAAATTATTACTCTTATGCAAAACTGATATTCAGTTGGGGTAAGCATTATGACTGTGAACTGATTGTTTGTAAAACAGTTTAGATTTGAATTTTTGCACTGCATTGTTTATTTTGAAAGAGATATTTCATATTTACAAATAGTATGGTAGTCAGTGCCAGTAATCTTGTTGTGTTGTAAAATAACTGCAGATCAACGAAAGAGCAACTTCTTACCAGAATCAAGTCAGGACCTCTGGACTTCCCAAGCCCAGCATGGGATGGCATTTCTGATTCAGCAAAGGTAAGGAAATCATTAAATACAAGAGATTTGTAGTTAGAACTCAGTTGCTGCAGACAAAAATTAAGAAATCAAGAATTCGCTATTTATGACAAAAGTCTAAACAGTTTTGAGCAACATTAACTAAGTTACAGTTTAAAGACGTAAAATTTGAATCAGTTTCTTTTGGTTGGACTCAAGATGTCAAAACATTTGGAAACTTGCTAGGGCTGTGATATATAGCCTATGATGAACTGTTAGTATGGAATGAATGAATGAACTTTGTTTATTGCACACACACACACACACACACAAGTCAAACAGTATAAATGTGACTCAATAAACAGAGTGCAATTGGAATCAGGAAAAGCTAACAGCTTATACAATCCTGACCCCTAGCTCCAAGACTATTTTAGTGCAAGTTAATATTAATACTTAATTAATACTTAATATTAGTTGTTTCCACAAAATTAATCACAAAGTATGTGATTGGTCCCAGTATAAACACAGCTGCCATTATTTTGACCTGGTTCAGCAGAATACTGTTCAAATTTCTACAGATTTTCTCGTGCAGTTGATTGTATAGAGTTGTGATTGATCCTTGTTTCAAACATCGCTCAATATCAGTTACTACTTTTAGGATCTCATTGCTTTCATGTTGGAAGAAGATGTCAACATTCGTAGCACTGCTACTGATGTCCTGGATCACCCGTGGCTCTCGGTGAGTTTAATTAAATTCATGAATAAATTCCTGTATGGATTTTCATGTTTTGGGTTAAATTTGAGAGAGCTTGGAATGGGTTGTGTTTATAGTAGTAACATTGGAAGTATTAATCACTATGATCAGTTCAATAACAAAAATTATAATTCTTAGACAACCTACTGAACCCTTAATTGGAAAGGTGAATGTTGAATGTTGATGTTAGACTGACGTTTACGTTTGTGGTGTTTACGATACCAGTTGTAGTAGTTGTGCTATGGGTTGGGATAAATTGTTAGCGCAAGGCCATGGCTGCAACAGATTCCGTTGCCCAGGTCATAGCTACATAAAATAATATGACATTTACTATCTTCATGTCTTTGCTCAAATGCATGATACTTGACACAGATAATTATCTGTGTCAAGTATCATGCATTGGTTCTTGGAAAGGCTTATAGTTTGTTTGTTCTTCACTTAGGAGAATGAACAGAACAACTTTAACCTTCAGCCAACCGTTGCATCTAATATTCTTCAGCTGACTGGAGTATTGGACAAATGCAGACGCTCCCTTGCAGCAATCATTGGTGTAAGTTGGCAGATTTTTGCAATTTTCAAATGAAAGCCAACCAAGACTTCCTCATTTAACTGCAGATGCAACTAATTGTTATTTAAGTCTTGTTTGGCATTTTATTCGTTTACTGTACTATTTCTTTAGGAAAGATATTAATAAAAATAATTTTAAGTAATATAATATTAATATAATAATGTTACTTGGTATTATGTTATAATAAAATAAATAGTTTAATAATATTAAGAACAATAACAAGGCTAGATTGCTGGCAGGCTCTTAAATTTGTTGCCAGAAGTCAAAGCAAGCAGGTCACAGGCATAACCTGCTAATTTTTACAAGAACTAAGTGAAAAACTGATTAGGTTGTACAATGAAAGTCGCTTTCTCCAAGTCCTTAAATAAAATAGAAAATAATGGAGGACCTTAAATCGCTCAACTAAGCCATCTTTTGTCTCTACAAACGACATCAGCCTGCAGGGGATCAAAGACTATCTCGATATTCAGAGAACTTTTATTTGTGTCACCTCCAAATTTGCAGATGGCAGTATATAAGGAGTCATTGTATACCATCTTTGATTGAGTGCAACCTGTTGTCAGTATTGCAGTATTGCTATCTTCTCAACACTACACGCAAGCTTCCTTTAGGAGTCCGGTGTATTTACCAGCGAGTGATGAGAGAGATAGAGTGTTGAAGTTGTTGATCATGTTACATAAATTTAGAAAGAAACTACATGTTTGCAATCTTTGTTTTCTGGCTTCAGATGGCAAACCTGGAGGGAAATGACGGTCAGCTTTATTTTGAGGTTCACGATGATCCAGCTTCCGATGACGTCCCACCGTATCCAGCAGCAGCGCCGACCTCTTCGTCCCCCTACGTGGACCCTGCAACAAAATCTCCACCCGCTAATCCTGCTGCTGTCAACTGTTAACCATTCCAGACGGCAGCAGTCATCTCACCTGTAACTGACAGCAAACTGAAAATCTTCTCACCAACATTTGTTACCGTTTGAAGAAACTCGGCATAAATATATATAAATATATTGTAACCATTTGTTGCTATAATGTGCTTACATGCGCTAAAACAGTAACATTTTATATAAAAAATTTAGCGCTTTATACGATGGAAATTTTGAAATGTAACCAATGCTTCCAATTTTTCTCTAAAATCATCTGATCTCTAAATATCATTTGCTAATGGTTGCTTCTGTTTACTAAGCCTACCTAGTGAAATGTAACTTATCTTGACTGATGGTAAACTAAATCAATTCTACACAAAAGTATAATATATTGTTTAAATGCCTGTCTGTTGTGTTTTTCTTATGTATTGTAATATTGCAATGTTTCAATAATAATAATTTTCGTTTATTCAACAATCTGGTTGACAGAAAGCAATGGGTTACAGTGCACAATTATGCAGTTGAAACAATTCACAAGAACGCAGATCACAGCTTAATTGCTTAAGCATGGGGCAAATAACTTATGCGGCACATGCACTATAATTAATTGTCCTCTCCCTTCTACAAGTGATTGCTGAGCCACGATGTAATCAAGTGCTACAGAATACATCACTGCTTACCCTTGTTCTTCCCAGTACCCAGTCATCAGAGTCTTGAACTTGGACCATCATGTCTACTGTAAATGCAAAATACGTGAAATTGTAGGCCTACAAGGCTACAACAATAGCTGGGAGCGACTCCCATAATTATTGTAACGGTAGGCTATATCAATCACTGCCATTTTGGGCCTGCTCCAATAAGTGCCATATAATATTATGATTCATAAATGGTTTGTAAATGAAAAGGGAGTGGAAATTGGGTCAGTGTAGACCTACCAGTGGCGTAGGCAAGGGGTGGGGTTTCGGGGGTTAAGCCCCCCCCATTGGCTGTGGAAAAAGGTTTTTTAAGGTTATTTTTCCATTTAAGTAAGAAAAATAGCAAAAAACGGTTTCCGGCCAAACCCCCCCCATAAAAAAATTCCTGGCTATGCCACTGAGACCTACTCACTATATAGTACTTAGTTCACTGGTGATTTTGAGACCTACTTTAACGTGTAGCGGTTTGTGCTGCAAGCATTTTAAACACGAAGTATGGTGAGAAACATGGGCGGAGACTTAGGGGGGACAGGGGAACGGTCCCCCTCAATGCATGTGATCGTTAAGTGTTGGGACATGTAGACTTCATGAACACACTGGTGACGCTATAACATCAGACAAAATGACTAAAAAAGGTCATCAGCTATTTTGGCAGGGAAAATGGTATTTTTTGAGGAAAGTCATCAACCTTTTTGACAGAGAAAATGGTTTTTTCTTGGAGATTTTGGACAAATGACTAAAAAAAGCCCATGGTGAGAAAGAAGATTTTGATGATTGCATAACATTTTTAAATTTGGCAACCATTGAACTCATTATTACAGATCTTAATTACATCGAATTATTCTGTGGAATATTTTGATTAACGCAGGAGACTCAAACTGTGCATTACGATGATGACTTTGATTATGCGCTAGCACAACCTCACAGTATAAATAACATTATTTTTTACCGTGGTACCGGTAGCTTTAAGTTTATGTCATTGCATCACTTTATGAAACCAATAGACTATTTTAGGCCAATGTATATTCATATTACTATATCAAAACCAATTTATCAATCTTTACCAATTTATCAATCTTCCTTTTTCACTTTCCTTTTTGATTGTTTGGCTGTTGTTCTGACCCTTTGGAGTAATAATTAATAAACGTGTTCATGAGCTGTTGGCCGTTCATATCGCGATTTTGGGCTCCTTTTTGACGTGATCTCACGACAAAGTTTTCCCGAAATCTTCCAACCCTGTGCCCATCTTCGACTGACATTCAATACTTTCTATGTTATTTCCGAGAACGCTGTCAGAGATATGCCGCCTAACGGAAATCGTAGGCCCTACACTTTTTTTACTTATAACAGTCTAAATGATTAGCTGAAGCTTAATGATTTTTTAATTAGAGCTTGTAGCTTCCTGGTTAAGATAATCCCCAAGATAGGCCTATAATCGCGATTAGGCTAATCAATCAATTTGTTGATTAATTTGGTCTACGTAGCCAACGTACAGCGTGAGAAAAACGGTCAAAACCAATCGCCACTGAGTTAATATAGGGCCTACTACTTTCTAAATACAGAAAACGTCAAAATAAATGTTTAAATTTAAACGAAAACAACTAATTTTGTCACCATATTCGATTTTCCGTTAGGATTTTGGCAAAATTACCGCTTAACTGCTTTCTCGGCTCGGCTGTTTACCCCGGAAATGCCAACTTAACAGTATGAAATAAGTTTTTTAATAAAAAAAATTAATAGAACAAGCCAAGAATTAACGAATTACAATTTTTAGCGATTATATACCGGTATAATAGCCTATAGCTAGGCCCTAAACTCGCCTTATATTGTGGGTACGCTGCATGAGGTTCACGACAGTAAAAGTTGGAAGATGATCGACACAGTGTTTAATCTGATGGAAGATTTTTTAGCCACTTAATATCAATGCCAGAAATCATGACCATCAAAACAGTGAACTTGAATTTTGACTGTTGTGTTTAGTGTTGTCAAGACACAATAAATCACTGCTTAAAGTACTGCCTACTACAGGAGTGCAGTGCTTTTCTGACATAGCTTACATGACTATTTCTGGCAGTATCTGCTGACAGGTTACAACCAAACTAGAGAAAAACACATATTTTTTTATCTCCCATCAGTCACTTGCGACTTGCTGTTATAGTTGTGCATGAATTATTCATTCTTGGACAGTGGTTCCCAACCTTTTTTACTTTGGGGCCACTTTTTTTAGTTGGAGGACATACGGGCCACTTTTTCTTAGTGGGAGGACATAAGAGTCACTTTTTCTTTGTTGGAGGACATAAGGGCCACTTTTTCTTAGTTGAAGGACGTGAGAGGCCACCAGGTTAAGATTTTATTCACTAAGAGCATGTAAAATTGTTGAAATTGAATCAATTGAATATAGAATGTTTGATGTTATGTGTAAATGTCTCAATAAAATAATTGTAATAGAAAATAATTATGTATTCTCTCCTGTCCGAATTGTCAATTAATGCATATACTTTTGTTAGTTCTTTGAGAGACTGAGCCGGCGGGCCACGGGTTGGGAACCACTGTTCTAGGACATGAGAATAAATAATGGTGGTGAATTTCCAAGGTGATCAGTGTGGTGTGGGTTGAAACAGGCCAATTGGACCAATACTCATCCATTAAGCCAATTTCTTCATGGGTAGCAGTTTACTGTTTGCTTGGTGAGAGTCAAATTGGTAAATCCTAGGATAGGTCCATTGCTGATCAAGCACCAGATTTGGTGTAGTTCATGACTCCAATAAAATATTGCTATAGATTATTAACCATTTGCTATTGTTTTATTTTGATTTATATCATGTTTAGGAGTGAATTGTATGTTCCTGGAATCTTGCCCATACAACATTTGCTCGGATGCAATCGACTAAGTTAGAAAACTCAGCTCCAGTGTCTGCTTTTTCTTCACCTCCCATTGCACCAATGGCAACCGGCCATCTGCTCAGTCGAAGTTCATCGGTAAGTCGTCCCAGTGTGATGACAGCTGCAGCCCAGATGAAGGCAAGCAAGGTACGCCTGTTTCGTAATGGTGACCCCTTTTTCAAAGGCATCATGCTTGCCATTACAGTTGAACGTTTTCGAACATTTGACTCACTTCTGGCTGAACTGAACCAGACGACCCTGTGTGACCCCTCAGTTCTGCATAAGGGTGTTCGCTACATATTTACTTTGAATGGAGAACAGGTTCGGTCCCTCGACCAACTGCGAGATGGGTGTGCATATGTTTGTGCCTCAACGCCTCATTTTCGCCGGATGGATTATTCTGGGATAAGGAAGCCAATGAACTGGAAAATGAACTTTCGAAGTGGGGACGAGAGCAAGACTGGAATTGCAAAGTCATTTGGTGACTTCAATGACATTGATCGAAACTACATTGAGCCGAAGATGATTTACACCATCCGATCTGGTCCAAGACCAAGAAACATGGTTAGAATGGTGCTGAACAAGCGCACAGCACGATCATTTGACCAGGTAATGACTGATTTGGCTGAGTCGGTGAACATGGAAAGAGGAACCATTCGACTACTTTACACAGTCACTGGAAAACAGGTTCATTATTATTTATCAGCATCTGTTACTATTAGTTGTTTTACTTTTACTATACAAGATTTACAAGATTTTGATTTCTAAAGTTGTTTCTTTTTAACTAAATGAAAACTAAGTCCTCAGTTAAGATTTTACTTCTCTTTCTCAATTTTCTTTTTGATTGGCTGAAAGATAACAGAGCAGAATGCAATGGAGGCAGGTAGTTATTTTTCTATCTGTGGCATGCATTGTATGCACTTTCAACTTCTGTACCTTTGGATATCTACAAAATCTATATATTTTTCAGGTTGGTGTAATGACTTGCACCATTATCATATCATATTTATACGCAGAATCAGTCTATGGTTCCTTTCAGTGAACATGGTGTCAAAGTCATAGACCAAAAATGTTAGAAAACCAATAAGTCAGAGAAACAGGAAGTAAGCTAGATTGGACAAGTACACGAGGGTAGGTTGAAATGGATGAGTGGTATGCTTAGTTGTGAAGGCTTGAGAGTGGCTATAGAATTCAGTGAGTTCGAAGCCTTGGTTCAACCACTGATTATCTCTAAAACCCAACACTGCCTAGTGCATGATACATCAAGATTCAAATTTATTCAAAGGTCCAGTACAATAACTAGTGGAATATAGCTATGGGTGCATGGAAGGAATGGATTGTGAAAATTTGTCAGCTGATTTCATTGTAATGCCTTGTGAACTGTAAAATAGATTTGACAGTTATTTGATGCACTGAATGGGTAATCAGAGCATGTATTGGAACAATATACAGATGTTTGGGGTTTTAATTACAGCTTAGTCTCTGAATTGCTCAGGATTTTTAACTAGCAATATTTGCAAGTCTCAGCAATGTTCTGTTGTGGTAATCAAAATGAGATTTAATATATGCATGTTACTTTGAATTAATTACAGATTACATTACGCATCCAGAATGGTCTTAGCAGTGATAGCTTGATAATGGTGCAGTGTTTAGTTTTTATGCAATTTCTAATGTGTAATTCGTACATTATCAGATTATCTATTACCTTTTTCACTGCATAAAAACTGTAAATCCTGTATTTCACTGCTCTAGGTCCTTTCTCTAAGAGACTTCTTCCAGGATGATTCGATTTTTGTGGCATTTGGTTCTGAGAAATTCTCCCAGTCAGAAATGAGGCTTAACGATATTGGTAGGTTGTCTTGTTAATTTCCTTTGAACATCTTGTGACACTTTGATTCTGGCTCTGCTTTACTATAGCAGTCATTAGTTATTTGAGTCACATCAGCTGAATTAATCCAAGGGGTCGCCTTTTCATTAATAGTGAACTATAGCTTTATCATAACCACCTTATCTTTGAATTGTATAATAGTGGTCCCCTTGTTTTGAACCTGATCATCAATATACTCGTCTTAAAAGGCATATTCTTCGATTTGAACAGTTGGCCTTCAGCTATAGATATAGCAGATACATGCATGCTACATAGACACTGATACATAGATGCCTTATTACTGCATGATTTAACAGATGCAAGTAAAAAGGATTCAGTGTCATGTGGTTCCTCACCTCGAAATTTATGTAGGTGATTAACGAACTTCAACTATTCTTTCAGTGTGTCAGAATTCTTATTTTCATGAAATCAATTGAAATACACAACATATTCCATTAATTTATTTTGTAATTTGGTATTAAATTGATAGAAAGCAAGTTCGTGAGTGGATCTTCCCCGCGATATACACGCTCAGCTACTGTTAAAACTGCACCACAGTCTCACTCTCGCGATGGTCGTCTGCAAAATACATTGGCTAATACTTCAAGTAAGAACCCTGACAATCATCCCATAATGTTCTTTGGAAGCTGTAAATATATTATTTGGGTCACAATACATTCATCAAAGTCTATGGCTACACGAGTACACGGTGTATATGAAAACTGAAAACGGGATCATGACCAAATTCCAGCCTGTAAGGTAGTATATAATGTGTGCAATTGTGCTTGCTTTGGCTTAGGGTAGAGTTATTAACCATAGAAGGTTATTGCCCTAGAACCCAATGAGTTAGTTGATTTCACCAGTTCAAGTACCTAAGTCATTATTTTTAGATCCTGGTTGATATACTCATTGATGTCAACAAGCTAGTATGACCCATCTTTGTATTGACTTAATAACCATGTAAATTTCAGTCTCTACTTGAGTACTTGAATGCCTATCCTATTTAAATAGTTGTTATCGGCGACTTTAATATGCAGGTCAATTGATGTAGCTATGGGTAAACATTGCTCTACTCCACTTCTTAATATTTGATTTTTGGAAAGATTGACAGGCAACAGATGCAACAGCTTTCTGCTTTTCATGCACATAACAATAATCTAAGAACCTGTCATTAAAGGAGGAGTGCATTGAAGAGCATGGCCGTGCATTGCATCTGTGGCGGTGCAGAATTTTATTCACTGCTTGTCATAGCAACTGTTTTTAGAGATTATGCAAAATATGGACCCGTGTGGAATAAACAAGCTTACCGACACTGGCATGTGAATTTGAGATGCGAAGATTAATGGTTGCCTCACCAACATCCTTCAGGCTAGCTGAATATGCAGCTATGCGGCAGCCCATTTGGAATGTGCCATTAAGTATTCACAACTGAAGTTTCACAGTAATCATAACTTAATAAATTCTTTGACTTGTTTCAGTTGCATTGTTCTGTTGTTGATATAGGTGAGAACTCACGGATGAGCAACGTGAGAGAAAGAACAGGTGAACACTTGCAGCGCTCCTCCTCCAATTCTCGTGCTGCTCCTGCTCCCATTGACAACGTGAGAGAAAGAACAGGTGAACGGTTGCAGCCCTCCTCGTTCAAATCTCCTGCTGCTCCTGCTTCCACTGACAAAAGTGAGTATCTAATGAACAAATGAGTGTAAAATTACCAAATATCTGTAATTGTTAACCTTTACAGCAATTGAAGCATTGAGTATATAATGTTAATTCCAAGCAAACAATTTCTTTGCAGTATGGATATTTAACTTTTGATTTACTTAACTGTCACTCTGCTGCTACAGCTTCTATAACATTGCTGTTACTGACACTACTGTACTACTTCTACTGCTGCTGCTACTACTACTACTACTGCTACCACACCTGCTACTATTACTGCTGCCACTACCTTTCCACAACTAACAATATCATTTAGCCTAATATAGGAAAGAGACGAGAGCATAATTATGAAGTGACTAAATTTGGTGTCACACCCTTGGAGTTATGATAATGCTAAAAACCTTTTACAGTAGTATTTATCTGCTGGAGACTGTCAATTGTGAGCAATTCCAGATGAATTGCTCACAGTTGACAGTCTCCAGCAGATAAATATCACTGCAAAAGGTTTTTAGCATTATCATAACTCCAAGGGTGTGACACCAAATTTAGTCACTTCATATGCTCTCATTACAGAGATGTTTTCTTCTCTGTAATGATTTTAAATGACCATGGAGTGCCAAGCATGCTGGCTGGTGATCCAGCATTACTCTCAGGAAAGCCGTTTGATGTAATAACTAGAGCAGGACATGACTTCACTAATTACCTAGCAGAGTAAAAATAAGTTTAGGCATTTTGCTTTGTTTTTTCTTTTAGACATTGACCCAATAATTCCACCATTTTTCCTACGCAAGTACCAGGTTACAAATATTGGTCGGTGCGGTTATGTGAGTCTGCATTTTGGTGTTGACATGTGAGTAGCATTAGTTCTTTAAAAATAAACAATTTTAAGCAGACTTTTGTGAATTGTTTAATGTTGTAGGTCCTAGAGCATATTCTGATCTTATCAACAGTAGGGAGTCGTTTGGTTTCAACAAGTCGTAGTATTGTCTTATTTGAATGCTGAATTCTTTGATGATGTGGTGCTATAAGTATGTTCTGTTTGAAAATCGGTGTAAGTTGTTCAGTGTTGTTGTCTGTGGTGTAGTAACTTTCCAGTTCAGCCTGATTCGTTTAAAACTGTTAGCATTTTCCTGATTTGCATCTCATAATTATTATTGACAAAATCATCTCTTTTCTGGTTCTTTCAAATGCATTGATTTCTAATGACACCTATAAAGCTAGGGAAATGCTAATTAATGCTAAGCATTAATAGGGCATGGTGGTGTAGTGGTGGGTTTGGTGCCGTGTAGAGATCTTGAGCAAGTCCTTCACTCACAATTGCTCATACACTTCAGCATGAAACTCTGACGCGGACACTAGCGTGCTTGAAGGGGTGCTATGGCAAATGAAAGAAGTAAATGCATAAAACAAAAAATTACTTTACTGATTGAGAAGTTGGGTTGTTATCTGCATGAATGAAAAGGTGTCTGCCGCTAGGGTTCTACTGGTGACCACCACATTTATTTCACTCATAGATGTGGGACCAACTATTGGCCCAATGAATGTGGTTCTCAGGGTCGCTGTTGATGTTCACATAATATGAAATTTGCGACATGAGATCTGATGCATTATACTGGTCTATAGTATAGTTATGGAAATTACAGTTGATATGCCGCCTTTACGATAATATCTTATGTTTTTCCATGTTTCTGACTAGATCAGGCCATGTCCTGCACGAGTTACTCAGCAAATAGGTTATAACCAGTGCCCCAGATGCCATGATAGGATGCTGCAAAGAGCAGTCAATCATAAATTATGAGGAAAACATTTATAACTAGAAAGTTATTTACATATTAATTAGTTTGTTTAATTTTTGCAATTTTGATGTCTCATGTGAAATTTATATGTGATACTTGTTAACCAGAGTGCTATTTGGCCACTGGTTAAAATAAAGAATATACTTACTTACTTAATTTTAAAAACAAGACTTTGAGAGCTGCTGAATGTGTGTGTTATCAGAAAGAACCAAAGCTCTGTGGCATTCAAGGTTTACAACAAGACCAAAATGAGTAACGAGAGGAAATGCTTAGCTCGCTCCGAAGTCACCATGTTGAGGCGTATGAAGCATCAGAACATAATTCAACTTCTTGATGATTTGGAAACACCTACTGCCATATTCATGGTCTTGGGAGTGTCTCAGGTGGAGATTCATTTCTTACATGAATTGAATAGTGATAAAGGGCGCTGTTTAACACTATGGGATGACTCTGAGAGATGACTTCAGAATACTATTACAGTAATTCATACAACTAAAGAATTATTTTAAGTTAATTTGAATTTAAGGTTTTAACATAGCAATAGAACATGGCTAGCGAAAGATTATAGTTAACAATAGTGTGCACAAATCATGAATGGTACTAATTCTAATACGATGTTACAAGAACATCATTCACAGGTCAAACGAGCACACTTCTAACATGATTTGTGGCTAAAAGTGATATCTAATAATTAGACCAAATTTATTACAGTTTTTTAATTACCGGTATAAGTTTATTTTGTAAAACTTAATAGAATAGATTTAGTCAATCACTCCTTTTCTTTTACAGCACTAGTTGTGCATACATTCAAAACTTATTTCGTTGTCATTTTTTTAGTGACAGTCCCACCTGAAAATAAAATGAACTGAATTCATGCAGATTCTAAATAATTTATTTAGCACCAAAATGTTATGAGATGATATCTATTGATTTTGTTATAATATGTCATTTATCACTTAGCATACTCTCAATGAATATTATTCATATAGTATAGTGTTATTAGTCTTGTGAGTAGATGCTTTGCGTTAGTTTACTAAATTTATATTTGTCTGATCTTAGGGCCGAAACCTGCTGGATACAATTGCATCCTGTGATGTTTATTCAGAGGTTGATGCCAGTCATCTTCTCTTCCAGCTCTGCCTCGCCATCAACTTTCTTCATTCCGTGAACATTGTCCACCGCAACATCAGACCTGAGAGCATTTTGGTAGCGTTGAACTATTGATAGCTAAGTTATGGATCAATGCATAAACAGCTAAGCAAAAAGCTGTAGCAGTTTAATGACGAGCTGCATTGGTTTCCCAGTCTCTTTTAGTACATAATTGTGGTTAAAGTGTTAAACAGATGATTGTATTAATAAAGCAAAAACACAGCTTGTCTGAGCAGTATTCAAATTTTTAATCAAACAGTCTAAGGTTGATTGGTCATTGCCCAATGCACATGACTGACTAATAGCAATGGTGCATGGCTAATGGCTATGCTCATTTGACTTTGGTACCAGATCAATTTTGACCTGCTTATGCCAATTGATTGAACCTCCTAAATGCATCGATAAGTTTATTACATATTGATTTTGGGTCTTTCATATATTGATCCTTTCTTGTTATTATTATTTTATTCATATTTACGTAAATGTAATATGTACAACATTGTACATATGTAAATATTTACGTATGTGAGAATGCATTAAACTGTAGGTTTCTCTGGAAACAAACGGTTGTAAACATTTGATGTTGAGTGACTTCAGCATGGCCACTGAGATCGGTGCACCTTTAAATACTCCTTGTGGAGCGATCGGCTACATGGCACCAGAAATGCTTTTAGAAAAACGGTGAGCCTTATTCTTTTTCATGAGCATGATGAATTGCTGATGATCACCACTAACATCATTGGTTAGACAAATGAATCCCACATGATGATATTTTCATATGGGTTTCAACCGTTTCATGTATCCTGTATATGATGTTGGGGCAAAGTCGAGGCAAAACGAAACCAATATCATGGATTTCCTACTTTCTTAAGACAGTGTTTCTGTTGTAATAAAATTTTGATCTAGATGGTGTTCAATTGAGTACGCTAATGGCATTGTCACTGTAGTGTAGTTGTATTACTGAAGTTAATATGTACATGTGCGTTAACTATTATTGGCTCCAGTTTATAACAAAATAATTTATCTCAGACTTTATTATTCTTTTTACAAAAAGTATCACACGTAATGGGATGAACGGTTATGTTAAGGACTTACTTTTTGCAATCATTGCTCTGAATAAATTTTTGTATTCATGTAGAGATTTTCAATATGTGTTCTAGGTATAGCATGAAGGTTGATGTTTGGGCCGCTGGTGTTGTTGGCTACATCATGCTTTGTGGATATCTGCCATACACTGGGTATGTTTGATACTACTTTCTACATCTTGCTTTGCTAGGGCAGTATTATTCAATGCCTTGCTACTTGTGGAAGAGAAAGGCATCACTTAGGCCTGATTCATGGTTACAAAACTTAATGATTCTTTTATATATCATGCATACATTGTTCATTTGAAAAGTGATTATTCATATTTACCAATAGTAATCAGTACAGGTAATCTTGTTATGTTGTAAAATATCTGCAGATCAACAAAAGAACAACTTCTTATCAGATTCAAGTCAGGACCTCTCGATTTCCCAAGCCCAGCATGGAATGGCATTTCTGATTCAGCAAAGGTAATGAATATTCATCAAATACGAGAGATTTGTAGTTAGAACTCAGTTGCTGCAGACAAAAATTAAGAAATCAAGTATTCATTATTTACGACAGTAGTCCAAATAGTTTTGAGCAAAATTAATTTAGTTTCAGTTTAAAGACGTAAAATTTGAATAAGTTGTTTTTGAATGGACTCAAGATGTCAAAACATTTGGAAACTTGCTAGGGCTGTGATATAATTATATGGTGAGCTGTTAGTATTTGTTGTTTCCACATAATTAATCGCAGACAAAGTGATGTGATTGGTCCCAGTATAAACACTCAGCTGCCATTATTTTTGACCTGGCTCAGCAGAATACTGTTCAAATTTCTAAAGATTTTCTCATGCTGTTGATTGTATAGAGTTGTGATTGATCCTTGTTTCAAACGTCGCTCAATATCAGTTACTGCTTGTAGGATCTCATTGCTTTCATGTTGGAAGAAGATGTCAACATTCGTAGCACTGCTACTGATGTCCTGGATCACCCGTGGCTCTCGGTGAGTTTAATTAGGCAAAAAAAAATAATGATGTGTTTCCGGTAACCCGACCGACCCTCTTTCATTGCCGCGACTCAAATAATTTTGCCAAAAAATTTGATTAAAAAGGTTTTTTTTATTAAAAAAAGTTTTTTTTACATTTTGTTTTTTTAAATTTTTTTTATTGACATAATACTGACATTGCCTTCCGTATAGAGTTGTATCTTAGGCCAAAAAAATTGTGTTTCCAGTAACCCGACCAACTCACTTTTATTGACGAGACTCGGAAAATTTTGTGGAAATTTTTTATTTACAGTGACATTGCCTAAGAGTTTCACACCTGCCTAACTACTTGCTGGCTGCCAGTCTTGAGAAACCTCTAGCCTTATCATTCTCACTTGAGCCATCTCTAATGGTGACTAGGGAAAATAAATCTAGCAACCTCTAGGTGTAACTAGTCACTGGCTCGGCCAGTCTGGAACGACCCCTAGCAGTGATGTTCTGTTCGCACTCATCTTTCCCTTCCCACTTTATCTTACCAGAAAAGATGTCAACAAAATGAAATTAATAGAATTGTTTTCTAGAGCAATTTTAGGTACAGACAGTCGGGAAATAGGCAGTTTATACTTGCTTAGAACACGTACTTTGTTGCAGTGTGTACCTTTATGCAAAAAAGAGTAGTTGGGTATAATTTTTCGGATAGTCACTGTAAAATATTTTTCAACCTACCTACCCAATTTTTTAGAGCTCTGTTGCCGGAAACAACATTATTTTTTTGGCCATAAATGCATGAATAAATTCCTGTTTGCATTTTAATGTTTTGGGTTAAATTTGAGAGAGTGTGGAATGGGTGTGTTAACTTAAATATATAGTATTAACATTAAAAGTGTTAATATTGTAACATCAAAAAATTATCTTTCTCAGACTACCATCTGCACCCTTAATCAAAAAGATGATTCTTGATGTTAGACTGGTCACGTTCAATATTCTTCTTCTTTATTGACCACCACCACAAAGTAATACAAGCATACAGTTTACAAATTCGTATGCATGTTGTCAATAGGTAAACCCAAAAGAACATAATGGTTCCGCGAAACAGGGTTCCCTAGTTACATCAGTAATTTATCAGTTATTATACATTGATGGTCACCATTATATCTTCATAGTCATATTATAAAATGTCAACAGTTGATTTTTATTGGGAGCTTAAGGCTCCTCGCAAAATGGGTAAAAGCACACTAGACACAAACAATCATAGACACTTTATGTAGCACTGTATATATGAACATAGTAGTGCATGTACAAGTGCATCATGCGGGTAACAATAAGATAACTCAAACAAGTGCAGCCAAAAGGTAACCTTTGAATTTCCGTTTGAATTGATAAACAGTGGGTAGGTGTTTAAGTTTATTAGGCAGTGAGTTCCATAGCAGTGGACCATTATTCCAATGCTGTGTTGCCTTGCAGTGGACCCTTCACTGATGTCAGTTCATGGCTTAACGCGTATAGTGGTCATGCACATCTGAATTTTTACAGAACCAGTAGTCAAAATTAGTAGGTATTTGATGCACTTGAAGTTTTTACATGAATAAGGCTACTTGAAATTTATTTATGTACGCGAAAGGTAATATTTTTAGGTTGTGGAATAGAGATGTGAGCTCTATATGGCACATTGCTTTCTCGCAACTCGCTTTTGCAAGGTCGCCAAAATGGTTAGTCGACTTCGGTACATAGAGGCCCATGCAAGATTGCAGTAGAACGTGTGGTGTTTCAAGGCTTACAAGAGCAGTTTTAGTAGTTGTCTTGTAGGTTGGGATAAATTGCTAGCCTAAGGTCATGGCTGAGGCAGAAACCGGTATCCCAAGGTCATGGCTACATCAAACAATTATGTTTACTTCTTCATGTCTTTGCTCAAATGTATACCTGTATTAAGTGTCATATATTGCTTCTTAGAAGGACTTATAACTTGTTTGTTCGTCATTTAGGAGACTGAACAGAACGACGTTAACCTTCAGCCAACCGTTAAATCTAATATTCGTAAACTGGCTGGAGGAATGGACAAATGCAAACGCATGCTTGGAGCAGTCATTGGTGTAAGTTGGCAGAATTTTCATCATTTACAAATGTGAGCAACCAAGCCTTTGCCTCATTTAACTTCAAATGCAGCTAATATCAAAGTCTTGTTTGTCATTATTTTTATTAATCTAGAGCACTATTTACCAACGATAACAATAATACAAATTATAGGAATAACAATATAATAATTTCATTTCATATTATTATAATATAATAAATAGTATAAAGATAAGAACAGTAACATGGCTAGATTTCTGGTAAGCCCTATTAAATTTTTTGCCACAATTTTCTACCTCAGTCAAAGCAAGCAGGTCACAGGCCTTCTCAATCTGGAAAATGTTGACAAGAACAAAGTGAAAAGCTGATTAGGTTGTACTGTGATAGGCGCTTTCTAACTCCGTAAATAAAGTAGAAAAGAACAGAGAACCTTAAATCACTCAACTGAGCCATCCAATGTCTCTAGAAATGACACATGAGGTTCAGACCCTTTCTAGACAGCTTTTACTAGTGTCCCCTCCAAGTTGTCAGATGGAAAAACGAAACTACATGTTTGTGATCTTTGTTTTTGGCTTCAGATGGCGGTACTGGAGGGAAATGACGGTCAGGTTGATTCTGAGGCGCATGATGATGTTCCACCGCATCCAGCAGCAGCAGCAACAAAATCTCCACCCGCTAATCCTGCTGCTGTCAACTGTTAACCATTCCAGACGGCAGCAGTCATCTCACCTGTAACTGACAGCAAACTGAAAATCTTCTCACCAACATTTGTTAGCGTTTCAAGAAACTCGGCATAAAAATAAATATCTTGTAACCATTTGTTTACATAAGCAATAAGATAACATTTTATTAACAAATTTTAGCGCTTCATACGATGTAAATTTTTAAATGTAACCACTGCTTCCAATTTTTCTCTAAAATCATTTGCTAATGGTTGCTTCTGTTTACTAAGCCTACCTAGTCAAATATAACTTATCTTGACTGATGGTAAACTAAATCAATTCTACACAAAAGTATAATATATTGTTTAAATGCCTGTCTGTTGTGTCTTTCTTATAAATGTAGGTAATATCGCAATGTCTCGATAGCTTAAGCATGGGGCAAATAACTTATGTGGCACCTGCACTATAATTAATTGTCCTATCACTTCTACAAGTGATTGCTAAGCCATGATGTAATCAAGTGCTACAGAATACATCACTGCCATCATTTCTTACCCCTGTTCTGCACCTAGTCTTGAACTTGGGTCATCATGTCAACTGTAAATGCTGATTAGCAATTTTATGATTTTGGCTCCATTTGTGGGTGTGTGCGTGGGTGTGTGTGTGTGTGTTTCACTGTACAATGACTTCTAGATACCTGAAATTTTTATCTTAACATACTTTGACACATTTCACAGCAGTTTAGACATCGGTGTTGTGAGGTATTTAAGAGGGGTGAACATAACTGCTGCAAGTGGTATTGGAGCTATATATATATATATACACCGTGTCTAAAAAAAACTGTAAAATTGATTTTGTCAGAACTTCGTCAAATTCCCACCAATCTTAATCACTTGTGGTACGTAGACGGCAAAATGGTTGAAATTTTATGCTACATATAAATTTTCCACCTCACCTGACTCATTTCACCGCACTACCTTGTTAAACACAGATGTACCGATTTTTCATATAACGTTTAAGTTTTATTATCTGCAACAAACTATCTGACCACTGAATTAGCACGCAGTAAAGTAAAATATGGTTTACTTAGCAGAGTTTTTAATTACTATGACTGATCTGCTTAAAAATGTTAGAATTGGTGCTCGAAATGTGCCCCGAATACACGGACACAAGCTCTTAGACGGCGACGCAACTGGTCGATAGCAGCATCAACGATTGACTGGTCAAAGCGCGCCCACTCGTCGATTGGGCGCGTTTTGAGTTCGTCGACGTTGGCTATTAGCCTATAGACCGGTAAACCTTCTCTGCAGCACACAAAGTTTTTTTTAAACGTGCAGTTGTGCACAAAATGTGTAGTTCTAAATGGATTTGTGCATTTGTAGACGCACTTCTGTACAGTTAAAATGAGCAAAAAGGTCATTGTCCTGCGATTGGAAGTAATTTACCATAGGATGGGAAAGGAAAGAAGGCCCGGGGTTGTGCAGTTCTAAAAATTCCTTTAAAACAGCCCTGCAGCACACTCCATATGCTATAGTCGACTGGGTTAAGATCCAGTGAATTCGGCGGCCACGGTGTTGAAGGAATGAAGTCGGGCGTCTCTTGCTTCAGGAAAGAGATGACGTCGCTCGCTTGATGCGCCGGGGCGCCATCCTGTTGAAAGACAACAAACTCGCCCTGGGATACCCGGCATATGTCTGACCGTATCTTCTGGGCAAGAAGGTTGTTGCCCCTAGGGGGGTGGTAACCACCACCCCTTGGCCCTTGGTAGCCCGAGGGTTAAGAGTGAAGAAGCTGCCTTCAGATCCAAGGGTGGTGGATGATGCTGCTGCATGATTTCTGCCTCTTCGCTGTTAGCAGTCAGAGATAAGCCGCCTAACGGAAGTCGTACGACTTATAACAGTCTCAAGGATTAGCCTAGGCCTAAGCTTATGACTTCGTCGAGCACGATGTGCGAATGCGATTGGATTAATTAATGAGCGTGTTCGCTTGCAAGTGAGACCCACAGATAGATCTATGACTCAATGCATCGCCATGCATTGCAACCGCCGCTCAACAGCGATGTAGCCTAGGCTATATAATTATAAGCTATATCATGTGGCGCGGTCGTCAACTTGCTTTCAATTTAATATTCATCTATCTGTTCATCATACACAGTATATATGCGCTGTGTGAAGTCTTTTCAAGCGTCGTGACTAAGCAGTAACTGTGTTGTTAACTATTAATGCATTGGACATCAGCTAGGTAGCATATATAGCTTCAGTTTATGATTTTGACGCAGGCGCATCTTCGACTGACGTTCAATTTTTTCAGCCAATCTCTGTAAGTTCCGAGAACGCTGTTTGCAGTGAAATTATAAGCTTAACCGCCTAACGGAAATCGTTCGACTTATAAGAGTATCAAGGATTAGATGAATGTTATGATTTTAACTAGAGATTGTACTGGTTAAGATAATCTGAAACGATTAGACTATTCTTCAAAATTTAATCGCGATTAATCAATTAATTCGATTAATTTTGTCTATGTAGGCTACGTACTACGTAGGTCCTGCACAGCGTGAAAAACGGTCAAGAACCATCGCCACTGAGTTAGTTATTAGCCAATACTTTCTAAATGTGCAGAAAACGTTAAACGAAATGTTTAAATTGCAAAGAAAAGAACTAATTTGTCACCATATTCGATTTTTCTATTAGCATTTAGGTTAGGCCTACATTAAATGCAAAACGACCGCGCTTTGTCTGTTCACTCGAAAGTTTCGTAATATTGTCTTTGTTCACCATGCTGCTTACCCCGGAAATGGCAGCATAATTATTATAAAATGGGTATAAAAAGTAAAAAAATTAATTGAACAAGCCAAGAATCAACCAGTGGCGGCGCCAGGATTTCAGTATTTTGGGGGGGGAGCTGAATTTGCGGCAAACATTTTCCGTTTTCAGTCGCAAAAAATTTCTGATGACTTTTTTAGTCATCGACCAAAATCTCAAGAAAAATTTCCATTTCGTCCATCAAAATTTCTGATGACCTTTTTTATTATTTTTTTAGTCACTTGGTCGAAATCTTGGAAAACTGGTCCTTTTCGTGACCGCATAGCTGTCTGCCAAACCTCGTGCGTACCTCTTTACGGTTATTTGGGGGGGGGGCTAAAGGGGCTTATTCGTCCAAAAATGTTATTTTTACATGAGAAAAAAGGATGGCCTTTTTTATGGGGGGGCTTAGGCCTCCTAGATCCCCTCTAGCGCCGCCACTGGAATCAACAGATTGCAAGTAGCGATGATATAGCGCTACAATATTGGCAGCCTATAGGGCCTATACAGCCTTCTATTAGGCCTACTGAGAGTTTGGCGTTCTCCCATAGACACAATGGTAAACGGATTCCTGTATTGTGATTGGTCGGCTGACATGGACGCCATTTTAGTTCCACCTAAAGACCTTATATATTCAACCGGTGGGGTTGAGTAAGTACGTAGTAGCGGTTGAGTAAGAAGGCTACTTAGCAGAGATGTGTGTCTGTCAAATTCACTTAGTACCAGATTTTTCATTTTTTTCTATTGACGCTAGAATTAGGCCTGTCCGGAAGATATGAAATTCAATTCAGCTGCCACATGTGTGGGCTAAGTATAGGCCTATATTTGTTTAGCAGGATGCGTAGGCTATTCTCGATCTTTCTCCTCCTCGATGAAACTCGCCGCAGCGGCTGCTGCTCTGCCTTCACTACGGTAACAGGACTTGGGACTTGAGATACATGTACACATTGTACAGCCTATCATAATTTATTCTCTGGAGTCTGGACAAACCCCCCCGCGATACAGCGCGACGTTCGTGAATAAGCTGGTGCTTTACGCTTAGCGTCAGATTATGGCTTTATGGCCCAATGAGCCTTTTTGGCATGATGCGCCTTTGTTTTAAAGTGGGCGTATCACTTTTCGATCCTGGTCTATTGCAGGCAATTAGCGAGCTAGTTTATGTTCCTTTCACGTGAACCTTAAATGGCGAGACCCCATTCAAGCGGGCAAACGGTGAAGGATCTCTTACGATCACTGCTCGGTTCCTGGGCGTCTTGACCAGGTCCTTCGACCCGCTGTTCTGCTTATTGGTCATATTCCAAAATATACTCCTGTTCATGCTTGGATTAGTGATGTTGTCCACTGGCTTCCATGCAGCCTCGCAACGCATCTCCTATAGAATTGCAGCACTAGTTTAGTCTTGTCTGCTGGTGTCTCACTGATTTTGCTACGTTCCACTCGCCTGATCCCCGATTTAGCCTCACGGCGAGCGTTGCGCTCATTAGCTAATGGGGAGCTCCTGGTCATTGCCTTCTTTAGAGCGCCATGTCAATTTTCGGAATTAAATTCAGCTGCCATACGTGCAAGTTAATAATATTTGGTTATGCGTCTCTCTCTGTCTGTCTCTCTCTGTCTGTCTCTGTCTGTCTCTCTCTCTGTGTTTGTTTGTCTGTCTGTCTATCTGTCTGTCTCTCTCTCCCTCTCCATCTGTCTCTGTCTCTCTGTCTTTCTGTATGTCTCTCCGTCTCTCTCTGTCTCTCTCTGCCTGTCTCGTCTCTTTCACTGCTTCTGTCTCTGTCTCTGTATCTATCTCTTTCTGTCTATCTCTCTGTCTCTGTGTTTCTCTCAAGCAGCCAGTCTGTAGGTCAATTGAAGGCTCTGATACAGCCTACCTAAACTCACATTATGATATTGTGATGACGCTGCATGTGGTATATGACCGTAAAAGTTGGAAGATGATAAATACTCTTTCATGCATGCAAAACATAATCGAAGCTTATAAATTCAAATGGCAAAACAACGCAACGATAGACTGCTGTTTGGAGCAGTCGTGTTTATCGGTGGTGAGTGCATGCCATGGGATTTAAAAATCAAAGCTGGCACGTAAAGATTATAAATTATAGGTTGCATCGAAGTTAAGCTCCATCGAACCTGGTTAAGGCGCCAGGATTTCAGTTTGGGGGCTGAATCCTCGCGGAGGAAATTTTCCATTTTCATCCGCCAAAATTTCTGACGACCTATTTTTAGTCATTCGGGTCGAAATCTCGTGAAAATTTTTCCATTTTCATCCGCAAAAATTCTGACAACTTTTTACGTCTTTTGGTCGAAATCTCGCAGATGTCCTTTTTAAGGGGCTTAGCCCCTAGCCCCTTGCGCCGCCACTGGTTAGGTCTATGTCTCGAGTAAGTAATCTTTAGAATGAATTATGCCTGTGGTTTACTTTTAGAATAATTGTTAGTCTAGCCCAGCGGTTCTCAAACTTCTGCAGGCCACGGACCAGCAATAATTTTTGGGTGAGGTCCGCGGACCGCTGACTTGAATGGCGAGCGAAAATAAAGAGACCTATGTTATGAACTAGATAATTTTAAGGCTAATTTATGGTTAGAGATTTGTTTCTATAATTAAAACAAATCCCTACAGCATTTATTTTGCTTCTCAATTTGCTTCTCATTTAATTACAGACATAACGCAGTAAATTCAGAATCAATTTAAACTGTTTGAATGCGCAATAATTCTGCCAAGTAATAATAAGGCACTTGTACTCTTTGCAATTTAAAATTTGAGTAAGAAATTTGAATAAAGTTTTGACAAATCGAAAAATTTCACAATTTCACCTAATAAATTAATAATTAGTTTATTTTTAACTGTTATCCACGGACCGGTGATCAGTACTCTGCGGACCGGCGCCGGTCCGCGGACCACCACTTTGAGAACCACTGGTCTAGCCGACACAAGCGCGTTGTTTGCTGAAAACTGCGATGGTTCACTGTTAGTTGCAATTTTACCGTTAGCCTAATTAGCCGCATGTCATCATAATAATAATTATGCTCATAAGTGTTTCTCACGAATGATGTGATATTGGTCCAGTGGTCCACAATAGGCTTAAAATTAAACCACTATAGTTGTCTCTTAGTAAAAAAAAATGGCAGCTGACCAATCGACGAATTTATCGACGAGCAGTGAACATCGTGCGTTGACGGAATCAACAACAACAACAGGAGGGTCGAATGACACGACCCCATCCTCCTCCTCCTCCATCACTGGAGACAGTCAGGCGCTTCTCCTCTTCCAATGTTTCGTCGTCGTCATCGGATTGGTTGGATGTTCGATGAACAGTCTGGTGTTGAGGGTTCTCATGTCGAAGCGACTGCGCTCACAACCGTCGAACATCCTCATCATCAACCAGGTCCTTCTCGACCTCCTCTCCTGCACCTTCCTCATCGCCTGCTACATCATCAAGATTCCTCCCCCGACGGGGCTCGTCTACCTCGACGGTCGCTGGGGGTTCCTGCTCTGCGTCGTGCTGACCAGCGACAGCGGCATCTTCGTCTTTCAGGCGGGGTCGATCGTCAACCTCGTTCTGATCGCCATCGAGAGGTACATGAAGATCGTGCACATGATCTTCCACCGGACGCACTTCCGCAAGTGGATGTCCTTCGTTGGGGTCGGCTTCACCTGGATCAGCGGCATCCTCGTCAACCTCCACCTGATCTGGACGGCGGAAGTCATCGACGGTCAGTGTCTACCCTACTCCCGATGGTCGACCGAGCAGGCGTCGCTCGCCTACGGTCTGTTCGTCAACATCTGGGAGTTCGTCGTTCCTCTCGCCCTCTTCGGCTACTGCTACGGTCGGATCTTGATCGTCGTTAGCAGACGGACCCAGGTCCACGTGGGGAACCATTCCAACGGCGAGGACCTCACTTCCGGTCTGCAGACGGCCGCTCATCGCAGTCAGCTGAACGTCATCTGGACGATGCTCAGCATATCCGTCGTCTTCGTCGTCTCCTGGTTCCCTAATGTCGTCTGGTACTTTCTGACGCTCATCAACTACAACATCCAGAACAGCGATACGGTCTACTACGCATCGCTGCTGCTTGTCTTTCTCAACGTCTGCGTCAATCCGTTCATCTACGCAGTGAAGCATGACGCCGTCAAGAAGCAACTGCGTCACTGGTGTCGTCTGGACCGATCGCAGATGCAGAATCAGGAACCGATTTCCTTCTCGGTCTCAACTCACAGAACCGATCATGCATGAAAGTCCGCGCTGCGCACGGCCGACTGATCCTATGGTAACTCGACCCGGACCACCACGGACTACTCTCACGGACAACCCTTCTAACTCAACGTAGCGCTCGCGAATAAGCTGGTGTCCCGCGCTTGACTTTCGAGTGGCGCTTTAGAAATTTCGAGTTTACGATTACGATTACGACTGACCTGAGTCAATGCAGTGTAATCGATCAATTGTTATTACGTGGAAGAGATAAAGAAATATAACCGAAGATGGACGAAACTTTCCTAGAATGGCATTAAATTGCAAGTCAAGTGTGAGAGGCTGCAATGAATGATAATAAACTATCGTCTTCGTCGTTTATCAGCAGTAGCTTGTAGCTTATTTCAAAGTCCAAACTGACGTTAAGTAGTCTACTAGGCCCCTACATGTATATTTCTTTTGAAGTTATTGAGTCAGATTGGTCGCGTGCCATTGGCAGTTTTCGATGATTGTTCAATAAGAAGACTCGCAAAATCCATAATGTAGCCTGCTTCGACTATATATCTGATATGAATTACATTCAAATGGGTTTGATTATCTTTCTCTATCATCACAGATTGTTATTTAATGCGATTGATGTTTATTTTCGTCAGAAAACTGCTGTGTATACACGAGCATTATCCAGCTGATGCTGCGCATACCAGGATAAAACTGTTGACGGTCAAATGTTCTGGCCCTCTGATTAATTATGGAATAATCTTCCAAATTATGTTACAAATGTACCCACCGTTACTGTGCATAAGAGAGAAAAAAACTAAAAACTGTTTAATCTCTGTGTAAACTTAAACTATTATTGTCAGTCATGTTTAGTTCTTTTCAGGGTGAGAATTGCCGGGGGGTTGGGGGGTTTCGACCCCCAGTCTTTCTTAGAGCCCCATGTTAAAGTATGTTTTTTACACCCCAATTCCAAGTGGATAATGGTCCAACCCCCCCCAGTTATTTTTCCACAATTCTCACACTGGTTCTTTTCGTCCATTATTATACGCCTATAGGTGCCATTCTTTTTTCACTGTTAGGCCCACTACTGACAAATATTGTCCAGAAAAGGTCATTCCAGACTCAGTGGGTCCATAATGATTTCACCTGGATTGACAATTTGACTACAGTGTCATTTACTTGACGATTTATTAAGTCTGTATTGACTGCTTCTATTGTGATTGTGTGGCGTTAATGCTCTGTCAATAAATTGCTTACGCCTACTTATTAGGCCTACTTTTGAAAGTTTTTGCGGCTCTGTTAATAATAATGTGATGTTACCCTACAACAGAGTGAACGGCTTGTCGTATTAACGATATTACGCCAGCGGTCATTTTACCCTACATTAACATTAACACATTTGAAATTATATGAACTTATGCTCCTAAGTCTTTTTTGACCAAACACATCTGCAGAAGTGGATTCTGAATATTTAGGCACAGCAGCCTACATTGGCCTGCTGTTGGTAGGCCTACCAGTAATGTATAACTCGAAGAAACAAGATCGAGAGCAGTGAGTTGATCGAATAATTAACATGTTACTAAGATCGTATTCATGCTAGGATGAATGTGGGCTTTAACACATGATCATTTATTGTGTGACCCTATCAAATTAGTTTGCTCTATAAACGACTAAGACACTAAGTAATGGACTCACGCTCACGCCATCGATCTATAACTGTATAATATGCCAGGTACACGACTAAGTAATGGACTCGCGTCGTCGATCTATAACTGTATAATATGCCAGGTACATGTAGCTCACACATCATTTGTTGAAAGCCCAACCCTCTGTTGATGCGTGGCCTTCGTCGTGTTCGAATAGAGAGGAACACATAAGGGGCGCATTCTTTAACACAGCCATGCACTCATCGTCTATACATGTGTAATTGCATAAAGCCGGAAATCATTCGGTGCGTGTTGATTTAGCATAGATCTAATTATTACGACCTTTGACGATTCTAATGAAGCGTTCAGGTGTAAGCCTACCGCCAAGAGACAGAGTTCGTTATTATAAAGCCAATTATAACGAGACAATTGATAAAGGCATTATGTTGGAAAAAGTAGGCCTTCGTAACTACGTTAGAGCGACATGATAAAAAAGCGCCTCGCACGCAGTTCTTAACTCTTATATAAGACCATGATAAGGTCTTAACTCTTATAATTATAAGACTAGCTGCATGGGGTACCCGGCGTTGCCCGAGAAATTTAGGATTCGCCCCGCTCCCGGTCAATTCCTTTGTTCCCCACCCTCACTTCACTTCATCCAATATCGTCGCTCCTACTCCCCACCCCCACTTATTTTGGCCATCCCACTCACCCACCGACACCCTAACCCGCCGGCCCATTTTGCCTCCACCTCTGTGGGGTACTCTGCATTGCCCGATAAATTACGCATTTGGCCTACTCGAACCCGCCCCAACCGCGAGCTCCCCAACCGCCCGCTCCCCACCCACCCCACCCAACCCCAACCTCAACACACTCCGACCCCCTAACCCGTACACCTTTCGCGATATTTCCGTTTACGGGCAACTTGTTTTCCCCCAACAATACCCTGCCTCCCCCCGGCGGTTCCCCAACCGCCCGCTCCCACCCACTCCACCCCACTCGACCGCACCCAACCTCATAACAATCCGGCCTAGCTCCTAACCGGTATGCCTCTCGTAATTTGTGTTTGCGGGCAAATTGTTTTTCTCCCTCCCAACAATACCCTGCGTCGACCCGGCCCCGCGGGGCCAGGTGTGTGCTGGGTGGGGCGAGGTGGCCCCTGTAGCGCTATAGCTGTCTAGCTGCAACGTTTCAGGTGAAAAACTGTGAAAGTATGGCAACGGAATGGAGATTTAGAGCAAAAATTAGGCTTTTCGCCCCCGCCCGCCATGGCCCCCATGGTGGTAGAGATTCGCCAACCCCTCCACCGGGTGTGCCATGCCCACACCGAGCTGCAACACAGGCTGAGTAAAGGTTGTTGGAATTCAGGAGAGGCGTTGCAATTTATTAACGCAGAGCGGTGACGCTAGTGTTTGCACTTAGCAAAAATATATGCCAACATTATACAATAGGTTATAAACACGGTAGGTCTACATAAATTCGTGAGCTGGATGTGTGCGTATAGTCTGCAAGGTGATCGTGAGCCTCGAGATCTGCAGTGAGCAATGATGAGTAGTTGTGTGTGGAGCAATGAGATAACCGCAAACGGATATAAACACATTTGTTGCCTTTAGAGGGAGAGAGAGAGAGAGAGAGAGAGAGAGAGAGAGAGAGAGAGAGAGAGAGAGAGAGAGAGAGAGAGAGAGAGAGAGAGAGAGAGAGAGAGAGAGAGAGAGAGAGAGAGAGAGAGAGAGAGAGAGAGAGCGAGAGAGAGAGAGAGAGAGAGAGAGAGAGAGAGAGAGAGAGAGAGAGAGAGCGAGAGAGAGCGAGCGAGCGAACGCACACCGAGGCAAGACGACATGGGCGAGCAGTGGCACTGAGCACACCTGATCCCACCAGGCCACCATGACAGGCGTAGGCCTACTGTAGGATTATTGTGTATTTTACAGATAAAATAACCTAATAAAGACGCAGATTATCCATGACAGTTAAATGATTTCTTCGTCCACGTCCAGGACACTCTGACGACAAACGCAAAACTCTAAACACAATGGTTAAAGTAGTTTAATCAAATCAGTGGCACGAAGACAAAAAGGAACAACAAAGAGAAACGATTGTTTGCATTAGGCTAGATGCGCTTTCATTTTAATGCAAGCGCGAGTGATTATGCAAGTGCAATGCATGCCTTGCATAATTTGATTAATTAATAGTTATTCATAGCTTTCCTTAAATCTACAGATCATACAGATGGGCTACTGCCGCCACTCTTTGATTATAGACGAGCAACACGTTTTAGCAGACTAATGCATGGTTCTCAAGTTGTAATTTATTTACTCCTTTGAGTTTTTTTTATGTAGATCATAAAACTAGGTAGGTGACGTAGGTCTATGATGCAACCCAAATCCAAAAGAGACTTATGAGAAAAACAAGCATGCATACATATATATATATATATATATATATATATATATATATATATATATATATATTAGGGTGGTCGCATCTGTAATGGCAAATTTTCAACTTCAGTTTTATTCTTTCTCCAACCCGCCATTTGGTGCCACTTGGTAAAAGACTGATGTAGCCCAAAAATTATCCCGATTTAAAAATATTTAGGACTAGCACAACGCGTTTGAAGTTTTTGATTTTACGAAATATCATCGTTTTTTAGTATAAGGATAAATTAGTCACATTTTTTTACATATGACTAGTTTTAGCAGAAAGACTACATTCTTTTACCCAAGCACAACTGACAAGTATGCCTAACTTCCACAATGATGATAATAGTTTATTATATTTTTATGAACAATTGACCATCACAATAGTATTTGACGCGTGAGTCCCTGAGATCGATGACCATAAACCTATAGGCCTACTAGTAAGCCAAAACATTGCTGTGTTCTTTTGATAGGTCTGATTTCTATCTACAGGGATTCTTTGTTATACTAAAGGCTCTTTATTACATGCTTAACTTTAATAAAAATTCTGATATAACACGGACAAGGACCTCAATAATAGTTGAACTAGAGAAAAATACTCATAGTATTTTCGTTTATTGTGGCAATCAGAGCAGAATGACACAGCGCATCACAGATAAAAATTTATCAAGAGGTGCTGTAAAGAAATGAATTAAAATAGATGCTGAAATTATTGAGATCATAATTTTTATAGATCTATGAAATTACTTATTACCGCATAGGAGTCAAAGAGCAGCTTTTAAACAACTTCTAACGAGAGCATCATAACTGATTAACTGAGTGCCTGGTGAAGCATACTCACATTGTTGTCTATTTCATTATATAGAATTTATCCCATTAAAAGTATACTTTTAGAGTTGGAAGAATGAACACAGAGTCAAACAATTGACACAGAAAGTGCTGTCAAGAGTGGACACAAATTACACTGCCTTTATTAGCCATTGTAAATCAACTAACTATTATAAATTAGCTTGAAAGGCGATGGTGTCAAACACGTAAGCTATATGTGCAAATCAAAATCTCTACATCATGCTCAGCAATGGATCCAGCTGAAATTACAGTGGCCACCAGGACATCTCAGACGACCAACCAATCCAAGGGAATAAGTATAGCACCCTCAAGACAACACTCATTGCAATACTCGTGGTGGCAGATGCAGTGGCGTAACAATAGGGTAGACTGGGTAGACAAAGTCTAGGGGGCCCCCGAGTGAAGAGGCCCCAGAGGGGCCCCCGAGTTCCTAGTTACGCCATGAACTGTAAGTGATAATACATTTCAATATTCACATTTTGTCTAGGGGCCCCCGAGTTCCTAGTTACGCCACTGGGCAGATGAGCACCTTCTTTGGGCAACATGTCAGAGATTTCACTTTGAGGGAAGTGTATCATGAAAACTACACCATAGCTCAAACCCATGCAAAGACCAAATGCAAATTGAATTGTGAGACAGGGTAATAATGCTTCAGGTTGAAAACATATTAGCCTAAATCTGAGATAAAAATTCTCATCTAAAATGGGTTGCTACTTTTAACACTACACCAGTTCCTTGTACCCAGTAACCCCATGAACAATGACGGTAGAAAAAGAAATAATTCTGATAAATCAGACCTCATTAAGAATATTGGTGATTTTGCAGAATAAATTAATTACGTAGGACACAGATGAAACCACAAAAATTTTATATTTATCCCTTATAAATTATTATACTATTCCCTTACTGGAACAGTCCAAGAACAATAAGCTATTATTATCAATCAAGACAACAAGGTAAAACAGGCAGTATTTGTAAAGACAGAAGATGTCATAGATGTTATCTACATGTGATGCGGTGTGTTATACATGTTTTCTTGCCTTTGAGGAATTTCTCTTGAAGTGGCGCTATATAAATTGATGATTATAATTTGGATAACGTTATCATAATTGTGTTGAAGCGTGGACCAACTACAAGTAGTTGAATTGATTCCTTGTTTGAAGATTCCTGGTTGATTACAACCATATAGCTACTTTTGAGCATTATAAGACTTGCTATTATAAGGGTAAAACTTTGATGGCGTTGTGCTAGTCCTAAATATTGACATTTTCTCTTACAACTTTTTGTGCGATGTTTCTGGGGAGAATGGAACCAAATGGCGCCTTGGAGAACAGTCAATTCAAACTTTCATTTCTAACGACCACCCTAATATATATATATATATATATATATATATATATATATATATATATATATATATATATATATATAGGTCTAATGTTGAGCACTTCTGTTAAAACGCAAAACCGCACGTAAGCTTATAAGCTTATAGGGCCTACCTATGCAGAAGACATCAAATGTGACATTTGTTTATGACATTTGCAGAAGTCAGGCTTAATTGAGTTCCTTAAAAATCGTCTGCAGTCTTCGCGAAGTCCTTGCTAGCGAAAACAATTCCATGATTTGAATGGAAGTTCACAGGAGTCTGAGGAAATCAATTGCATATCGTATATTGCGTACATTTGTCTTCAGCCGGAAACTGCATTCACGTCAGTAATGTCAGGTATATTAATTTTTATAAGTTTCTAAATGTCATCACACACGTTTATATAACGCTTTCAGTAGAGTTTTGGAAGGATAATTACATATATATATATATATATCATATATTGCGTACATTTATCTTCACGTACATGTATCATGCAGCGGTTTCAGTAGGCCTACACGTAGGCCTACATACAAAGTTGCTCATGACTTGAAGATAAAAATCGTATAGGCTACATATACCAGAAGAAAACGGTTGTTGACGAAAGGTAGACCAATGGATCACTTAAGTGGCATTTAATTCGGCAGAAAAAATTTAAAACGTGCAAATAAATTAAAGCGAAAGCAAACGATTCTATAGCTGTGTGCAAGCGAGTGAAAAGCAAGTCACACACGCAATCAAACGTGCATCGTAAAAAACCAATGTACAGTTGTCGAAAAGTTAAAAGCTTCACGTGACCTTTTAGAGCGCGCGCATTACCATAATAACAGGCTATAGGCTACCATATGCAGGACATATACATAAGGTCCATATATAAGGAAATGTTGTCATAATTATGGAATTTACATGTCCTGCATGTGATGCTGTTGTCGGGGCGTGGCGTGGTAAATCAATCATGTCTTAATTGTGAGAATTGTACATATGTACTGGTTGTTTCATAAAAATATAATATTAGGCCGGTTTGTTCAAAGCCTATGCTTATCAGAGACTGCAGGAAAGATGTAGAAATGAACAAACGCGATGATTAAACCAATAATAATTATTTACCAAAAAGGCAATACACACAACAAGAAACATGTAGCCTACTGAATGGCCAACCTAAAAGGCAATGCACACAACAAGCGGGACTTGTAGGCCTACATTGTCTTGGTTTTCGAATTAAAGAAATCGCTCGTCTCTCTGAAAAGATACTGGGATGTTATCGTTTCTTCGTGGATAATTAGGTCTGTGTTGTAATAAGTCAATTATAGTGATGCTTGATTGCTTCATAATAATGAGCCTGATGACTATGTGTACTTCCGTGTCGGAAGGGATCTTTAATTGCAAGTATTATGCATTCATCCATAGAGAGGTTGTAAGTGCCACGATTACTTCTTAGTCTATAAGCTAATAAGTTTTTGTAAAGGAAGCAGGTACATGTATATCTAGGGAGTAAACAGACCAGGGATGAGGAGTTTTCAGAAACCAGCAATTTCTTATCGCCCAAAGCGACAGCGTTGATTTTCGCGACTGACATATCTGACATTTTCAGTTTAAAAATAAGATATAATTATTATGTTATTTACACAAAGTCGTAATTATCTTAAGATGACTACAGCAGGCTGACATTGTTTGTGAATGATATTCATTCAGAGTAAATACAACCAACATTTATATTTTGAGTTTGACAATGGTCACCTTAATTATGACTTACTTTCTCCAATACGTTTTGTGGCCTATTAATTCTCTCTTATACGTCTTATGGCATACCGGTATTCTCCATTGTGTGCATCTGAAATGTTGAACTTAATTGGCTATACGATCAGTGGCGGCGCCAGAATTTCAGTTTTGGCGGGGCTGAATTTGCGGGAAGAAAATATTCCATTTTCAGTCGCCAAAATTTCTGACGACCTTTTTTAGTCATCGGCCAAATCTTAAGAGAATTTTCCATTTCAGCCGCCAAAATTTCTGACGACCTCTTTTTTAGTCTTTTGGTCGAAATTTTGGGAAATGGTCCTTTTTCATATCCGCCAAACTGTCTCGCAAACCTCACCCATACTTTTACCGTTATGTTTGGGGGGAGGGGGGGAGTAAAGGGGGCTAATCCTGCAAATATTTCATTTTTACATGAAAAAAAGTATGGCCTTTTTAGGGGGGCTTAGACCTCCCTAGCCCTCCCTAGCGCCGCTACTGTATACGATAATTTAATGATTAAATTGAATTCATCACTGGATGATTTCTCCGTTTAATCTGGTCAAGTAATTTATCATGTTTGTTGTGTATACCTGATTGCAATTGCACCCATTGTTTTCCATGCACTGTCTTTACCATTGAATATTTTCTTTTATCACTTTTGCTGTTTTTTTGCATCTGTTGAAAATTGTCTTGTGCACGATTGTTTTGAGAGCAATAAAAAGATCTTTCAGGTATTAGAAAAACTAAGTCCGGGATATGAATGTTCTTTCAGGAGAGTCATAGCTGCTCTTGGACACCAACTTGACAGTTGCTTCTTACGGAATAAGCATCGTGGTACTGGAGGAAAGACATGAAGGATAACATCACAATTATAGTAAGTTGTACCTCACGCCTGCTTCTTGAGACAATGACCGCCGACAGAGAAACTCAAATATCAATCTTACTCCACAGGGTATAGTTTAACTAACGCTGCTAATCACCTCATCACACAGATCCAGCCATTTTGTACTGCTTAGAAACGTTTAAAATTTAGCACGTCTAACCTACGCTTACAATAACTTTACAGTTTCAACAGTCCTGTGCTAGCAGTAATGATGCAAAGCGGATAGTAGCGACTATAGCGTAGAATACGACACTACGTAGAGGCAGATAAAAGGTTGACCCACAAAGCCAAGCAACCAATCGTTGAACACGCGGTGAAAATAATGTTTCTAACCTGAATACTGAGAGCGCATGCAAAGCGCACAAGCGCAACTATAGATCTATACTATGTCTAGTTGCGTGCAGAGACAACCGTTGGCTCAACACAGACCTGAGGCCACATTATAAGCGTGGGTGATCATCTGGCCACACACACGTGTAGGCCTGCCTGCATTTTAACATTTAGAAATCGTCTCTGTGACACGCTTACATAATCATGCATTCACTATCCAGCCTGTGCAGAAATTGTAAACTAATAATCATAACTGTGCGAGCTGCAGCTTTAGCTTAAGCGGTATAGGATATTAATGTCTATAGCAGCAACAACTTGCGAACACTTCAAGCAAAGCATTTATTAAGTGAATGAGTTAGAAATAACATACAGGCAGGTTAGCCGATAAACAGGAAGGCAGGCTGAAAGAAAGGAAGGTATAGGCATAGAGACCTATGTATGCGCAAGTGCTCATGTACGGATGCATACGTACATACGTACATAGGTACATTATAAGTACCTGAAGACAGACAGACATAGAGACAGACAAACCGACAGACGGACAGACAGAATGCACTGGTGGCAAGCTACATTCGTCACGCCACCGCTTGCTCTGAACTTATCTGATATCGAGGATATCAGCTTAAAACGTTCAAGATGAACGTTGACATGCATGCAGCAGGCGAACCAGAAAGGAAATGAGAAAATCTTCATCTATGACAGAAACCAAACAGCGCACAACGCATGTGACGACTAAATGGCAAAATGCCAAAGTTCAGACAATATTACTTGAAAGTTCAAGACCTTCTTCAGAAACTTCATCAGCATCTTCATCAGTTGCATCTCATCCCAATCGATTAATCATCAACTCCTGCAGCAGTAGCATCAACAGTAGCAGCAGCAGCTTCCGTGGAATTTCTTTGTGTCTCTATCTTCAGCGGTTGTGTAAGGGTGATGTGGCAGCTGGTACTGATGAGCTGTATGTGAAATCGGTGCCAGCCCCAGCCCCACCACCTGTTGCGAATCTATCACCCGATGGGTCTGGTGTGTTCTGTCTCCTCCTCGACCGGTCGTAGCCTGGTTCCGGTGCAGTCAGTGCCTCTCTGGATCCATCTCCTCTTCCACCCTGCTGCTGCTGGGGCAGATGACCGGACGAGGAAGAGGGATTCTTGAGGGAACTCTCGCGACTTATGTCCTTCTTGTCCCTGCGAAAGATTCGGCGCAGACTGGAACTGAAGGAGTTGGATCGAGCCTTTCGAAGCGTCCCATCGTCACCTGCTATGCCGACCGCAGACCCTGCAGCGTCCGAGGTGAAGTCTAAGGCACGAACGAAACACAAACGTTTAGGTTACAGGGTAAAGCACGATAAGCCGGGTATAAGCAAGACAGGGTATGGGCAAAGTAGGATAAGTCAATGGTGTAGAGGGCAACGCGCTTAAGTATATCCAAGAGATCTGATATGATAAATTAATCTATAGCCATATTGATCTTAAGCGTTAAAATACTGGTTCATAGGCCTACATATAGGCCTACATACATTATCAGCAAATCATAGAGTCTAAGGGAGATTTCTTCGGTTGCTGGTTTCCTCTTTTGCTGGTTGTAGGTGGACTATTTTTTGTGCTGGAAAGGACGACTCTACTGAACAAAGTAGCCTACATGAAGCTGATTGTAGTTAGGAGAGCAAGAGAGAAGAGGAGAGACGAAAAAGACAGAGGCGATATAGATCATAAACGTATAGACACAAGAACGTCACCCATCGTTGTGCTGGAAAGGGCGACTCTACTGAACAAAGTAGCCTACATGAAGCTGATTGTAGCTAACTAAAAGATCAAGAGATCAAGAGACCATATAGATCATAAACGTACACAGACGTAAGGACGTGGCCCATCGTTGGATTGCTTTTAACGCGTATTCATCCATCAGCGGAAGGAGGATCCGCCGACGGTCAGTTGCTTGTATGTATTATACCTATAGTGTGTATATGGACATTCATATAGCGCCTTAACAATGACCTCGCAAAGGCGCTTAGTATATTATGGTCTACGAAGATTTCTCAGAAGTTTCTCTGAGGCGTTCAGAAAGATGTAACTGCCTTACGTTTACCAACAACGCATAGCAATGCTGTTCGTGCTCACCAGTGTTTCTGGTTGACTGGGATGGTGTTGGCTGAAGGGTGGACCCCGCATGGCCAGGCGGAGGAGGTCTGAGCAGGCTGCCCTCTCGCATCGAGTGACTCGTCGCTCGGTCGGCACTTTGCGATCTCGGTTTGATCTTGACCCGTGCGAGTTTCCTCTTCAGTGTACTGGCAAAGGATTCCTTCTTCTCTGCAGTCGAAGCAAAAGAGGTACAGAAATCTTATTGGCCCATCATTGCGTTCCTTTTAAATGGCTATGAAAGGCAGGCTTGCTTTAAAAATTAAACAAACCTTATCTTTAGGCTTAGTACACGAAAACAACCAGTAAATGCTGGTGGATGTTGGTTAGGTATTTCAGCTTAAATGGTTTGAAAATCCAGAACAGTTGAGTAGCAACGGATATATATATATATATATATATATATATATATAGAGAGAGAGAGAGAGAGAGAGAGAGAGAGAGAGAGAGAGAGAGAGAGAGAGAGAGAGAGAGAGAGAGAGAGAGAGAGAGAGAAGAGACGATCAAGCTATAGAGCAAATTAAAGGTTCCAGCGCCTCTGCAAAGCTTTAGATCGTGTAATATAAGAGCTTCTATTATCGGTCTGCACTGACCGGCAATTAAGCGCTCGTGAATAAGCTGGTGCCCCGCGCTTGGCTTTCGAGCAGCGCTTTAGAAATTTGGAGATTGCGATTACGATTACGATTGCGAGTGATTAGTCAGATAGGAATTATGCGGATATACCTGGCTGCTCAAGTAGACTGAAACAACGGTGGAGTCTATAATACTTGTTACCATCCGACAAAATGTAGATCTAACGCTGACAAAACAGTCTAATAAATGTCACTTCGAATGAATTGCATGAACCCGTTAAATATGTTTCTGCTGGAATAGAACTGTCGCGACTTAATAATATGCTGGGATAGAATAGCAGCACTCACTTGTATCGAGAGACGTGTTTGCCTCCAATGTTCCATAGGTTGGTTTCGATGGCTACAGCAACGACAACAACAACAACAGCTATAAACATTAGCATATGAACAGCATTCTATCCAAAAGCTTTCAGTAAAAGTCATCTGCTTTTTGTGGCGATTCTAATGTATTCTTCCGAGAGAGGTGTAAGATAAATTAATTAGTGTACAATTCGCTGTTCGATTCTAATTCAGGGTTTGATCCGAAGTGTCGCATAAGACAGTATACAAAGCTGGTATTGCATTGATGACCACCAATGCGATGAACCCCTTCCCTGCACGCAACTCTAAGCTTGGCCATTAAAAGACAATGTGCCATAACCGTAACGAGAAACTCCAGAGAAAATATGGAAGACAAAGAGCTGCAGATGTACTTACATAGCATATAGCTACTGTACAAGTACATACATACATGTAGACATACAACATACATGCAGCCAATATTTCACCTAAGCCGAATGGATATGTGGCTGAAACATTACTTTTAACATTTCACATTTGAACTATTCTGGAAATGAGTTGTCGGTGTTTCGACGGGGCTATTTTGTCGGGAACTGATTTTTCCGGGCTATTTTGTCTTTGGGCGATTATGACAGGGCTATTTTGACGGGTCACCTCATCTGCTGCAGGGCACTCACCTGCAACGATTCCGCTCCAGTTACTACGACCGTTGGCGATTCGTACGACCTCGAACCTACGTCATTGTCGAAACAAACCACCAAAATAAATAATTATATGCACTTTGCAGCAATAAATCGTCGTCATCATCTTGTATGTATGTATTTATGTATGCATGCATGCATGCATGCATGCATGCGTGCATGCGTGCATGCGTGCATGCGTGCATGCGTGCGTGCGTGCATGCGTGCGTGCATGCGTGCGTGCGTGCATGCGTGCGTGCGTGCATGCGTGCATGCGTGTATGCGTGTATGCGTGTATGCGTGCATGTATGTATGTATGTATGTATGTACGTATGTACGTATGTATGTATGTATGTATGTATGTATGTATGTATGTATGTATGTATGTATGTATGTATGTATGTATGTATGTATGTATGTATGTACATGTATGTACATGTATGTATGTATGTATTTATATACGTAATGTGCCATTTCGACCAGGTAAAGCTGCAAGCCACGAAGGCAACATTGTGTGATCGTTACATAGCTGATCTAAGTTCAGCAGAGGAACAAAATGTTTCGAGATGAATTATTGCGAAATTTTCTCCTTTTTGTCTCTCTGTTTCTTACAATAAATAATATATATTTCTTTCGGTCTGAATATAATAGCCCTCTTTCGTATCTGCAGCTGCCTGCTTATCTTTCTTTACACGTGTGCGTGCGTGCGTGCGTGTATATGTGCATGCGTGTGTGTGTTGGTGTGTGTGTGTGTATGTATGTATGTGTGTGTGTGTGCGCGCGCGTGTGTGTGTTGTCTGTCCTCGCTTTGTTCCCTACCTGCCTGCGATGAGGTCAAGGCGAGGTTGTGAGCGCTGAGCTGCGTCGTTCCTGAGGCTGGCACGCCAGACGCTGAGCCTGACCGACCGGCGTACGTTGAGGATTCAGCGGCCGTAGATCGAGACCTATCGTCCTTACGACCTCGATGCTCTGCGAAAGAAATAATTGAATTTACGGATGGAAATCCGAAAAAAATGACAATGGAAATAATAATCAATATGAACATTGAACATTGAACATTGAACAACGGTCATCACGATGTTTCCTTCGTGTAATGCAGAATCAAATGGAACAGTCAATGCCTAGATAATTGGGCGCAACATAAGCAACACGTAGATGTATTATTATGTTGGACTCACGGACGTCGATCCTTTGTCCCAACGTTTCTAAGGACCAATGCTGCGCGGCGTTTTATACGACGAAGATAGAATTAATTGTTATAACGACTAATTAAGCTCACTGCGTATCCTATATCCTACAGTTCACTGTGTATCCTATCGACGAAGTAGGTGGCTGTTGTGTTACGCATCATGTATAATAGTTGTATACAATAAGTTCTGAATGCATAATAATTGAGGAGTATATAATAATATCAGACGAAGACTGCTTCACTTCCTTATTGTCGTCCATCGATGTTAATTGAATCGAAAACACCTTTCGATCTCTCATTCATCCATCCGATTAAAAATATACCACAAAAAACTGATGCTGATCACGTGGTACTATGGTGCTGAAGACAGAGAAGACTGCGAGGACATCAACAATGATGTCTAAGGCAGCGACGACCATAATAAATATAGTAGGCTAATGATGACGGTCAGGATGCGAGTTATACTAATGATGATGCTGCTGCTGCTGATGATGATGATGATGATGATGATGATGACGATGATGATGATGAAGACGATGTTGACGCTGATGATAATTGATGTTAACCGTGATGTTGATGATAATTATGATAACGGCAATGATGATGATGATGCCGTTGATGTTGTTGTTGCTGGGTCGCTGTTGTTGTTGTTGTTGTTGATGATGATGATGATGATGATGATGATGATGATGACGGTGACGGTGACGGTGACGATGACGATGATTATGATGACGATGATGATGATGACGATGATGATGATAATGATGATAATGATGATGATGATGATGATGATGACATCCGCTTACCATTTACACCTGGTCCGGTGACCGGCGTGTATTGAGCGGACGATGAGAAGGACGTCCCTTGGACAGATGTTTGCTTCTGGATGGGTGCAGCAGCTGCTCCCTGCTGCTGCTGGGAAAGAGCGAAGGGATGGGGGCTGCTGCCAACTGTCGAAGCGGATGATAGCGATGGAGAAGAATCGAGAGATTCTCGGAAGACGAACTGCACTCAACAATGGCAACAATAGAAACAATGCAACAATAGAAACAGTGGCAACTATAGAAACAATGGCAACAATAGAACCAATGGCAATAATTGAACCAATGGCAATAATTGAAACAATGGCAACAATAGAAACAACGGCAACAATAGAAACAATAGCAACGATAGAAACAATGAAACAATAGAAACAATGGCAACAGTAGAAGCAACGGCAAACAATAGAAACAATGACAACTATAGAAACAATGAAAACAAATAGAAGCAATGACATCAATAGAAACAATGGCAACAATAGAAACAATGGCAACAATAGAAGCAATGGAAACAATGGAAACAATGACAACAATAGAAACAATGGCAACAAACAATGGCAACAATAGGAAACAATTAACACGTCATATCTCAAACCTCATCATCAGTACTCAACTCAATCCAGCTAGCATCTTCCTAATCTAAGTTCTGATACCCGAATGAGCATTCTATCCTATACCTGATTCATATTGCTTTTCTCGTTATTATTTTGCATCCGTTATACTAGCCAACCCTCGAATAAAGAATCTTGATTGAAATCCGTCTTCTAGTTCACAGTGCAGTGCAGTAGCTTCAATCAGCATCTGACCAAAGCAACGGAATTCCAGCTAGACTCTCTGAGGTGGATGAAAACCAGTCGCAGTAGCCAAGAGGTAATTATAAACACTGCACAACTGAAGGTGCTACATAAATGGACCAAATAAAGATGTTTCGATGAAGAAATAATGAAGACTTCCGGATGGTATACACGACGAACCTCGACGGTGACTGAACCGGATGTGGATGTTCTGCTCTTGGGTTTTCCCGTCAGAGGGATGATCTGTCGACTGCTCGGCATTCGTCGAATCTCATCGACCAGAACAACAGCCTTGCCCAGCAGATCGTCTATGCAACAGACCGCAGGAGAAAGTTTTCATGTATCAGAATATATTTATCAAAAGTAACCGAATTATCATCTCTCTTTCGCATCTTGCTCAGCCGTCATTTCCAAAGCGTTCTACTGCTCTTCAATTCACCGACTTTTCCTGGACTTCTTGTCAAACGAATCACGAACGCAGGAATTTCGAATACGATGCAGAGGAGTATTTACTATTCAGGTAAGATAATACTGTAGCAAGAATGGATTGTATCATCCACGTTATACTTACAATTATTATGAATATAAAAATAACAACAATCATAAGCTTATTACCATAATTATCGTCGTCATCATCATAATTATTATTGGCATAATTATTATCATCACTGTTATTATCATCTACATTCATCATCATGCATCATCATCATCATCAGCAAGCAGCAGCAGCAGCATTGTCATCATCCTCATCATCGTCGTCATCGTCATCATCGTCGTTGTCATCATCGTCATCCCACTGTATGTAGGCCACAACGTGAGCAACGTCGGTAGGCTATTAAATTATTATCTGAATCTGAGAATCAAATCAATTGTCAACGGAATTGCAACGCAGTGCAGCCGTTCGCGAGGGGTTGGGGTGTGGGGGGTGTGTGTGTGGGGGGGGAGAAGACTCGAAACCGTATTCATGACCACTCTGCACAATACAAGTTCAGCGTTACAACCGATAGACTCTGTAGGCTAAGTCTATAGGTTCCGTGCCTTACATAGTGTACTCTAAAGCTTTATTGATAACTATGGAAGGAAGCGAAGTCTACTTAGAACCAGAGCATAAATCCTATTTTCAACTGAATTGGCAGGATAACCAGGTTTTCTAGACACGACCTTTTGTGTCGTTCTATATTATTATACAATAATAATAATAATAATAATAATATTATTATTATTATTATTATTAATAATAATAACAACATAATAACAACAATAATACAACTCGGTGGCCTTTCGAGGCACTTTAGCTGACCGGGTTCTAGAGGCGATGTAACAATAGCCACTGACTGCTTCCATAGTTTTTTGTGTAATTCCTGTTATACTAATGTTGTTTTTTTGAAGATATTAAAAGGAATAATAATAAAAAAAAAAAATAATAATAAATAATAATAATAATAATAATAATTTAGACGCCTACGACCTAATGTTGAAAACGATAATTTTACTTGTATGTACATGATTTTGTCATTTTTTTTAAAGAAATAAATGTATATATAATAATAATAATAATAATAAAATAACAATAACGACAATTTATGTTGCGCAGTTACACGGCCATATGTCGTTACAAGGGTGCCTTAAAATATGGCTTATTCCTTATGGCCTCATAATTATGATATTTATTGTGGATGATGATGTTGCGTCTATTTAATACAGATGTTCGGTTGTATGTATTGGTTGAAGGAGACACTCACTGCCTGGCTGTCTGTCGCGGTCGAAGACTTCAAACTGAATCTGTTTCGTCCTCGTATCTGCATGCAGATCTCTATTACATCAGAAGAGCAAATTAAGGAAGCGTTTGAAATCCATTATCGTTCGTTCGTTAACTTGATTGCAGAACAAACTCATCTAATTGTTGAAAGGTTTCCACTCATACAATTGTACATACAAATAAATTCATTCAGTGAACCGTTTTATTTTATCTCATGAAGAGATTCGTGGCCATAGTCGAACATCATAAAAATTATTTACATAGGCAGCCAATCTCAAACGACCTTCCTAGTCAGTGTTACGTGTAAAAAACACTTATTCACAATTATTAGGCTATGCAAACCATTTTAATCCTTATTAGCTTGAAAAGCGCATAAATTACCGAATGCGTTTATAGACCTGTCTAAGACTTCTAAGTCATTCCCAGATATAGCTAGGCCTATATATAGTATTGTGCCAGTTACAAATAATACTTTGGTCATAGAGCTATGGTGACGTGCAATCGAAATTGAAGCCTACAAATAACGCTTCAGATTTCAATAATTAATTTCCTATCTTAGCGCATTTTTGAACAGCGTAGAGACAGCTGCTTCATTTTCTAATAATTATTGATTGAGCTGGTACAAATTCAAATTATACCCTATCATTGTTTTAACTGCAAATTTCGACTACTAATTCAAGTTGGACCGAGATAAGACCAAAGATGTCGTCTATCAGAGGCAGGTCTATTAATTTGCTTACGAGATGAATTGTTCGTCCCAGTAGGGATTGACTGTGTTGCGAATGACGTTGGTCGTAAAGTCCTGAGGTGGATTGTCGACATGAACACGACAGAAGGCACTGCAGTTACCTGACAGAAGAAAGAACAACAGTTTTGTTACTGACGAATTAGACGCAAAATTAATGCACTTTACACAAACAGGATCAGGTTAAGACAGATTGCAATCGATCATTCTTTCTACGTGCAATCGTTTAGTACTATAGAGCCATGCACCTACAAAGACCTGTCAATCTTTTAGTAGATCTACTAGAGCCATGCACCTACAAAGAACTGTCAATATTTTAGTACTAGAGCCATGCACATACAAAGACCTGTCAATCTTTTAGTACTAGAGCCATGCACATACAGAGACCTGTCAATCTTTTAGTACTAGAGCCATGCGACTTTAATAAAGACCTATCATCCAAGCGAATCATAATAAAGTCAATTCCAAATGTCAGCCAATGACACTGAAAGACAGCCTTATAAGCAGGCCAAGAACGCTGAAGCAGAAACGACTAGAACACTGAGAATGCAATTCTTTAGAATGCCACATAAGCCTATAGACTATACACCTATATACATTTAGATCCAGGTGTTAAAATCTGATCGACTTCCCAACATTTTTCATGCGATATAGGCCTATAAGATAGACGGCTGATTTGTCAAAAAGCAGGAAATGATAGATGTCAAGAAAGCTAATTTTTAGAAGTTTCCTATAGATGACCTGGCAGCAAATCTAAAGCCGTTGAGAAACAGCGGAAACTATCGTGCACTAATCTGGGTTCGCTTCACAAATTAACTTCCGCCCGAGCATCAGACAATAACGAGGAGCAGAGGCTGAGTTTCACACAACAATCGAGCATTTCCAAAAATCAACATAGGTGACTCGACACACTTGTCATTCACCTGCTGATAATTAATTGGACACAGTCTCTGCATGCAGTAACGAACAATCGAGCAGACTATAATGGGTAAGTTTTAATTAAGACGACATGATGCAACACTCAACATATGTTATTCTTGGAAGATGACTTGTGACCAGGCAGACAAGATCGACAAAACAGCCAATTAGTAATGCAATTAGCATTCTGTATGTATGGCTTTGAGTCCATATCGAAGATCGGCAATTTATCCAGCATGAACAGGCAAACCAGTGGATGGTTGGTTAATTCCCTCACACGGAGGCGAGGTGGGGAAAAATCCAAATTTCATTCACAAACCGTGCACCCCATTTCCACACCCTTTCCGCAATGTCGCAACTATCCCCGGAATCCTTACACCTAGACAGAGGCACACCAAGCCCTTCACTCCTGACCCTGGTGTCAAATGCCCGGTCAATGTTTCGCACCTATATTCACCTCAAACTTTCCAACTTGACAGAGGGCCACCAGGACCCCACCCCGCCTCATCCTGGGTGGGGCGAAAAACCAAAATTTTCTTGGGACTATCTAGTTAAATATTATATTAATAAAATATTTTGCTTCTCACCAAAATCCGTGTCAATCAGACCGTTTGCTTTGACAACTTTGATGAGCAGCTTTGGTCCTTGGGACAGCGCCTACAAACGGAGAAACAAGCCAATGCATAATTATGGTATAAAATATAAATATAAATATAAATTTGTAACGCGCGCAAGGTCACACCGAAATGTGAATCTGAGGCGCGGATAGTCAGCCGCCAGAGGAAGATGCAGTTAGAGATCCATGTGCTTGAAAGCCAAGGAGAAGTAGTAAGTTTTTAGCCGCTAGACAGTTTGCTGCCATTCTTCATAACTGAGACAAATTTTAAAATATCGTTGTCATTATCGGAGTTTTTCAATAGGCATGCTGTTTTGCCGCTTTTGCGTGTCAATGTTTATAGCTTTACCTAAAATCGTAAAGTACTTCTTAAATACTTTTATTATAAGAATTAGAAATTTCGCTGTTAAGTTCTTTATTTTGACAACGTTGGTAATGATCGATACTCTAATGTAGCCTAAACGGGTTGAGTCGACTATAGTCTCCCATTGGAGATACGCCTGGGTTGACTAGTCAGTGTTTTACAGACTCCTTTAGACTTATTTGTTTCCCCACGGTTGAACAGAGAGCTCCTCGGAGTGGGTTTCTGAAGGGGCGCCATATGTTACATAAATTCTTTAAATGAATAAATGAAAGAGTATATATAAATTACATATAAATATATATATATAATTAAGTAGAAATTATGATTACAGTCTATAGGAGAAATTCATATTTTGTCAGTTGACTACGTTATTAATTATTATTATAATAGGCCTATTTGAATACAATCGTGTATTCAATTGAATTGAGTACAGTCCTGTTGGGATATTTAGTCGCATATAAAATGCTTTTCATGAATGCTGAGATAAATTGACTCTAACCTGGGGACTAATTTGCCCTTGAGCAATTCCTGACAGTTGTCCTTGACTTGTGCTGGGATACTGTTGTCCTTGACCTGTACTGGGATACTGTTGTCCTTGACCTGTACTGGGATACTGTTGTCCTTGGCCTGTATTGGGATACTGTTGTTCTTGACCAGTACTGGGATACTGTTGTCCTTGACCTGTACTGGGATACTGTTGTCCTTGACCTGTACTGGGATACTGTTGTCCTTGACTTGTACTAGGATACTGTTGTACTTGGCCTGCTCCAGGATATTGTTGTCCTTGACCTGTACTGGGATACTGTTGTCCTTGACCTGTACTGGGATACTGTTGTCCTTGACCTGCGCTGGGATACTGTTGTCCTTGACCTGCGCTGGGATACTGTTGTCCTTGACCTGTTCCAGGATACTGTTGTCCTTGACCTGTACTTTGATACTGTCCTTGTCCTAGGGTGGATGCGCCCGAATACTGTTGTCCTTGAGCCACCTCTGGATACTGACCGTGTCCTTGATATTGTCCTTGCTGCTGCAAGTGAGGCTGTTGTCCCTGGAAGGTCGTCGCAGTCTGTGGATTTTGAGAGAGCGGCGATTGTCGTTCTTGGGTGGAAGTGTGACCTTGACTGGCGGCAGAGGTGAAGGACCTGGACGCTACAGCTGATGACCTCTGGTCGTCGTTGTAAGTGTCGTCGCGGAAGGTGGCATGCAGAGGCGGGGATTTAGAAGGTGGCGTCTGTTATTGGAGCGAAAACAAAAGACATCAATTAGACGCAACAATATCCACTTGTCATCAGCATTCAGCAACGTTGTGCATACAATGAACTCACATAAGGCATTGCTGTACATACACTTAGTAAAGTATGGGGATGCATTCAGGAGAAATTCCTGCAAAATGTTGACGTGAGATTGAATTTTCAATTGATGACGCTGCTTATAGTGTCGTAAAAGTTTAACTGAAAGGACAGAGACTTTGTGAATGTGATTGTAATCGATGGAAATGTGAGATTCACTTCATAGACTATAATGCTTTATGCTGTTGGTATGCTTCGAATCATAAATTAAAATAATATTATGGGATACAGAAGTGCGAAAAGAGTCTGAATGACAATGTAGCAAATAGCATATTAATTGAAATTGGAGTGCGCGAACTGAAGGAAAGAACCGCATAGAGATAGGACAGACCAGTGGCGTCTACCAATGGGGGGGTTGGGAGAACGTTCTCCCACGGTTTCTGAAAGTGGGGGGTTTGACTTTTTCGGGTGTGAATTGGGGGGGTTGGTGAATTTCTATTAAATAAAGGCCTGGAATACGGAACTTATTATTTGTGCATCATTTATGTATCGAAAAACATTATTACCTTGGACTAACGAACCCACGGTTCGCTTGATGTCACTTATTATTTGGTAGGGAGAAGGACAACTCATAGACATTAGTGTCAGTCAGGTCCCTGGCATACAAGGGTGGAACACACCCATTCGAGATTGATCTCTTATCGCTAATCACGTTTACTGACGGAGCCAAGCCGAAGCCCCACCCTTGGCAGGTGATGAAGGCAACAAAATTAATGATTGCGACGGTCGCGCAGCAAGAATCAAACGACCCGTTTGACACGTCTTGCTGTGCACGTGTAGCCTACCCCAGTCTTCGGACAGTGGTCCTTCTGTAAAAGTAGCCTAAGCCTAATGAAGCTAATAACAGATGTTTCGCATTAGATTCCCAGCCAGCATATCGCTGAAATGGATAAGAGCAGCTCTGATGTAAAGCAGAGTCTTTCCATGCTATAGAGATGCAGCCATAAGTGCAGGAAGCTAGATGGTAGTCATTATACATGTAGGTCTACCATAGACAACCGAATTTGACTGTTTCTGTGTTATAAGTTTTTCTTATTTCGCGAAGAGTTGCATCGACATCAGCAGGAGTTGTCAACAGCTAAAGGTCTGCCTACAGAGAGAGTTTCTGTGGAGAATTCGAATTATTAGCTTTCAGCTTCTAAGCGCATGGACGGAGATTTAAAGGGGTGGTGGAGATGCCTAGCCTATGTCGCCCCAATGTTTCAGAAATATTTCATAAATATCATTATAATTTACTACAGTGTTATTCATTGAGCTTATTTATCTATAATGAAAATTCGTCTAAGATGGCAACTTAAAAGCGGCCATCACAGTCTTCAAATTAAAAAAAATTAAGCACTGGGAGCGACATTTATTGAAGTCTTGAAGCACATCTCTGAGCACTGAGATCATGACAGCTTAAAATGCTACGTACGGCAGCAATGTGCAAATCCAAAAATAGTTTGCAATTGGGAGACGACACTCTAAGGTCTCAAACCATGGCTAGGCTAGTATCAGCATGGAAAAACGAGTACCGGTAATTTTATTAAGACGACACCTTAAAATGCTGCCATTGCATTGTGGAAATTCAAAAAGTTTCTTATAGGCCACTGAAAAAGTACAGCTATTTTGTAAAGACGGCACCTTAAAATGCTGCCATTGCAATGTGGAAATTCAAAAAGTTTCTAATGGGTCACTGAAAATGTACAGCTATTTTGTTAAGATGACCCCTTAAAATTTTGCCATTGCAATGTGGAAATTCAAAAAGTTCCTAATGGCCGGGTCACTGAAAAAGTACAGCTATTTCGTTAAGATGATCCCTTAAAATGGTGTCATTGCATTGTGGAAATTCAAAAAGTTTCTAATGGGCCACTGAAAAAGTACAGCTATATTGTCAAGACGACACCTTAAAATGCTGCCATTGCATTGTGGAAATTCAAAAGGTTTCTAATGGGCCACTGAAAAAGTACAGCTATTTTGTTAAGACAACACCTTAAAATGCTGCCATTGCAATGTGCAAATTCAAAAAGTTTCTGATGGGGAGGGGCGCATCCCTTCCCCATACCCCTACCCCTCACAGTGCAACGTGAATCACGAGCGTCCTTCGGACGCTCAATTGTCTCCCCCCCAGAAACCTCATTCCCCCCAGAGGCCCTTCCTCACTGTGCGTACGCAACATATGAACAGATTCCCATACAATTGTTTTAAGTCGGCGAAAATGGGGGGGTTTGTTCTCCCACTCCAAGTGGGGGGTTAGACGCCACTGGGACAGACGACATGGAAGAGTGGCATGGAAAAGACTTCCCTGCAGCTGGAGTGAGTCATCTGGTTCTGGATAGGTCCAGCTGGAGACTCATTGAAGAGGGCGTCATCGAGGAACAAGCGTAACAAGAATAAGAACAAGAGGATGAAGACTAGTATAATAAAAATCCAGAAACTTAGACAGTCAGGCAATGTACGTGTGTGACTGCTTGATATATCTTGCGCTTTAGAAACTCATATAGAGAGCAATGGCTTTGAGGACCGACTTATGAGCTAATTCGGCTATGAGTTAATTAGTGGCAATATCGTAGACATTGATTTTTTATCTGGTAACCATGTTTCTCAATCCTTGTTCCTAACAGAGCGGTCTATAAATATACTTCAGCAGGTTATAGCGCGTATACCGTGGAATTTGATGTTTGTAGCTCTCTCAAAACACCTGTCTCTTGGTTTGATGCATTATATGGAAAGGTTTCGCGATTATTAAGCACACATCAACCAATTTTTAAATGATCTTAGTATGCATTATAAGAAACAAAAGCAATAATCATTGTTTTGCATTGGTTTATGCCGTACACTGATGCTCGTGCATGCAACGCGCTACCAGCCTACCAAGAACCGATGCAGGAAAGTAAGTTAATTAAACAGAGTTGAAAGCATATGTATTCCTGATATATTTTAAGCTGTAAAGCTCTTCTAACCCGAGCCGTCTGTCCAGAGACCTGATGCGTGTCACTTGAGAAACGCTGGACGGAGTTTGGTTCCGTGATTCTGAGGTTTGACGGTCGAGCGGAGGTTGATCGAGACGTCCAGTCAACATTCATCGTTGCGTTCGAGATGGCAGCACGAACGACTTTATCAAACGCCGAATTGTCAATGACGTACTGAAAGAGGAAATCAACGACGTCAAGAAAATGTCTTTGAAATTATGCAACTACTCTGAAAATGATGTCAACTCAGGGCTGTTTTTAAGGAATGTTTAGAACTGCACATCCTCTTCTCTCCTTTCTCGTCCTCCATGGTAAATTACTCCCAATCTGAGGAAAATGGTCTATTTTTTACTAGTTTTAACTGCACGGAACGTGACGGAAGTGCTTCTACAACTGCACGAATCCATTTAGAACTGCACATTTTGTGTAGAACTGCACGTTAAAAAAGCCCTGTGTCAACTCATAGAAGTGCAAGAACCAGGCATATAATTGTATGTATAACAGAATAAATGAACAAACAACAGACATTATACAGACAAAGTGATTGATTAATTACAGAGAAGCGAAGACAAGCGAGTCATGCATTCAATCTTCTTCTTCTTTGCGTATGCATTGCGCACCAAATAACATCAACCAGCTTGGTGTGGGATGATCTGTCTGTAATGGCGCGTGACCGGGATTCATCTCAAGAATTCGGTCTGCTGGTTGGATCATTCGCAATACCGATGCGGCTGGAAACCGGACCAGTGTTGACAGGGAGCGCGACGAGAACGCTGATCCAATGCTCCCCATGCATTCAATGAGAGCCGGATGGAGAGATAGATGGAAGATATGGCAGGAAAGAGCGGATGCAGGAAGGTACGAGATGGATGGAGAAAAGGGGGGTTGAAATAAGGAAGGGAAGAAAACACGGAAACAGGATTGAATTGAAAGAAATTACTAAATTACTAAATAAACTATTAAGAGAAGTAATGGAACGAGAAACGAAAGAATATGTTTGAATAAATATAAATTATAGTCCGATATAGTAGGCCTAATAATAATATATAATAATAAATAACAATATATGATAATATAGCCCTGAGAGACAAATAATTAATTAACAATAGAACGGTTCTGGATGGAGAAAAGTATAACATTTAAGAACTAAAGGACTGAGCATAGATTATTACATAGACTATACATAAAACATTTACTAACAGACTCAACCAAGTGACTATATGGCTTACTGTCAATTTGTTCATGTAGGCCTACACGGCCTATATAGCGTTGTGCCTGTTGGTTTTTTGGAAAAATGAACAAATACACATGCATACATGGACCTGATGGATGAAAGACATGCGTAGATTTTGTGCAGCAGACGCTATAGAAGATTATTTTGAGTGTCAAAGGCGCACACGTGAGAAGTGGGAAACGCCAGTCCTCATGGTTAACTCAGAGAGGCAATTAACTGTGGGTATCGGAGGCGTAGGCGAGTAAATATAAACACTGAACAGGGTGAATAGGAAGGCGTGGTTTAGTCTAACCAGCTGGTTGTGTCTTGCACTTTTACTCTTGCTGCAGGTATCTAGAGTATAAATAATGAATTTCAACCGAAGTAATCTTCTTCTTCATCAACGGTGCGGCAAAATATCATGAGTTGTACCATTCCCTTAGTATGGAGATCGCGCGTCTGATTGATTTTGGCTCCTACTATAATTCCACTCACGTCAACTCTTGTCGGTCGAATCTGTAGTTTAATATTTGGCTCCGAGATGAAGGACAGATGGAGACACAGCTCGTTGTTGTCGAATTTAGCCACAGCTTTCACCTGCAATAATAAAATTGCCATGGTAGGTCCGAGAAATGGTTGGATGGATAGATGGATGGATGGATGGATGGGTGGATGAATAGATGGATGGATAGATGGATGGATGAATGGATGGATGTGTGAATGAATGGATGGATATATGTATGTATGTATGTATGTATGTATGTATGTATGTATGTATGTATGTATGTATGTATGTATGTATGTATGTATGTATGTATGTATGTATGTATGTATGTATGTATGTATGTATATGTGCATGTATGTATATGTATGTATGTGTGTGTATGTATGTATGTATGTATGTATGTATGTATGTATGTATGTATGTATGCATGTATATAATGCATGCATGTATGTATGTGTAATTGTTGATAGTTAGTTCGAATGCATGAGGCCTTGAACGCAAGTTGTAGGCCCATTCACTAACGGGTGGATAACTACGGTAGACAAATATTCTAGACCTACCATGTACATGCATGTATGCAAGCATGATCATTATGTTATGTTTGTAAGCATGTGTGCATGTATGTATGGCCGATGTATTGACTATAATTTTATGCCTATCTTGAGATCGACCTATTAACATTGGGGCATCTGCATTAAAACAACAAGCGCAAGGTGGCTGTTGTTCTGCTTGAGCTTATTTATCGTCTTATAGACTAGCAGTAGCAGTTGCTTCTGGGTCAGACTTCTGGAACCCGTCTGCAGTGCCAACCTAAGTGGTTGGCTAAGTGCCCGGCCGATATTTCTTCGGTATGTGTTACGTAAGTCATAATGCCGAATCATCATCATCATCATAAGCTGGCGCATCCGAGTAGGCGTTCACGTTCTACTCCATCCGCACATGCAACGCCCATATGCGTAAGTTTCTTACGCTCTTGTTCTTGGCCTAAAGGCTACGCGTGTTTCAAATTCTGTAGGCCTAACCTTTCCTCGCTTTCCGCTTCACCAGCTGTAATGCTGTATAGAACGAAAAGGCCTGCATTTCTTTTTGTTCATCCCTTAAACCGAGGTCTTAAATCTTTGATCTTTCTCATTCTGTTTACCTTCTTTCATCACCTTTTCAACATCCACCACACTATAAAATTTCAGCTAAGCATACCACTAGACTAACTACTTTGTTTCCCATGACTTCATATTTTGAAGCTGTACGTCACGTTGATTTCGACATCGCTCTGGCATAAATTTATTCATTAGGCTACGACAATGCAATTAAATTGTTTCACCGCAGTGATGATTCATATTAGACCTACATTAAGCCTAAGATAATTTAGTAAGATAACAGGTTAAGCGTTATCCTTGGTAGACACCGATTCCTAGAAACAGCAAAGCTTCTGAGATCTAGAAAACGTCAGATGGTGCGCACCTAGCGAGTAGGCTAGTTCGGTATAAGGTTATCAGTGTCTTTGCTGCTGCATGGGCGAGCATGCGATGCGGCGTCTTTTTACGTTCGTTATCAGCATGCGAAATTAGTAGGCCTATTTAACTTCCCCACTAGTTTCACTCTGCCAGTGCCAGTCCCAAGTGCGGATAAAGGAGGAGGGCGTCGCTAGTGGTCTTTGTTATCACACAGTGACGTTCAAATGCAACTACTACTAGGCATATTAGACCTAGGCTATAGCCTATATCCGTTTTAGTGAGTAAATAACCGGTCGACATAACGCGGCAGTTGACAAGCACGAGGAGAGCAGCGGATAAAGCCTAATGAACTTTTTATACAGCACTCGTATTATGAAGTTCTGATTGTTTAAAGTTCAGATGGATGCGGCCTTTAGGGCGCATATTGTAGGCCCATTTGTATAGCCTAGTGATAGGTAATTTTGAATATTAGTCTCATTTGTAGGGTTTAACGTCTAAATAGGTCTACGTACTGTGTGACTTGACGTGCGGCATGTGCCAGGCCCTTTTTGCAAGATTTTCACACCGTCTTCGTTCGGTTAACCAACTTGATCTAGGCCTATCTGTGGGCCGAGTGGCCTATATACCTTGGTCACGAACCGCATTAACACAGCATCGGGTTTTGCTATTGTGAGTCCTTCAGTGTGGAATGACCTTCCATATGGAATTCGTAGCAATTAATATTCTTGCGTGGAATTCATCTGCATCTTCTGGCTGCTTGAAGACTTCTCTCTTTTCATGGCATGGGCGGAGTTTATCAGGGGCTGAGGCAGGGCTGTTTTAAAGGAATTTTTAGAAGTGCATAGCTCCCTCTTTCCTTTCCCATCCTTCATGGTAAATTACTTCCAATCGGATGACAATGACCTTTTTTCCTAGTTTTAACTGCACAGAACTTGTGACAGAAGTGTTTTTACAGCTGCACAAATCCATTTAGAACTGCACATTTTGTGTACAATTGCACGTTCAAAAGGCCCTGGGCTGGGGGTTAAGCCCCCCCCAAGAAGACCCAGATTCGTTTTTTACCATGTAAATGGTATCTTTTCCTGGGCTTAGCCCCACCCCCTCCAAGAAGGCTATAGCACCTCCAAGAACGGAAAAACCAAACTCCGCCCATGAAATTCATGGGCCTGTCACGTTGAGAGCGCTTCTGAATAGCTCTGCGGTGAGGAGACCTTTGCAAAGTTATATTAGATTAGAATTATTCGCACTGAACTTGAGCATTCTAATTTATAGCAAAGATACCAGAGTATTTGAGACTTTAATTACAGACAGTGGCGTCTACCAATGGGGGGGTTGGGAGAACGTTCTCCCACGGTTTCTGAAAGTGGGGGGTTTGACTTTTTCGGGTGTGAATTGGGGAGGTTGGTGAATTTCTATTAAATAAAGGCCTGGAATACGGAACTTATTATTTGTGCATCATTTATGTATCGAAAAACATTATTACCTTGGACTAACGAACCCACGGTTCGCTTGATGTCACTTATTATTTGGTAGGGAGAAGGACAACTCATAGACATTAGTGTCAGTCAGGTCCCTGGCATACAAGGGTGGAACACACCCATTCGAGATTGACCTCTTATCGCTAATCATGTTTACTGACGGAGCCAAGCCGAAGCCCCACCCTTGGCAGGTGATGAAGGCAACAAAATTAATGATTGCGACGGTCGCGCAGCAAGAATCAAACGACCCGTTTGACACGTCTTGCTGTGCACGTGTAGCCTACCCCAGTCTTCGGACAGTGGTCCTTCTGTAAAAGTAGCCTAAGCCTAATGAAGCTAATAACAGATGTTTCGCATTAGATTCCCAGCCAGCATATCGCTGAAATGGATAAGAGCAGCTCTGATGTAAAGCAGAGTCTTTCCATGCTATAGAGATGCAGCCATAAGTGCAGGAAGCTAGATGGTAGTCATTATACATGTAGGTCTACCATAGACAACCGAATTTGACTGTTTCTGTGTTATAAGTTTTTCTTATTTCGCGAAGAGTTGCATCGACATCAGCAGGAGTTGTCAACAGCTAAAGGTCTGCCTACAGAGAGTGTTTCTGTGGAGAATTCGAATTATTAGCTTTCAGCTTCTAAGCGCATGGACGGAGATTTAAAGGGGTGGTGGAGATGCCTAGCCTATGTCGCCCCAATGTTTCAGAAATATTTCATAAATATCATTATAATTTACTACAGTGTTATTCATTGAGCTTATTTATCTATAATGAAAATTCGTCTAAGATGGCAACTTAAAAGCGGCCATCACAGTCTTCAAATTAAAAAAAATTAAGCACTGGGAGCGACATTTATTGAAGTCTTGAAGCACATCTCTGAGCACTGAGATCATGACAGCTTAAAATGCTACGTACGGCAGCAATGTGCAAATCCAAAAATAGTTTGCAATTGGGAGACGACACTCTAAGGTCTCAAACCATGGCTAGGCTAGTATCAGCATGGAAAAACGAGTACCGGTAATTTTATTAAGACGACACCTTAAAATGCTGCCATTGCATTGTGGAAATTCAAAAAGTTTCTTATAGGCCACTGAAAAAGTACAGCTATTTTGTAAAGACGGCACCTTAAAATGCTGCCATTGCAATGTGGAAATTCAAAAAGTTTCTAATGGGTCACTGAAAATGTACAGCTATTTTGTTAAGATGACCCCTTAAAATTTTGCCATTGCAATGTGGAAATTCAAAAAGTTCCTAATGGCCGGGTCACTGAAAAAGTACAGCTATTTCGTTAAGATGATCCCTTAAAATGGTGTCATTGCATTGTGGAAATTCAAAAAGTTTCTAATGGGCCACTGAAAAAGTACAGCTATATTGTCAAGACGACACCTTAAAATGCTGCCATTGCATTGTGGAAATTCAAAAGGTTTCTAATGGGCCACTGAAAAAGTACAGCTATTTTGTTAAGACAACACCTTAAAATGCTGCCATTGCAATGTGCAAATTCAAAAAGTTTCTGATGGGGAGGGGCGCATCCCTTCCCCATACCCCTACCCCTCACAGTGCAACGTGAATCACGAGCGTCCTTCGGACGCTCAATTGTCTCCCCCCCAGAAACCTCATTCCCCCCAGAGGCCCTTCCTCACTGTGCGTACGCAACATATGAACAGATTCCCATACAATTGTTTTAAGTCGGCGAAAATGGGGGGGTTTGTTCTCCCACTCCAAGTGGGGGGTTAGACGCCACTGATTACAGACGTGTCAGAGTTCAAATGGAACGTTAAATTTGCATCGTTGGGCTCTAGCGATTAAATAAGAAACTAAACGTAAGCAGCTATGAGAAATTGACTCAAAATTAAGGAAACACGTGAAAATAAAATAATGGAAGTTAATTAAGAGCCCAATCTATTTAATATAATTTAAAATATTGAACTCGCCATAATGTACAGCCTAAAATGTTTGGGGTAATGAACAGAGTCTGGCTTTGACTAATTATTAAGACACCTTTATATTACATATTACATTGTATAAAATACAGGTTGCATGTACAGGGCCGTTTTAAGGAGTTTTGGGGCCCTAGGCACAAACCCTAATCCTAAACATATCCACGAGTCTAATCTACTCTAGCCAAATCAAGGTTTCTGGGGACGGAGAACAAGTATTTACACACACATTTTTGTCGGTCGATTGCTCGAGACGTGTAGCGCCGAGACGGGAGGGCTATGGGAAAGGAATGTCCGAATGTGTCCCTCCATGAAGTCAGAAATTGTTGAATTTTCACATTGCATTTTAAGCTGCCATCTTTACAAAATTGCTCAACATTCGCAGTGCTGACATGCCTAGTCTAAGACTTCTATGATTGTTCTTGCAATTATAATAATTCCTTATTCAGTTTCCACATTGTAATGATAGGCCACATGCAGCATTGTAAGCTGGGATCTAAGCAAAATTACAGATTATTATTTCAGTGCTGATTACAAGAGTGGTTGAAAGTTTCAATAAAATTAATATAATTATTATTACAATCATAATTTCTTGACGTATCAAATTCAGCAACTCAGTTCTGCTGCTTCTGGACCATTAGGCCAACAGCATAATAGGCCTAGTAGCCTAACGAATAACTGCAGACAGATCTAGGCTATAATTATATAAGACCTACTTTCTTGCATTGGAATTGGCTTATTCCCGCGCGTTGCTAAAAAGGCTTGTATTGTTGACCATGGAGGATAGGCCTACAGTTCTCGGAATTGCCACAAATGTTACACAAACCAAGGAAGAACCGCCAAAATTTGGAAGTCATGTAGTAGGCCTAATGATGCTGTTTTACTAAGTGTTCAAGTAACAAAACCTTTTTAAATTTCGACAGTTTTAAATTTGAAAGGTAGCACTAAAAAGTCGAAAATTGGTTTTACAAAAATAGTACTTGTACAAATATTAACAGTAAATTATACTCATTGTAAGATGATTGTATCATATTATTACATTAATAGATTTTATCGTCATAATATCATACAATAGTAAATAATATCACGGTATATTACTAGAGTTCGTGTATTATACAATAATGTAAGCAGCAATTCAAACTTATAATTTGGTCAAATGTTTTAGGTAGTCATTTCTGGGTGAAGTTCCTTCCACACTGGGAGATGCTTAGATTAAACACTGAACGTAACCCGATTCCCGTCTCAAACTCTCAGTCTCATATATAGAGTGCCGATACTCTATTCATGCCTTCTATGTGCATCATGTGTCATTTTGTTACGTTTATTAATATTGATAGAAGAACCTAGGCCTATACACAGCTAGAGCACAGCAATCTTTGTATTACAAGTGTACTGTGTAAAATAAATTTAAGCTTAGCACACGTTAAAGTTCGTATAACATGTTGCCAATTTGTTATGCAATGTAGCGTTTTGGGTCGCCGCGGGGCCCCCCTGTTGCGCGGGGCCCTAGGCCCGGGCCTCGCGGGCCTGTGCCTTAAAACGGCTCTGTGCATGTAAATGACCTTTACAAAACAACAACAACAATAATAAATAATAATATATTTTGTAGGGCTTTACTCGTTTGAGGAAAGCTTAAAATGACGCAAATGATCTCAACTGGATAACTTTGATGTGAGAAGGGCGTTGTTTTCTTGGAAAGGTGTCTACGACCATCTGTTTGCATACAAGGAAAACTATAATGTAGGTTCAAAGCAACCATCCAAAAAGACAAATTGCTTTGGCCGTTAGGCCTACAAATACGCTTGGTGGGCTGCTGCTTGTTTTCTGTGGTCTTGTTTCTGCGGTATAATTCTATAAGGATTGTCCTATGCCTACACGCCTATACATAGTTGCAGTTTCTGGAACATAGGTCTAAGTTTTCCGTTAGTGGCATAGGCCTAATGATTAGAGTCTTAGATTAAGCACTGTAGGCCTAAGCAACTCAAGGGAAGTTTGCAATTTTAAGATGATGGAACCTACAGGCCTGGTAGGCGGAACTGAAAGCGAGTTTAAAATTCAGTTCACTGATCTTAGATTAAGTTTTGCTCAGGTTGAATGCCATCGATTGCTGGAAAAACAGCTTTACAGAAACCGATTTTCAAATGTAGCCTAATTTCGCTTAAAGGTTAGCACGCGCTCATAGGGCCAGCACAGAGAAAGCTTGCAGTTGTCTGGGGCCATAAAATGTGGGGCCTAAGGAGGGGTATCAGTAGCCTATCGGTAGGCTATGTAGGCCTATTTGAACAGTTTTGAAGTTGTTCACTTTCAGCTATTTCTTCAATGAATCTGCAATGAATCTCTCTAAGCGTAGACCTGTTTGAGTTTGCATAAAATTTAAAAACAGGTTGACCATCAATCGAATTGCAGATTTTCAATTTATTCAATTTCAAACAGATCTCCTGCACATTTTGTATTTTAACAATAAAAATTAAATTGGGTCTATTTCAAATCAGCCTGACTCTGCAGCCTATATATAGTCTGAGTCTGAAATGGACTTAAAAGACCCGACCGTCCGTAAATTCTAGTACCTTGCTCTTAAGTGCTGTAATACGCCGAGCAAATTTCTGTCTAGGGTAACGGCCTCTGTTGTCATAGACCCTGGTCAAGTCGGATCCATCCATGAAATCTGATGTTGTATAGGCCTATTGACATCTACCGACTGAAAGTCTTGTGTTGCCTATCGAGAAAGATGTATAGATCTACGCCTATGGCAATAAAAATAATTATTTCTTTTTAAGCAAAAACAGATTCCTAGAGTTTCGATTAATTGAAACCTGACCGTGAGAACTGCAAGCAAAACAATTTCTTATTACCGTACTTAAACAAATAAATCTTTGTAATAAATGAATTTTCTGTTATCTGTAGGGAAATTTGATTTTTTCAGCATTAGGCCTACATCCTATAGCCAAGTCCTAATTAGAAGTGTTTTTGCTACCTGGCCATTCCCGAATCCCAACACTCAGATAGATGATAGATCAAACCCAGGTTTGACTGCGCTGATGAAAAATCCTAATGATAATAATAATAGTAGTAATAATAATAGTAACAGTAGTAGTAGTAAATAACTCAGTTGAAGGTCATAAATGTTTTGGCTGGTTTCTGAACCATATTCCTCGCTGTTTTTGACGTTGGGTCAGAGGGCGACAAATGTATGTAGGCCTAAGACCCATTAGGACGTCATTAGGGGTAAGGCTTGCCTGGTTTATGGTTGTATGGTTGACATAATCTCTACGGACCGAGCCACAGTGCACTTAAATAAGGAAGTTTGCATCATTCATGACGTCTTGCTTTCATGAACTCATAGGCCTATTAGGCCCTATTATAGGAGACTGGCCTATGCTGAGAGGTGCTCTATGATTGCCTAGAATATGTGAAGGCGACAAGGAAAGCAGCTGAAAACAAGTATATATACAGGGTGGGCCAAAAAACACCCCTCTATAGGTTTTTTGCCAATCACGTTTTTGTTACTCCTTGTTGCGTTACGTTTTTGAATCGTCAAAAAACGGTGGGTGGCCTCACTAAAACTCTAAAAGTGATATAACTTTGTTCTGTTTGAAATATTTTGATGAAATCTGGCCAAGATCTGTAAATATGAATTTGTCTATAAGCCTGTAAAATTTCATTTCGAAATTCCTACTTTTGGCCAAGATATTGGTAAAAAACCGAGGGTGGTCTTTTTTTACCCACTTTGTGGGTACTACTATTATTTGAGGGCTACTAAATATCTCGAGCTCAACAAAGTGAATAATAATAATGCCAAATTGAGATCTCAACTGTCCTCTGTGACTTAGTGTATCAATCCATTGACTAAAAACTCTCTTCCTCTTCCTTCTGACTATTTAAAAAACGTCCGCCAGGTTACTTTGCTGAATCCTCGTCATCTAGCTAATCAACCCTGATCCACCCGATGATCCTGTCCCGATCTAATCTAATCTATTAAATATAGCATTTGTAAAGCGCTTCTTATAGCAGAAATTCTATTCTATTGCGGCGCATCCTGCTCTAACCATAGCCTACTCTTACAATAACTAACGCCTACTCGTCTTAATTTCTTACTTCTCTAACCGATCGTCTATAACAACACAACACCAATGCATCATTATGCCTGTCGACTCTATCATCGCCTTCTTAAATTCCGCAGATTCTCTGGTCCTCCAGTCTTCCCATAATTCACCTGGCATCTTCTGTCTCTAGCTCGTCAATAGCCTATGTATATACGACTCTCTGCATTGGTCTTCCATGCAGTCAGAACTGAAATAGCGCCCTTCTCCAGAAAATGATCCAGTTTACGGAGCGGCTGTCTTCTAATTATTCCTCTCATCCTGAACACAATCCTCTCTAATCATCTCCTCTGTCTCCTCCTCCTCCTCCTCCTCCTCCTCCTCCTCCTCCTCCTCCTCCTCCTCCTCCTCCTCCTCCTCCTCCTCTGCACCTGTCTTCTTCTGGAAAACATGCAATCTTTTGCAGCCATCTAACTTGATGCAGCACCTCCAAGATAGATAATAATTATATTTATGTAGGTCTATTTGCCCGTGTCCTGCCTTTTGGAATTTTAGTGGCGCTTCATTAATTAAGTTTACGATATATGGCCTAGCAATAGGTAAGAGTAGTTCTGTTTTGCATGTAGCCTACTTCGCGTGCTCATCGTCATAGGCGCAATCACGCCCTAACAGTTGGGAGGGACCATAATGAATCACGTCCTAAAAGTTGGGGGGACCATAATAATAAAGTCCCGTGGGTCCCATAGGGTGGTTGCGTCTATGCTCATCGTGTTCATGGCCGAATATAATTACATGGAGAGATAAGAGAATTTAATTAGTAATTAATTAACTTAATGACTCACTGCTTTTCATTGAAATTTAACATAATATATAATAGATTAATCTCCTGCTGTAGCCTACTTGGTTCGTCTTATTCCAAATCCGGTCACTGATGCCACAAATGGATGTGTGTTTTTATGTGTATATGTATAGGTCTACAGTTCGAATAGTATCCTAGCTCTAACCTCCAGGGGCTTCTATCCCTATACATGGCGGGCGCAGCTTGCGCCCAGTGAAAAATAGGGGGGGGGGAATCAGAAGACAGCCAAAATTCACGTCGGTTGGGGGGAAAGGTCGGACATGGAGGGCAGCGTTCAATCTAGGCATCACTAGGAGGAAGATCCCCCCCCGAAAATACTTCCCCTCCAAATAAATTTGGACAAAATGGTAGGCCTAATAGTTTTTAGCAAAATGTATACACTTTGAGTTTTTAGTTAGGCTAGTAGGCCTATCTGCATTTTTGAAATACATGAACTGCTATAACAGCTAAAATATAGCCTACCATAATAAAAAAATCCTATTACATGATTATAATTATGTTTGTACTATTTTAATAAATAATACAATCATATTATAATTGAAAAAAAATGTTAAAACAAATAGATTCTACTATTTTGCACAACTAAATGGCTTCTTTCCAATGTTATCTTTCAAATGTCAGACAGTCAAATTTGGTCCTTGAACACTTAGTAAAGCAACATCATTATTACGTGGGCTTACAATGTAGGACCTACATAGGCTACATTGTATTTTATTGTATTGCATTGTGCTCTAAAAATTTATGTAACGCCTCTCGAGTGCACACTGATCAGAGGCGCAAAACATAATACAAATAAAATATAAAATAAATAAAATTGGACAGCCATAATATGGCTGCCCAATTTTGGCAGCAATTCCTCCACTGAAATAGTAGAGTAATTTTGCTAAGAAGACAGCTTTAAATGCTGAAATTGTAATGCGGAAATCGCAAAAATTTCTTATGGGGAGGGGCACATTCCCTCTCCATACCAGGTCCCTTCTCGGCGCTACATATGCTTCGGCGATCGTCTGCTGGATGCTCGTTTGTCCCCCTCCAAACAAACCTTCATTCCCACACTAGAGGAGGGCATGCGCTAGATTACATTATATTGCATACATAGAGGAAGACCGGTTCAGAAAAGTGGGGGGAAAGAAGATGGATTGCGCCTGGTTGCTTAGGGGGGATAGAAGCCCCTGCTAACCCCCTTGCTTCAACTAAATTATCTTAACAATAAATGGTTCAGACGAGCGTAATGCTCTGCCACCAATCTGCCTGCCTGTCTGCTTGGCCCCATTTGGTCTTTCTTGACCTGGAAACGCTTTGGCCCTCGACCTATCATATTTTCACTAAACTCCTGTGAATAAACTGGTTGGGCGCTGTAGAAATTAAGAGAACAAGATTACGATTACAGACTGCAGTTTTTCTTAGCACGCAGCCGATTCTTATAGGAACGAGCTTTTTCACGAACATTGTACACTTGCAACGTCGTGCTAAAGCCTAGGCCCTATATAAATTTTGTTTGTGTTTTTGTTAATGTAGGTCTACTGACATTAGGCTAACACCTTTCAAGTGTGAGAATCTTCCTATGGATCATTTTCATTGAAGACGAGCAACCGCGAGATGTTCATTCATTACTTACAACATGTCCATGACGCATACTTTTATGTTTGTTTGTATACGTGCACTTGCTATAGCGCCCCTTCAAGCACTCTGCCCAGAAGCGCTCCCGACTGCAGAGCGGACATTGCATCGGAGTTTCACGCCGAAGCGCTGAGCAATTGCGAGTGAAGGACTTGCCCAAGGTCCCTACACGGCGACTTGAGGTGGATTCGAACCTAGAACCTTCCGGCTTCAAGGCAACGACGCCACCACTACACCACCGCGCCCCACATGCTTCAAAGTAAACATCCATCAAATATAACTACTCATCCTTGTGACAGCCTAACATGCAATGGACGACCACATAAATAAATAATAATATAAAATGATCTCAATCGATAACTGTTTAGTTTTACACTAAATCAAATATGCTGCACTGCAAGCAATAGACAAATTGATGCCTCTACGGATTTTTTTGCCTTAGGGGTTACTATGAATTTGAACTGGTAGCGAGACGTACAATGTTTAACGACTTAAAACAAAATAGTTGACGGTATGATAATTCTGACTTCTAAATACGAAAATGACAAAATGTTAGTGAGTGTTGATGAGTGAGACGATCAATGGACCATTATTACCAAGGTTCTGACTTGCAGAGTTGCTACAGATCTTCTAGAAACATCTGGGAGGATAAGCCTACTCTTGCCTCAAAATACCATCGAGAGACTATTATAGCGGTATGTCATTCTTAATTAAGGAAATACCGAAACAGCCGTTTATTTAGTTTCGCAATCGTAACCTCAGTTATGGTAGCACTAGCAGTGGCGTAACTAGGAACTCGGGGGCCCTAGACAAAATTTAGACAAAATTTATAAATTTTGAAATGTATTATCACTTACAGTGGCGTAACTAGAAACTCGGGGCCCCTCTGGGGCCTCTACACTCGGGGGCCCCTAGACTTTGTCTACCCAGTCTACCCTATTGTTACGCCACTGAGCACTAGTATGTATATAGGAGCACTTGTTATAGCGCCATTTCAAGATATCTACTCAGAGGTGCTCCCGACTACACCGCGGACACTGAATCGAAGTTTCACGCCGAAGCGCATGACCAATTGCGACTGAAGGACTTGCTCATGGTCCTAGTGGTGGTAGTATAGCAATATCACAGTATCAGTGGCGTAACAACCTAGCCGGGGGCCCGTGGACAATGGAGCTCGGGGCCCTTACCTATTAGCGACACTAAAGAGTGACAATTATGATATGGCTTATTAAAACTCCAGTTATATCAAAATAGAATATCAAACGCTATATGGCCAATAATCCGTAGTTCAAGGCACATTGAGAGTTCAAATTCAAATTACCGGTAATTAATAGTTCAAGAGAAAGCAAGAACAAAATTATAGGGCAGCTTATAATGTCTATTGAGATGCATTTGCCAGTTTGGCCTGTAGGCAACATGTACCTGGCAATAATTATGGTTTCTTTAGATACGATAAGAAGCACAGCCACTCTCTTCTAACTTTCATGTTTCCAGTTGAGAAGTATATCAGTAGGCCTAGGCATAGTGTTTGTTACTGAAAATAGTTAACCCACTTTCATCTTCTTCAAACGGACCACTAAGCTTATAGGATGACATAGGCCATGGCAGGAGAGAAACTCATCTCTCAAGGAAGGCAATAGGCCTCGTGGAAGGACAGTGTGCCCGACAAGTATGGAAAGATGGGGTAAATAAATAAGTCTTTTTAAAAGCAACTGTAGTGTGTCACTTTTCTCACCTCTAGTCTTTTTCACGAGTGATGATGCTAAGTTTCGTTTAGGATTAACAGTAAACGAATGAATAGGGCCTATCAACATCGGTTCCTGACGCCTTCAGCCAGTTGGCGGTGATGGGTACGAATAAATGACTCCATTGCCCTCGTTCATTTGGCAAATCAACTGAATTGATATTAAGTTCTCCTTTATACATTTTCTATGCCTTAAATTTTCGTTTTCATTCGTATCTTGCAAGGAACAGTCGTTGAAAGACTTGTCTAGCAGAGTTGCCTCGATACTTAATGCTGTCATCTAAATGTCATCGTTTTCCATTTCTATGATCTTGAAATTCCTACCATCAACTCATTTCTGCAGGAAGAATTCTTCTCTCATCCTGTTTTCGCATTGTCTAGCATTCTGGTCTGCATAGGAAAATCGGTTGTATCATTATCTCGTATATTTTTTCGTCTCGGTTTCATTTAATCATCATATTCCAAATGCTTGTGAAAACCGTCCAATGCTCGTTTGTAGGCCTAATTAAGCTTGTGTATCTTTATCGTTGCTGCTATCTGCGTCTATTAGCTCTCTTAGACAGCCTATAGCGGCCCTAAACGAACTGTTCAATTTTCTCAACGGCTTAATTATCTTTGGACGTTGATGCTTATTGACGTCTCATTGGCTTTAAATCATCATTGTGTTGCTCTTCTCTGCGTTGATCATTAGACCGAATAAAGGAATTAGTGAAGGAATAAAGCGACTATATTATGAACACGAAGCATTGGAACCTGTTCTGCAGTCGTTCTTAAGCCGGTATATAGCGTTTACAGACCACATAGCTAGCTTGTGTGGGCTAGAGACAGTGAAAGACACAGACTGCAGCATGCGAGAGAGGGAGTGGAGAGGGAGGAGAGCCTGGAGAGGGAAGAGACATAGCAGATTATTATTTCAAGCACATTCCTTAAAGCACATTCTTTAACGGAGTCGAGTGGTCGTGCATTGGTGTGGACCAGAAGTCACCAGAGTGAACGTATACCCTCACGCACAAGTGCACAACTGGCGAGTGTTGGTTTCTGCTTTGGGTCAAATACTGACACATGCTGCGACCCATGAAGCTATACACAGGCACCACACATAAGCCTACAATCCCAACATGCATCTGAGGACCAAGTGTATCGAGCATCATATGAAGCATCTGTCATAATTATATAGGCATTAGTTCAGACTGCAGACTGAAACTATATAGGCCCTAAATGGAAAAGTAAGTATATGTGAATTTTCTTGTTAAAAACGCTCGGGGGCCTTTTGAACCTCGGGGGCCCGTGGATTTTGTCCACCTTCGTTATATGGTTGTTACGCCACTGCACAGTATTGGTAGTGTTTGAGGCACAGATCTACTACATTCGATGGCATTTTGCTCAAAGACTTGAATTGCCTCTCAGTAGTTCGCTTTAAAAAAGCTATGAATTCTCAGTTTGAATGAATAAACATTTATAGGTATACACTTCGGAAGCTATATAAGATGGGGACCAACCTGTCCGGTGAGATTCTGTAGATAAACGTCACACTTGACCGGTTGCGTGGCCTTTGTGGCCGTCGATTTGGCCATTGTGCTCGTCTGCAGCGTTACATCCCTCAGGGTGACGGTCATGAGGATCGTCTAACATACACACACCCACACACTGTATGATTTGCTGTAGTCTAATCGCAAATAAATATCGGGAACATATTTTATTCTATGCCTGTGGTAGACCTATATCTAAGATGTAACCCTCTGAGCAGTTTCTTGGAATGGGTAGTTGGGTATACTATAGGCTAAAATAAGAGATTGAATAATAGAGAACGAATCAATGAATGGAAGTGTCTGGAAGAAACTAAATCTATAATTACTATATAGGCCTACGATCAGTCGATCACCCAACGTTATAAATGTGGCTTCCAAATCCCGACCTTCTCCATTCATCGTCTTATCTTACATTGTTGAGACACGTACGTCATTGTAAATTCCATTGTTAACTTCATTGCAAATTCCATTGTTAACTTCATTGCAAATTCCATTGTTAACGGAATAGCCTATATAATATGCTTATAAAGCAGTTTATCTATCTTACACCGTTCCAGCTGCTCCGTTTAACAAAGCCCAGAAAGCAGTCTACACGTAAATTAATTATTGCTAAATCGCACCATCATAGATTTGCCAAACAGTCATGTTTCGTCACGTTTTGAAAGATCATTAAATGCGCTAAATGAATTAGCCAACTGGTTGCATAATACTATACATGTAGGTCCAATCGAACCGACTATGTGGTTTAATCTTTGGCTTACAGTAGGTGCGCTGATAATAAATTCCACCCTTAGAGGTTTATGGCTTCCTTGCAGCCAATAGTGAGCCCACACGTTGTAAGGGCCTATATCATGCACTGCTGTACAGAGACTGCATATAGAGGATCCTGGGTGGCCGAGTGGGTTGTAGCCCGCTCGCCGCGCCGGCGACGCGGGTTCGATTCCCCGGTCGGATCTTTACATACTGCGGGTTGCTCGGTCGCAATATAAACGTGGAGTCGACGCTGATATCATCTTCGTAATGGAAAAGAGTCGTTAAACCCATACATTTCATTTCGAGACTGCATATACATTATACAAAGTAGAATGCCTGCAGTCTAAGCTTTCCAATCCAGGTCTCTTTGCTATAGACCTCTGCCTGAACATTGTTCCAAATATCATGCACGAGAAATCAGCTGTTTTCATGGTAAATGACGTCACATGGTTACAACCAGCCATCTGGCAATTTAAGCATCGGATAGTTTCGGATATAATTGCCGACCATGTCTTAAAGGCCTACGAGTATAATGCACGCATTTGCAACGTTCTAAAGGTGAACACACGAGTGGTTGTCATGGAAAAACGAAAACGTTATTTTATCTGATTTTCTGTTATAATATTATAATATGAACTTATTATCGTGTCCGTTCGTCAGTGCTATATCGAGTCATCTACCAATCCGATATATATTATAATATATTGTAATATATTGTGATATATTATAATATATTATAATATATTATAATATATTATAATATATTATAATATAATATAATATATTATAATATATTATACATTATGATGATGTCAATAAATGCCATAGCCTAAATAAATGCATTAAAGCATAGACTATTGTATTTGTTTGTTTTGTTTGTTTGCGTACTTGTTATAGCGCCCCTTCAAGCTCTCTACTCAGAGGCGCTCCCGACTGCAGAGCGGACACTGCATCGGAGTTTCACGCCGAAGCGCTGAGCAATTGCGAGTGAAGGACTTGCCCAAGGTCCCTACGCGGCGACTTGAGGTGGATTCGAACCTCGAACCTTCCGGCTTCAAGGCAACGACGCCACCACTACACCACCGCGCCCCACGCGGTGGTGTAGTGGATGATGCTGAAAGAATAGAATCATTATAAAATAGTCGAAGGTCTCTTTCTATAACTCTCTTATATATTTTGATTTATTCTGATTTATTCTTATTATTCTTATTTATTCTTATTTATTCTTATTTATTCTTATTTTTATGATTGATTCTTATTTTTATTTATTCTTATTTATTCTTATTTGTTCTCTGTCGGCATAAAAACAACAGAGCAATAATTGACGATGAACTTGCACAGGGCTTAACGTTCGTCCCGACTGAACCGTTTATCTTCCAGCCGTTCACCAGTATTCACCAAAGGTTGACCGACGTGAACAGACCCAGCTGCGGCTGTGGCCCATGCATTGCTGCTGCTATCACTTCTGCCCCAGCATTACGTTGCATGGCAGATGGTCCATGCCTTCCAGCAGACTTTATTCGCTTCAAAGAACCAGAGGGCGCCAATACTATTCGGCCAGTCGCAGCGTTGTCTGACGGGATAAATAAGTTGGAGAGAGGAAATAAAAGCGAAACTGAATGGTCTTAGCAACGGTGGGTACGGGGGGGGGGGTTGGTAGCAACGGGGGTGGGAGTTGACTGCTGTAAAGGGAGAGTTCTGTAGTCTCTCTAGCGAATGGTGATGTGGTATCTATCTCATGTTGCTCTCGCATGCATTCACGGTGACGGAAATAGAATCCCGAAACATATACGAGATAAGGTTAGACTCGAACTTGCTGACTTCGTACCAGGAAGAACGAGACAACAAGAAAGCAAAAGCTGTCTTGCACAACACTTATTTAATCAGCCAGATACTCGTGAGTAGCCTATACACTACAGTATACACGACGACGCCATGGTGAGCTGCTTAACACACGCCATATATCAAAAGGGAATCGCTATACATTGCATGGTATAGCCACACTCAGCGGCTTCTGCTATAATATTATGTGAGTGATAGACCAGTCACTGTGTGGTTGGCGTGTTGACTCTTTAACGAAGAGGTCAGTGTGGGTCAAGACTCAGTCGTGAAGAGATAGATTGTTCGAGATTTCTCTGCTTTAGACGAGGTCAGATGTTACGCTATAGTTTGTTGACGAATGCTGGTTGAGAATAGCAGGTAGAGAGAAGGAGGAGAAGTACGCGAAGGAGGAGGAGGAGGTGGTGGAGAAGAAGGAGAAGCCGAGAAGGAGAAGGAAGAGGACGTGCTGGTGAAGAAGGAGAGGGAGGAGGAAGGGAAGAGGAGGTGGGGAAGGGACGGAGGAGGCGAAGGAGGAGGTTGTGGAGGAGGCGGGGAAGGAAGATGATGTGGTGGAAGAGGAGGATTAGGAGAAGGAGGAAGAGGAGGAGTAGGAGGAAGGAAAGAGGAGGTGGAGAAGGAGATAATGGAGGAGGAGAAGAAGAAGAAAGAGGATGTGGTCGAGGAGAAGAAGGAGGAAGAGGAGGAGGAAGATGTGGAGAAGGAACGGAAGAGGAGACGGAGAAGGGTTGGAGGGGTGGAGGAGGAGGTAATGGAGGAGAAGGAGGAGGAAGAGAACCTGGTGGAGGATGAAGATAATGCTCATTATAAAAATGCAAAGTCAAAAACAGAGAAGTCGCTAAATCTATCCTCGTCGGATGGCTGCCTCTGGGGCTTAGTGTAATACACGGCAGCTAATGCATGGGTTCAATTATGACATTGAGTAGCAGCACAGCTTCTCTTATTATTTGCTGTGTCTCTGGTTCGAATGAAGAGCGATTCGTCGCATGGAATTAGTAGACGTTATTCAAGTTTGCACTTCGTCAGGACAAGGTTTTCATGTTCTGAGGCTACCTATGGACTACTCTTACGGACAACCCTTTTGACTCAACGCAGCGCTCGTGAATAAGCTGGTGCCCCACGCTTGGCTTTCGAGTGGCGCTTTAGAAATTAGGAGATTACGATTACGACCTACTGGTTTCACATTGTAACCCCGTCTATCGATCCTTAAAATTGTCTTTTTGTTTCTTTGTTTCATAGTTAAGTAAATTTGATGCATTCTAATGTTCCCTACGGGTTTACTACGGTACTCACTGTTTAATAAAAAATTGTCTAATGTTTTCTACATGTATGACATGTATGTAGGTTGCGTCATTACAAGGCTGTGCAATTCTAAACCTATTCTCAAGATTGGATGAGGCATAGAGACATAGACCTATTGGATTATTGCTGGATTTCATTTCTCGTTTTCTTGCTCCACCGGAGGAATCCAAATGCCGAAATTGTCAGATTGTTTCAACACATTTAGCTAATTACCCCAGGTAGAAATAGTCGTATTTCTTTTAGTTCCTACCTGCTGAACTAAAGGGTTCAGGTAAATATGGCTGGGTTCGGCTTAAAAGTAAAACGTTCAAAGCTAATGCGACTGTGCAAAGTGGTGTGAATTGGATGGGAGGAGCAATAATCGTAAGATGCTTTGGAAGATTATATCCTTCTTAGTTTCTTAGCGCGAAGGGCACCAGATTTTCAGAGGAACTGTCACCTGCCTGTAGGCTGGCAGTAATTATTTAGGATCGTTCTAACAAGGAACGCCATACTCAACTTTTGATAGATTACCAAAAATAGACGACAGTAGAGCGAGGTATGTAAGGTGATTGAAAAGTTTTCATATTGATTGATGAAATGTTGTACTAACGAAGTCCTTTTCTGTTGACGCTGGTTCTGTGCGGAAGTGGGAGAATTCTGGCGGAGAGCCATGAATGCCTTCAAATCGAACCTGCATTTCTTTCTGCAAATAGAACGACGAAAAGAAAAGTCTTTTGGATAAGACTCAAAACGTAAAACTAGTGTCTCCCTGATCTGGATTTTGTGCGACGCTGAGAAATTTCGAAGATATTACAGTTAATCACTTATGACGACTCGTTTTCAGTAAAACCTGTGCAAAGTGAGATAGGTATATTAAGGTGGAACCATAAGGTTCATAGAGCAAATTTTTCAATGATAATTCTATGGATGTCTAAGCTTATATGATTTATCCCAATACATTATATAACACATCTAAGATGCCTTAAAACATTCTCATTTGTCTTTTAAAGACGTTTATATAGATCTAGGGTAGGGGCTACATCGTTTCAAAGGCGGCCATGATTTTCAAAAACATCTGAGTAGCCTGCTTAAAGATATGAATATGGCCATAGATTTAAACGACATACATTTGTTTTAGGCCATAAAAGTGCAAGGGAGGATCATGTAGGCCTACTTGCGATTTTACGGCTTTTAATACATGATTTACGTTTTCCATCTGAACTTCAGTGATAGCTTCAATAATAAATTCAATTCAATTCAATTTTCATTTAATCAACACTTCAGGATGGCAGAACGCAGCATGTCACTTATAACTAATTTTTGCAAAGGTTTTATGCATAGGCCTAGGCTAAGTTCAGTTTATATAATATTAATTGATGTGTTTGTTGTAGGGTTTGCTAGGTTAAAATGTTTTTGAACAGTACTCTAGAGATAAAGTTGCAATTATCTTTTTCCAGAAAAGAGAAGCTACATGACGATAAGAGCGATAATATAATAGGATATCGTGTTATGGCAGAGTTGCACTTGTGATGCAAACCCTGGAAGCTGTGAGACTGATGGAGAAAGCAGCTTTTGTAACCACCGATGGTTTTAGCTGCAAATGGAAGGCAACATATGGTGGCGATTGCTGTTATGAAGACATAGTAGACAGATAAAAATATTGTGGAGTTCGAGTATGGCCCATGGCCCTTGTCTATTCGCAGGAGCTCTGCTGCTCTACCCTAAGCGTCCAACGCCGTTGCTCTCTCTTTTCCTCTATACAGGCTGAGCTTCTTGTCCCCCGGTCGCGCACTAGTTCTATTGTGCAGTGCCGTGCCTTTTCTGTTGCTGGCCCTGCGATCTGGAATGGGCTTCCTGTGGAACTACGTCTAATGCCTAGAGCCCTTGAGACCACATTCTATTCTACTCTCGAGGCGGTTCTCCTTAGCCGGAATTGAGTCGGGCTCTTCTGAGTAGATACTCTTCAAGAGGCGCTATATAAGTCTATGAAATTAATGAATAGACCTAAGACTAAACTTAATCTCCTAAACCAAGAACAGTCTTCTGATGTTATATTTTCGATATATCTAAGACACGATTTTTACTTTAATCACTCGATTATCCTCTAATCACGGAAAGACTCCGAAAACAGGATTGCATAAGAAAATTGCTGTTCCTGGCCTGGAACATTCTTTTCATTTGCCGACGAGATCAGTTATCGGAACACGAATGTAATTTAACATGTGATTTTTATGGCGCTTCCTCCAATTAAAAAATCGATATATTTATCACTCAAGAAGCGATGGAGTTATGTTCAATAAAATATATAAATTCAAAAGATGCTGCTTGCATGCACATCGCGAAAAATTTCATTAGAGCTTCTCTCTTTCATTATGACTTGTAGATGAAAGAAATGTTTATCCAATTTGCGCTCGGCACTATTATATAAATTCTTCTAACCACCAATTATCTGCAGCACCTGCTCTGCTGACTGCGAGGTCTCATGCTGCAAATTATGGATCATTCTAAAGGTTCTACGATCTGTCTGTCAATAAGAACAACTTGTCGGTTGTGAGTGTGGAAACTGATGGAACATATTGAACATATTTTGCTGCCATGGCGCGGTTTCTGGCAGTGTATATAATAGGAAGCAGAAATAACTATTGTTTGTTTTGTCTTATCCACAACCATACATCAACTGTATACGTTCATCTGTCTGGAATAGTCTCCCGTTGGAGATGCGCCTGCTATATACCTAGAGTTGACTCATCAGTGCTTAAGGCTCCTTAAAACTTTTTCCTTCACCGTGGTTGGACTGGGAGCGCCTCTGGGTGGACTTCTTTAAGGGGCGCTATATAAATTCCTGAAATGAATGAATGAATGAACAGCTTATCGGTTTAGATTCACTCTTTCATAACCTCTCTCGTATACGCTCCTATACGAAGTCAAATTGAGTGAAAAACTGTTGAATGAATTTACTGCTTGTTTATCCGCCTCGGTGGTCAGCGCCTTCAGCCAGGATTCCACGAAGTCCGGGACTCTGCTCTGCGTCTGGTAGATCCA